>JAVIAB010000008.1:13828818-14428818 GCA_032433765.1 Megaustenia siamemsis
GAGCTACTCTTCGCAGATGACCAATGCCTAATATATGAGGATGAAAACCTGCTACAACAGCAAATAACATCTCTAGATAAAAGCTGCACAAACTACAGTATGAAAATTAACACAGCAAAAACAGAGGCTATGAGAATAAGCAAATTAAGACACCCATTAAACATCAAGATCAAAGATAAAGAAATAAAACAAGTAGAGGAATTCCAAGTATTTAGGCACAGTGTTCACAGAAGATGGAAAACTAGACAGAGAAATTGACATGAGAATTCAAAAAAAATGCTGTCACATACCAGCTTTCACCATTGCTAAGAATCCAAACATTTCTATGCCAGATAAACAACAAATGATAAATAGCATCTTCATACCAACTTTATGCTATGAAAGTCAAACATGGACCCTTTCTAAATCACATTTAATAAAGATCAATACATGTGAGATGCGATGCTTGAGAAAAGTAACAAACACACAAGAAGAGATAGAATACCAAATGAAACCATAAGAAAATAGTAAAACAAAACCCTGCCAAGAATATATAGAACAACAACAATTTAAATGGTTTGGTCACCTGATCAGAATGAATCCTCACCAATCACCATCAAGGGCGTTCTTCTCGAGAATGCATGGAAAAAGACCAAGAGGAAGACCCAGAAGACGATGGATAGATGCAGTGACAGAGACATGTAACAACTAAGGAAAATCACTAATTCAGACAATTCGAGCAGCACAAGAACGACAAATGATATAAACCACGACACCTTTTAGGTATCAGTGAGAAAGAAAAGAAAAAGAAGAAGAAACCAAGTATTCCAATGTTCCTCTTCTCATGATGTGCCAGGAAAATGTTGATTGTTTCTTTCTGATGTTTTTTAGGAGCTCCCTTTATGTGTTGGACTTTTTGAGATTTTCCTCGTTGGTCTTTTTAGCTGTCCATGGAACTTTAAATTTTCTTCTGAGAAATCCCATCTCTGTGGCTTCTAATCGTGTATTAATTCCTGTGTTTACTGTCCCATGTCAGAATTGGATCCATATAGAACCGGTACACTCTCTTTCTCGCTTCTATTGACATGTTCTGGTTGCACTAGACATTTTTCATTTTCTGAAATGCTATTTTAGCTCGAGCTAATCTGCTTTTTGGGAGCCGCGATAGCTCATTGGTTAGTGAACTGGACTACAAAGGACAAGGGTAGGGTTCGATCCCAACCGACGGCACCGGGTTCACCCAGCCTTTAATGGGTACCGGATTTTTTTCTGGGAAAGTAAAGCAGCACGGGCGTAATACCGACCACATTACCCAAAAAATCATGTGCTGAAGGTCTGTAAAATTTATGATCACTAACACCATATTCCCTATACGCCACTTGACGTGACAGGGGTACTTTACTTTACTTACTTTAATCTGCTTTTTATTTATGTGGTGCATCTTTCAACCGATGTTATTATTGTGCCCTAGAATTTGACGCGTTGCACCTGTTTTCAGATTTGTTTTTGTTTGTTTTTCTGCTGCATGATGGTGATGATTGTTTATTTTACTCTTTCTCATAATTTATTTGTAGATTGTTATCTACATTATCAGCAATTGTCACTTCTTTTTTGGTTGCAGACTGGTAAAAGTTTTGGTGCATTATCATAGTTCCTCTACTTGACGCAGCCCATGGCGGGGTGATCTAAGTCTGGCCAGTCGATTTATATTTAATTCAACTATCCTTCATCAGGTCGTTCTTGATCTGCTCATAGCCATCTATAGATTTACAAAGGCCTGCGGGCAGAAATAGATGTGGAAAACCAGTCAACTTGCGTGACGGTAGCAACTATAGGAGATATACAGGCTGACGTCCTTTTATATACAACCACTCATCATCGCAAAACTTAAAACATCACGATAGTCAGCCCGTACTTTTTTTCGTCTGTCATTTTCCTTTCGGGGCGAAGACGGCACATAGAGGGAGCCACGATCGACGATTTGCTTCTAGTTCTGGTAGTTCTGTGTTGTTTCTTAGTCGCATGGTTGAGCCTTCCCTAGTAATTGTTCTGCGTAGCTATTCTCTTGCTGACTTGCCTTGTTTTCTTTTACCAGATGGTTTCCACGTGAATGTCTAATAGGGAGGTCTTTCTTCTTCCATTCTCAGCACACAACCGATGTATTCCAATGCCTTCTTGTAATACACGAAAAACATTCGTTTTAATTTGCCTTTTATATGTTTATTTTTTTATTTTATTGTTTATTACTCATTAAATGCCGCGATAGCTCAGTGTTAGTGAACTGGACTACCACGGACAAGGGGTAGGGTTCGATCCCAACCAACGGGTTCCGGGTTCACACAGCCTTAAATGGGTACCGGATTTTTTTCTGGAAAGTAAAGCAGCACGGGCGTAATACCGACCACATTACCCCAAAAATCATGTGCTGAAGGTCTGTAAAATATAGGGTCACTAACACCATATTTCCCTATACGCCACTTGGCGTGACGGGGGTACTTTTTTTTTTTTTTTTTTATATTACTCATTAAAAATATAACCAACACTACCTGATTCTTATACATGATCCATTCACATAGATTAGTAAAAGCTATCGCTTTAATTATAATAACACGGTCCATTCACATAGATTTTTAAAAAAGTTATCACTTTAATTGTAATAACATATTACATTCACATAGATTAGTAAAAGTTATCATGTTGATTGTAATAACACGGTCCATTCACATAGATTTTTAAAAAAGTTATCACTTTAATTGTAATAACATATTACATTCACATAGATTAGTAAAAGTTATCATGTTGATTGTAATAATACGGTCCACTCACATGTGAATGAAATGAATGGCAAGTGAAATGGTGTGATAGGCAGATGATGTATGAGAGGTTTTCAGGCTTGAGTGACGAAGGGGTAAAAGTTATGAGAGGTTTTCAGGCTTGAGTGACGAAGGGTAAAAGTTATGAGAGGTTTTCAGGCTTGAGTGACGAAGGGGTAAAAGTTATGAGAGGTTTTCAGGCTTGAGTGACGAAGAGGTAAAAGTTATGAGAGGTTTTCATACTTAAGTGACGAAGGGGTAAAAGTTATGAGAGGTTTTCATACTTAAGTGACGAAGAGGTAAAAGTTATGAGAGGTTTTCATACTTAAGTGACGAAGAGGTAAAAGTTATGAGAGGTTTTCATACTTAAGTGACGAAGAGGTAAAAGTTATGAGAGGTTTTCATACTTAAGTGACGAAGGGGTAAAAGTTATGAGAGGTTTTCAGGCTTGAGTGACGAAGGGGTAAAAGTTATGAGAGGTTTTCATACTTAAGTGACGAAGGGGTAAAAGTTATGAGAGGTTTTCATGCTTAAGTGACGAAGGGGTAAAAGTTATGAGAGGTTTTCAGGCTTGAGTGACGAAGGGTTAAAAGTTATGAGAGGTTTTTCAGGCTTGAGTGACGAAGGGTTAAAAGTTATGAGAGGTTTTCAGGCTTGAGTGACGAAGGGTTAAAAGTTATGAGAGTAGTGAAGTAAAACATTAGAGAGAAATGAGTTACAAGAGACGAAATAAAGGGATAGAGATTCTGAATGAATGTTCGCATACTTTCGTTGACGAAATTGTCATGAACTGAAATGAAGTGAGGGGAATGGCGCTCCATGGTACTCAACCATCCATGCGGAGATGGCACTTAATGATGATTAGATTGAGTGGGCGGAATTGCGCTCCATGGTAGCCAACCATCTGTACGGAGATGACACTCAATGATGATTAGATGGAGTGGGCGGAAATGCGCTCCATGGTAGCCAACCTTCTATACGGAGACGGCACTCACTCAATGATGATTAGATGGAGTGGGCGGAAATGCGCTCCATGGTAGCCAACCTTCTATACGGAGACGGCACTCACTCAATGATGATTAGATGGAGTGGGCGGAAATGCGCTTCATAGTAGCCAGCCTTCTATACGGAGACGGCACTCACTCAATGATGATTAGATGGAGTGGGCGGAAATGCGCTCCATGGTAGCCAACCTTCTATACGGAGACGGCACTCACTCAATGATGATTAGATGGAGTAGGCGGAAATGCGCTTCATAGTAGCCAGCCTTCTATACGGAGACGGCACACACTCAATGATGATTATATGGAGTGGGCGGAATGACGCTCCATGGTAGCCAACCTTCTATACGGAGACGGCACTCAGTTATGATTATATGGAGTGGGCGGAAATGCGCTCCATGGTAGCCAACCTTCTATACGGAGACGGCACACACTCAATGATGATTAGATGGAGTGGGCGAAATTGCGCTCCATGGTAGCCAACCTTCTATACGGAGACGGCACACACTCAATGATGATTAGATGGAGTGGGCGAAATTGCGCTCCATGGTAGCCAACCTTCTATACGGAGACGGCACTCACTCAATGATGATTAGATGGAGTGGGCGGAAATGCGCTCCATGGTAGCCAACCTTCTATACGGACACGGCACACACTCAATGATGACTAGATGGAGTGGACGAAATTGCGCTCCATGGTAGCCAACCTTCTATACGGAGACGGCACACACTCAATGATGATTAGATGGAGTGGACGAAATTGCGCTCCATGGTAGCCAACCTTCTATACGGAGACGGCACTCACTCAATGATGATTAGATGGAGTGGGCGGAAATGCGCTCCATGGTAGCCAACCTTCTATACGGAGACGGCACACACTCAATGATGATTAGATGGAGTGGGCGAAATTGCGCTCCATGGTAGCCAACCTTCTATACGGAGACGGCACACACTCAATGATGATTAGATGGAGTGGGCGAAATTGCGCTCCATGGTAGCCAACCTTCTAACGGAGACGGCACTCACTCAATGATGATTAGATGGAGTGGGCGGAAATGCGCTTCATAGTAGCCAGCCTTCTATACGGAGACGGCACTCACTCAATGATGATTAGATGGAGTGGGCGGAAATGCGCTCCATGGTAGCCAAAGTTCGATGAGGAAACGACCCTCAATGAAGATGATGATGATTAGAGGGGGTGAAATAGGGATGAGAGATTATGAAAGACTATGAGAGAATACGAAACGTAGTACAATAAAGTTTAAAAGTGTAAAATAAAGTGAAACAGTTAACCTTAGCGCCCTATATTTGCTAAGTAAGACATCTTTCCTTGCTCCAAGTACTGTTTTTGAAACAGCAAATGGGTTTCACATTTAGCTTTGGTTTACCATCAAAATACGATTAGAAAAGCTCTAACGATAAAAATAGATTTCAGCAACATATTCAGTTTTCACAGATAATTCGCCTCAAAGTGATTATTTCGTTTTTCACATTTTCTTTGTTTTAATGTAGGCAGAGTTCAAAGTTCACACACGTCACAACAGCTTACTTGGCACGTGATCAGGTTAAGTTAAGCGTGAACCAGAAGGTGATACCGCTGGCTCACTACATTTAAATAAACGTTGCTTATCATCATCATCTTGTGTCATCTCCGCATCGAAGGTTGGTTGCTGTGAAGCGCCATTTTAGACTGTCTGTCACTGTAAAGGTGCAGGATGTCTCCTGTCCAACGCTTTCAGTCCACTTTAATCTTTGTATGTCTCATTTACCTTGTATTATACCCTCAAAGGAAAGTAAAGTAAAGTACGAGACTTGAACCGGCGTCTTAGCACGAGAGTTTCCACCCATATGTGCTCGGCCACCTATCCAGAAATGTTCGGAGATTTCTGTATAGTGTAGCCTCAAGCATCGAAACTCAGATTCGAAGCGACATTCCTCACCTTCCCAGGGTAATACCCTGGTACCCATTTCTGCCAACGGCTGGGTCGACCGTTGGGGTATTTTTTTTTTTCCAACCACGAGTACAATTCACACTGCTCCCAGCGGGAATCGAACACGGGTTGTCCGAACGTCGTAGTCCAGTCGGGTGGTTTTTCCAACTCGGCTACCGAGGCCCCCGTCCCCCACAAGGAAACGAAGGCGTGCCTCACAGCACCAGAGCTGGACGTTGTCAGAGACCCACAGCTGATGACTTGTGCCAGGACCGGTGAACCAGAACCATCCAGACCCTGCTCCGCCTCTCCGTGGCACCTCTAGTAACAGACAAACCTGTCTAGTCTGGGCAAGTGAGTAGGGATTGAAGAGGGAAGACAACCCGGAACTCAAAAATGTCGTGCTGAAGTCGGATGTGTTGGGTCGAAAGGCACAAATATAACAGTTATACTGTAAACCACAACACAACGCAGACACGTCCACTTAACGTCCTTTTAAGGGCGGATGATGAAGAGGTACACTCCTTTTGTCATCGGGTGAACGCAAGCAAGCAATCAATTCCCTCAAAGATGACTTTCAGTAAAATATTGTTTCTCTTTACGTGTCCTAGGAGTTTTGTTTCTCTTTACGTGTCCAAGGAGTTTTGTTTCTCTTTACGTGTCCTAGGAGTTTTGTTTCTCTTGTTGGGATTGCGTTCAGTAGTTATTTCTTCACTTTCTGTTCTTTCAGAACTTCATTATCAACCGAATTCTTCACATCCTTTTATTAATCCCATCCTTTTATTAATCCCATCCTTTTATTAATCCATCATTTTATTAATCCCATCCTTTTGTTAATCCCATCCTTTTATTAATCTCATCCTTTTGTTAATCCCATCCTTTTATTAATCTCATCCTTTTATTAATCCCATCCTTTTATTAATCCCATCCTTTTATTAATCCCATCCTTTTATTAATCTCATCCTTTTGTTAATCCCATCCTTTTATTAATCTCATCCTTTTATTAATCTCATCCTTTTATTAATCCCATCCTTTTATTAATCCCATCCTTTTATTAATCCATCATTTTATTAATCCCATCCTTTTGTTAATCCCATCCTTTTATTAATCTCATCCTTTTATTAATCCTATCCTTTTATTAATCGATCCTTTTATTAATCCCATCCTTTTGTTAATCCCATCCTTTTATTAATCTCATCCTTTTATTAATCCCATCCTTTTATTAATCCATCCTTTTGTTAATCCCATCCTTTTATTAATCCCATCCTTTTATTAATCCCATCCTTTTAGTAATACATCCTTTTATTAATCCCATCCTTTTATTAATCGATCCTTTTATTAATCCCATCCTTTTGTTAATCCCATCCTTTTATTAATCTCATCCTTTTATTAATCCCATCCTTTTATTAATCCCATCCTTTTGTTAATCCCATCCTTTTATTAATCCCATCCTTTTATTAATCCCATCCTTTTAGTAATACATCCTTTTATTAATCCCATCCTTTTATTAATCCCATCCTTTTAGTAATACATCCTTTTATTAATCCCATCCTTTTATTAATCCCATCCTTTTATTAATCCCATCCTTTTAGTAATACATCCTTTTATTAATCCACACTTTAAGGGCTCCTGTTTCCTGATCGAGTTCCCACATTCCTGTATCAGACAGCATTTGTTAGTAGATATAAAAGTAAAGTAAAGTACCCCCGTCACGCCAAGTGGCGTATAGGGAAATATGGTATTAGTGACCCTATATTTTACAGACCTTCAGCACACGATTTTTGGGGTAATGTGGTCGGTATTACGCCCGTGCTGCTTTACTTCCCCAGAAAAAAATCCGGTACCCATTTAAGATAGTTATATAAGCCAAAGCTGAAAGATGGTTGTTAATACCACAATATGTGGGTTTTTGATGCCATGCCGTGTCGGTGCGTCTGTGCGGGTTTTGTTCATTGTTTTACTCTACTTATAGCAGCTGTCTCAAGATACATCAAAGCTTTTCAAATCATTGGACGGGGGACTGGTCGGTCTCGAGGCAAGACGCCGGCTTCGAGACAGAGAGGTTGTGGGTTCAAATCCCGGCTACACCGGGATTTTTATTTATGATTTCTCACTGTGGCGATCATCCTTGGTCTCATTCAGCAAGGCCCGGCTTGAAACGCCATTACTCATCGAAGGAAAAATATGAGTACCTCCGAAGTCGGAGTCACCTGCCTGTGCGACGAGGGCCCCTGTGCACACGGCTGCTAGGGAAAAATGGATTAAATTGTAAAATTCAGTTCCTAGTCTTTAGGGACTTCGTCAGAGGTAAAAGCTGGCGAACGGAAAAAAAAATCACTGGACAGCTATCACCTCTATTGTCCAACAAGGAAATAACTCTAGAAGCAAAACGGGCACTCTACAATACAATCCCAACGCTGTGCTACCAATGCCAGACCTGGACCCTAGATACAAGAACAATAAGATGAAATGTGTTAGACGGATGACAGGAAACAGTCTGAGAGATAAGATCAGAAATGAAGAACTGAGAAAAAAGCTAGGAATAGCCCCCGCCATAGAATATATAAGGAAACAACCGATAAAATGGTTTGGCCACATGACAAGGCAGAGTGATCAAAACACAACGCAACGAGCCTTCAATAAATGTTGCGAGAACACCAGACCCAAGGGTCGACCACGAAAAAAGATGGATTGACGGAATATTAGAAGCACTAGGAAACATAACAGCAGCAGAGGTGAAGAGAAGAGCAAAAAACCGCGAATAATATCTCCCCTCGACGCTGAAAGGCAGATAAGGAAGGAAAGAAGAAGAAGACAGCAACTGCTCCCGACCTTTTTTCGAGAAGAGACCCCATTTTATACAGGAAAAGTGACCGGCAAAGTGACCGGCAAAGTGGCCAGCAAAGTGACAGGCAAAGTGACCAGCAAAGTGACCAGCAGAGTGACAGGCAAAGTGGCTGGCAAAGTGACCAGCAAAGTTACCGGCAAAGTGATCAGCAAAGTGACCAGCAGAGTGACAGGCAAAGTGGTCGGCAAAGTAACCAGCAAAGTTACCGGCAAAGTGGCCGGCAAAGTGACCAGCAAAGTGACAGGCAAAGTGACCAGCAAAGTTACCGGCAAATTGACCAGTAAAGTGACCAGCAGAGTGACAGGCAAATTGACCAGCAAAGTGACAGGCAAAGTGACTTGCAAAGTTACCGGCAAAGTGGCCGGCAAAGTGACCAGCAGAGTGACAGGCAAAGTGACAGGCAAAGTAACCGGCAAAGTGACCGGCAAAGTGACAGGCAAAGTGACAGGCAAAGGGACAGGCAAAGTGACCAGCAGAGTGACAGGCAAAGTGACCAGCAAAGTGACAGGCAAAGTGACAGACAAAGTGACCAGCAGAGTGACAGGCAAAGTGACCAGCAAAGTGACAGGCAAAGTGACAGGCAAAGTGACCAGCAAAGTTACCGGCAAAGTGACAGGCAAAGTGACCAGCAAAGTGTCAGTCAAAGTGACAGGCAAAGTGAACTGTAAAGTGACCGGCAAAGTGATAGGCAATGTGATGCGATTTTTTTGTTTTCTATTTTTTAAATTTTCATAGCTCACCACTGCCTGGCGACCCCTCAGAAAACCATTCGTGACCCCATTTGGGGTCTCCACCCATGTGTTGTGAACCACTGATTTAGAGTGTTGCAGTTATCAGACATCAACACTGTGATCAGCACTGGGAAACATACGGAAGTCCAAAGAAATTATGTTAAATGCAAAAATAAAAATGTTCAACTCCAATATTAAGTCAGTCTTATTATCTGGCTGTGAAACATGGAGAACAACAAAGATGACAATCATGAAGATACAGACCTTCATTAATGGAGACTTACGCAGAATGAAAGGATGGAAATGGCAGGACAGATTCACTAACACTTAATTATGGGAATCTATCTACCAGTCAAATACCAATGGATAAAGAGATACAGGGAAGACGATGGCGCTGAAGCCAACTGAGAGTATTACACGACAGGCCCTTTTCTGGAATCCCCAAGGAAAAAGACAAAGAGGAAGACCAAAATAGTATTGCAGAAGACAGATTGAAGCAGAGATGATGGTGATGGGGAAGACACGGAATGATCTTAAAAGAATGGCAAGAAACAGAACGGCCTGGAAAGTGTTTGTTGAAGACCTATGCTCCACATTGAGCTGCACGTGTTTGTTGAAGACCTATGCTCCACAGGGAGTTGAAAGTGTTTGTTGAAGACCTATGCTCCACAGGGAACTGAAAGTGTTTGATGGAGACCTATGCACCACATGGAGCTGAAAGTGTTTGTTAAAGCCTATACTCCACAGGGAGCTGAAAGTGTTTGTTGGAGACCTCTGCTCCACAGGTAACTGAAAGTGTTTGTTGAAGACCTATGCTCCACAGGGAGCTGAAAGTGTTTGTTGAAGACCTATGCTCCACAGGGAACTGAAAGTGTTTGTTGGAGACCTATGCTCCACAGGGAGCTGAAAGTGTTTGTTGGAGACCTATGCTCCACAGGGAGCTGAAAGTGTTTGTTGGAGACATATGTTCCACAGGGAGCTGAAAGTGTTTGTTGGAGACCTATGCTTCACAGGGAGCTGAAAGTGTTTGTTGAAGACCTATGCTCCACAGGGAGCTGAAAGTGTTTGTTGGAGACCTATGCTCCACAGGGAGCTGAAAGTGTTTGTTGGAGATCTATGCTCCACAGGGAGCTGAAAGTGTTTGTTGGAGATCTGTGCTCCACAGGGAGCTGAAAGTGTTTGTTGGAGACCTATGCTCCACAGGGAGCTGAAAGTGGAGACCTATGCTCCACAGGGAGCTGAAAGGTAGAAGAAGTAGATTTATCAGATATAGAAGCAAAAAGCGACTTACATGTTGGATAATCTACAACTGGGCATTAACAATCAAACACAAATTGGTTCTCAAAAATGTCATAAGGATGTGCACACATGTGACAATCTGGAGTGAGGCTTGGCTGTATTCTGTACATGGCTGCTAGGTTGTACATGCTGAAGGTGAGGTTCCACAATAGAAATTTGTTTCGTTGACCCCGATACCACACCTGTCCTTCCAATATTTTTAGAATCAACTCTGCGAGAACAAACTCGACAAGACAGCGTATGCCAGCAGTTACTGCCAAAGAGTGCTGGCTTTTTTCTTTCAGCCGTCGATGAAGACGTAATTTATGCGTGCTTGTGTTTGTGTGTGCAAAAAAGTGCGAGAACTACCAATTACCTGTTCGTTTATTTAGATGAACATGCCAGTAACATCCGAGATGGTTTCGTTTTAATTTAGTTTAGTCCAAACATCATCTTCAATACACAACAGGCAACTCCACGGTGCTCATTTCCTCGCTTCATCGCCGTTCCCAGTACGCCCGCCACACACAAACGAAGGCATTAAAGATGACTTCAGCTCGGACGCACGAACTCAGTAGCACCGGCGAAGACAATATCCCCAGTTGTCCTTAGTCGTCTCTTACGATGTACGTGACAGATGACGGTGGCACCAATGGCTTAGCCAAGGTCAGGGTCTCGGCAGACAAAATGGCGTAAACAATTGCTTCTAATTTACACGTCAGCGAATTTACTAATAAAGCGCCCTTATGGTGGCAACAGCGGGGTAGCGATCCACAGCTGATCAAGACCTCACTTTACTTACCAGAAGTGTTTCTCAGAAATGTACTGCATCAAAACAGACTGACGAACGATTTGAGGATAAAGGTAGTAGCCACACTGGTGGAGTCAGTTGATATAGAAGACCTAGTGTTGTAGCTCCTCTAGGATGAGCTGATGATATAGAAGACCTAGTGTTGTAGCTCCTCTAGGATGAGCTGATGATATAGAAGACCTAGTGTTGTAGCTCCTCTAGGATGAACTGTTGATATAGAAGACCTAGTGTTGTAGCTCCTCTAGGATGAACTGTTGATACAGAAGACCTAGTGTTGTTGTACCTCTAGGATGAACTGTTGATATAGAAGACCTAGTGTTGTTGTACCTCTAGGATGAACTGTTGATATAGAAGACCTAGTGTTGTTGTACTCTAGGATGAACTGTTGATATAGAAGACCTAGTGTTGTTGTACCTCTAGGATGAACTGTTGATATAGAAGACCTAGTGTTGTTGTACTCTAGGATGAACTGTTGATATAGAAGACCTAGTGTTGTTGTACCTCTAGGATGAACTGTTGATATAGAAGACCTAGTGTTGTTGTACCTCTAGGATGAACTGTTGATATAGAAGACCTAGTGTTGTTGTACCTCTAGGATGAACTGTTGATATAGAAGACCTAGTGTTGTAGCTCCTCTAGGATGAACTGTTGATATAGAAGACCTAGTGTTGTTGTACCTCTAGGATGAACTGTTGATATAGAAGACCTAGTGTTGTTGTACCTCTAGGATGAACTGTTGATATAGAAGACCTAGTGTTGTTGTACCTCTAAGATGAACTGTTGATATAGAAGACCTAGTGTTGTTGTACCTCTAGGATGAACTGTTGATTTAGAAGACCTAGTGTTGTTGTACCTCTAGGATGAACCGTTGATATAGAAGACCTAGTATTGTAGCTCCTCTAGGATGAACCGTTGATATATAAGACCTAGTATTGTACCTCCTCTAAGATGAACCGTTGATATAGAAGACCTAGTGTTGATGTACCTCTAGGATGAACCGTTGATATAGAAGACCTAGTATTGTAGTACCTCTAGGATGAACTGTTGATATATAAGACCTAGTATTGTACCTCCTCTAGGATGAACCGTTGATATAGAAGACCTAGTATTGTAGCTCCTCTATGATGAACCGTTGATATAGAAGACCTAGTGTTGTAGCTCCTCTAGGATGAACTGTTGATATAGAAGACCTAGTGTTGTTGTACCTCTAGGATGAACTGTTGATATAGAAGACCTAGTGTTGTTGTACCTCTAGGATGAACTGTTGATATAGAAGACCTAGTGTTGTTGTACCTCTAAGATGAACTGTTGATATAGAAGACCTAGTGTTGTTGTACCTCTAGGATGAACTGTTGATTTAGAAGACCTAGTGTTGTTGTACCTCTAGGATGAACCGTTGATATAGAAGACCTAGTATTGTAGCTCCTCTAGGATGAACCGTTGATATATAAGACCTAGTATTGTACCTCCTCTAAGATGAACCGTTGATATAGAAGACCTAGTGTTGCTGTACCTCTAGGATGAACCGTTGATATAGAAGACCTAGTATTGTAGTACCTCTAGGATGAACTGTTGATATATAAGACCTAGTATTGTACCTCCTCTAGGATGAACCGTTGATATAGAAGACCTAGTATTGTAGCTCCTCTATGATGAACCGTTGATATAGAAGACCTAGTATTGTACCTCCTGTAGGATGAACGGTTGATATAGAAGACCTAGTATTGTAGTACCTCTAGGATGAACCGTTGATATAGAAGACCTAGTATTGTAGCTCCTCTAGGATGAACCGTTGATATAGAAGACCTAGTATTGTAGTACCTCTATAGCGGACCGCTGATATAGAAGACCTAGTATTGCAGCACCTATAGGATGAACCGTTGATATAGAAGACCTAGTATGGCAGTGCCTGTAGCATGAACGGTTGATATAGAAGACCTAGTATTGTAGCACCTGTAGGATGAACGGTTGATATAGAAGACCTATTATTGCAGTACCTGTAGGATGAATAATTGATATAGAAGACCTAGTATGTCAGTGCCTGTAAGATGAACCGTTGATATAGAAGACCTAGCGTTGTAGCACCTGTAGGATGAACCGTTGATATAGAAGACCTAGCATTGCAGTGCCTGTAGGATGAACCGTTGAAATAGAGGAGCTAGCTTTGCAGTGCCTGTAGGATGAACCGTTGATATAGAAGACCTAGCATTGCAGTGCCTGTAGAATGGACACAATTACACTTCTCCATCAGAATTCGCGAAATCAATAAAGACATTGGAGAACATCACATCGTCTTTCTGGATCCGAGTGAACAATACGCGCTGACCCCGGTGTAACGAATCAACAGCACCATCAAACTCTAAAACATCATATTTCCATTGACACATTATGATAACTGCATATTTCTTTAATCAACAGAGATCGTCAAGATGCCAGAACAACATAGAGGAATCGACTACCTCTTCTTTGGCTACTTTCTGATACAGATACCGTCCACGCTGCTATTCGATACCCAGGGCGTTTATAGCGAATGGATTTATCCTTCATGGGTAAGAGATTACGTCATCATCGTTGGACGTGTGTTTAAAGTGTAACTTTCTGTGATCTATTCACCCTAGACTGTAGGGAAGTCATGGAAACACTAAGGGCATTGGCCTAGACTGACGAGAAGTCATGGAAACTCTAAGAGCATTGGCCTAGACTGAAGAGAAGTAGAGAAAATGTTCAAGATAGAAGATGTTAATCCATCCGATGGAGAAACGATGGTATGGTGGCCCTACGTTCAAAGTGGGGTCTAACTGGATTGTTATGTCTCACGACATGTGTATGTCTTCGAAGAGTGATATTATAATTATTATCAGTATTAAGCCGCAGCATCTGTATATAGGGGCCAGTGCTTATCCTTGCTAGTATTTATTTCTTCAACTCATTTAGCTTGGCGCCCATGGCTTTCTCAGCTGGCTCGGCTGGACAGCGTGAAGCTGCGCTTAGAACCCGCGTTCACCCAATCGCCAATCCAGGCCGTTGTTAATTAGCCAACTTTAGATTTACCAAGATAATATGAGATAAGATATGTTGGGAAGGATTAGATCCTCATTATGTTAAGAGAAAATAAATAATTATCATTTTAGGGGTCAAAGAATAGAATTATGAAAATGTACAAGTCAAATTTGGTTATGGAAGGTCCCGGTATCACTGCAAACGAATTAAAATCCATAATTGCTCAACCGCCCGTGCCAGCGTAATCATTCGAATCTCATCTCCCAAACAAAGAAAGGTAAATGTAATCCCCATCGTAGCAGTCTTAGCACACGCCAAAAGACATAAGGCGAAACCACACAGAAATTGAACACAGCCAACTGTTCCCTGTCATACGATATCATCATTCATCGTAAACAATTGGAATATCGAAACATGATCAAAACGGGTTAAATACCAGTGGATATAGAGATACAGCGAAGACGATGGCGCTGGATAGGACACACACTACGGACGCCAACTAAGAGTATTACACAACAGGCCCTTTTGGAATCCCCAGGGGAAAAGACAAAGAGGAAGATCAAGGAATTCTTGGAGAAGACCGATAGAAGCAGAGATGAAGATGATGGGGAAGACATGGAATTATTTTAAAATAATGGCAAGAAACAGAACGACTTGGAAGGTGTTTGTTAAAGACCTATGCTCCACTGGGAGCTGAAAGGTTAAAGAAGAAGGAGGGTTCAAAGGTTAGGTCGGGGAGAATGGAAATTACACAAGAATTGACGGGGTGAGCTCAACACGGGGTATTGGTTAGAAATCTATAGGCGAGATCCGAGACCGTCAACGAGAGAGGTTGTACAACAGTTATCGTTATGGCAGGCCTCGGTATCACTGCCAAAGAATTAAAATCCATAATTGCTCAACCGCCCATGCCAGTGGAAACAACGGAATTAATATCTCATCTCCCAAACAAAGGAAGGTGGCTGTAGTCCCCATCATATCAGTCTCAGCACACGCCAAAAGACATAAGGCGAAACCAAACAGAAAGTGAACACAGCCATCTGTTCCCAGTCACACGATATTATCATTAACCGTAAGTAATCGGAATACCGAAACACGACCAAAACGGATGAAACACACAGCTCACGGTGTACACAGAGCACGTAACTCAGTAGCTCCTGCAGCAAGCCAGACTTGGAATATGAGGAGACAGCAACAAGGAACACTTTTCATACATAGCCTTTAACGGTTCCTGACGCATATCCGACACATTCAGGTTATACAACGAGTAAAGCAAAGAATGGTTACATCGTGAAGGCAGTTAATGTAGATTATACAATCGAAAGTCCCAAAGAACTAGTGGAATTATTATGTAAGATAAACATCAAATTGAATCTAGCTGTTAAATAGTGGAGAAACAAGACAAACGTTTCGGCACAAGCATGCAACAGGTACAAAACAAAAAAATACACAAAGATGAACAGAATAGGCAAAGGAGGCAAAGGCGCCGTACAGCACCTGAGTTGGAAGTTGTCAGCGACCCACAGCTGATGGTTTGTGCCAGGATCGGTGAACCAGAACCATTCAGACCCTGCTCCACCTCTCAGTGGTACCTCCAGAAAAAGAATAACCTGTCTAGTCTGGGCAAGTGAGTAGGGGTCGAAGAGGGAAGACAACCCTGTACTAAAAAATGTCGTGCTGAAGTCGGATGTGTTGGGCCGAAAGGCGCACATATTACAATTTTGCTGCAAACCACACACAACGCAGACACGCCCACTTAACGCCCTTTTAGGGGCGGATAGGTGTACTCCTTTAGTCACAGGGCGAACGCAAGCAAGCAACACAGAAGCCAAACACTGCTCTACTCGCTACCCTTTATAGTATTTCATTTATTTATAGTTACCCCCATTAGGGAAATAATTAATACAGAATTAAAAGAAACCATGTGAAGTACAAAAGAGGTAGGGTTCGATCCTGACCGACGGGTTCCGGATTCACCCAGCCTTAAATGGGTACCGGATTTTTTTCTGGGGAAAGTAAAGCGGTACGGGCGTAATACTGACCACATTACCCCAAAATTCATGTGCTGAAAGTCTGTAAAAATTATGGTCACTAACAACATATTCCCTATACGCCACTTGGCGTGATGGCGGTATTTACTTTATATATATATATATATATATATAGGCCTACTTAAGGGCCGATTATTAACTATTTCAAAACAGAAGTTTTTTTTTATCAATTTAGTGGTACAGATTTCAGAGATAAAATTTTGCATGTTTCATATTAATCTATATGTTTATATTTATCTAACACTTAACATATTATATATGAATTTTTAGATAATTAAACAAGGAATTAAATTCCACCAATACTAAGATGATACAAGACATAAAAAGAATATGGTTTGATGACAGTTTACACTAATCAAATTGAGAGTGACGCACTGTGCGGCTAAACTTACATCAATGAAATCGGCATGGCGCATGGTGGTGCGTCGAAACGTGTAGAATGAGTTAAGTTCTTACATGAACCAGACCCGTTGACACCCAACAGCTGAATTAATTCTTCATTGACCTCCCTTGTTCGTTCGTCAGTCGTCTAACTGATCTTGTATTGTCATGAACGGCAGTCCCGTTCCATGAGAGGTTCACTATGAACCTGTAATGCGCCTATATGAGGACCGACCAAGGAGAAACATTCTGAACGAATCCAGGTAACAGAATATTCATGTTTATGAAATCTGTATAAATCTGAGAGTGCTGAGATAAGAGCCAGAATGGCGATGTTTTTTTTTTATCTCCGGTTGAAACCAACGGCTACAAGAGAGATCTACTTTCAAGTGTGCGACCGTTTATCATGTCTTTTATTCCTAGTCAATATCAGTATCTGATAACAATGCATCTTACTTCAATCTTTGGGTCGTGAGCATCCTCGTCAGACTTGATATCACTATCTGATAACAATGCATCTTAATTCAATCTTTGGGTGGTGAGCATCCCCGTCAGACTTGATATAACTGAAGTTATGAACAACTAGCAGCCTCCTTCTGGTCGTGAGCTGCCTTGTCAGACTTGATATAACTGAAGTTATGAGCAACTAGTAGCCTCCTTCTGGTCATGAGCTGCCTTGTCAGACTTGATATAACTGAAGTTATGAGCAACTAGCAGCCTCCTTCTGGTCGTGAGCTGCCTTGTCAGACTTGATATATCTGAAGTTATGAACAACTAGCAGCCTCCTTCTGGTCGTGAGCTGCCTTGTCAGACTTGATATAACTGAAGTTATGAACAACTAGTAGCCTCCTTCTGATCGTGAGCTCCCTTGTCAGACTTGATATAACTGAAGTTATGAACAACTAGCAGCCTCCTTCTGATCGTGAGCTGCCTTGTCAGACTTGATATAACTGAAGTTATGAACAACTAGCAGCCTCCTTCTGATCGTGAGCTGCCTTGTCAGACTTGATATATCTGAAGTTATGAACAACTAGCAGCCTCCTTCTGATCGTGAGCTGCCTTGTCAGACTTGATATAACTGAAGTTATGAACAACTAGTAGCCTCCTTCTGATCGTGAGCTGCCTTGTCAGACTTGATATAACTGAAGTTATGAGCAACTAGCAGCCTCCTTCTGATCGTGAGCATCCCCGTCAGACTTGGTATAACTGAAGTTATGAGCAACTAGCAGCCTCCTTCTGATCGTGAGCTCCCTTGTCAGACTTGATATAACTGAAGTTATGAGCAACTAGCAGCCTCCTTCTGATCGTGAGCATCCCCGTCAGAATTGATATAACTGAAGTTATGAACAACTAGCAGCCTCCTTCTGATCGTGAGCATCCCCGTCAGACTTGATATAACTGAAGTTATGAGCAACTAGTAGCCTCCTTCTGATCGTGAGCTCCCTTGTCAGACTTGATATAATTGAAGTTATGAGCAACTAGTAGCGTCCTTCTGATCGTGAGCTGCCTTGTCAGACTTGATATAACTGAAGTTATGAACAACTAGCAGCCTCCTTCTGATCGTGAGCTGCCTTGTCAGACTTGATATAACTGAAGTTATGAGCAACTAGCAGCCTCCTTCTGATCGTGAGCATCCCCGTCAGACTTGATATAACTGAAGTTATGAGCAACTAGCAGCCTCCTTCTGATCGTGAGCTCCCTTGTCAGACTTGATATAACTGAAGTTATGAACAACTAGTAGCCTCCTTCTGATCGTGAGCTCCCTTGTCAGACTTGATATAACTGAAGTTATGAGCAGCTAGCAGCCTCCTTCTGATCGTGAGCATCCCCGTCAGACTTGATATAACTGAAGTTATGAGCAACTAGCAGCCTCCTTCTGATCGTGAGCATCCCCGTCAGACTTGATATAACTGAAGTTATGAGCAACTAGCAGCCTCCTTCTGATCGTGAGCATCCCCGTCAGACTTGATATAACTGAAGTTATGAGCAACTAGCAGCCTCCTTCTGATCGTGAGCATCCCGTCAGACTTGATATAACTGAAGTTATGAACAACTAGCAGCCTCCTTCTGATCGTGAGCTGCCTTGTCAGACTTGATATAACTGAAGTTATGAACAACTAGCAGCCTCCTTCTGATCGTGAGCTGCCTTGTCAGACTTGATATAACTGAAGTTATGAACAACTAGCAGCCTCCTTCTGATCGTGAGCTGCCTTGTCAGACTTGATATAACTGAAGTTATGAACAACTAGTAGCCTCCTTCTGATCGTGAGCTCCCTTGTCAGACTTGATATAATTGAAGTTATGAACAACTAGCAGCCTCCTTCTGATCGTGAGCTCCCTTGTCAGACTTGATATAATTGAAGTTATGAACAACTAGCAGCCTCCTTCTGATCGTGAGCTGCCTTGTCAGACTTGATATAACTGAAGTTATGAACAACTAGCAGCCTCCTTCTGATCGTGAGCTGCCTTGTCAGACTTGATATAACTGAAGTTATGAACAACTAGCAGCCTCCTTCTGATCGTGAGCTGCCTTGTCAGACTTGATATAACTGAAGTTATGAACAACTAGTAGCCTCCTTCTGATCGTGAGCTCCCTTGTCAGACTTGATATAACTGAAGTTATGAGCAACTAGCAGCCTCCTTCTGATCGTGAGCTCCCTTGTCAGACTTGATATAACTGAAGTTATGAGCAACTAGCATGATTACAGCTATTATTTACATAAATTACAGCTGATTCCATATATCACAGCTGACCGTCCCCATATATTACAGTTGCTCCATATATTACAGTTGTCCCATATATTACAGCTGTCCCCATATATTACAGTTGTCCCATATATTACAGTTGCTCCATATATTACAGTTGTCCCATATATTACAGTTGTCCCATATATTACAGCTGACCCCATATATTACAGCTGACCCTATAAATCACAGCTGTCCCCATATATTACAGTTGTCCCATATATTACAGCTGGCCCCATATACTACAACCCACCCCATTTATTACAGCTGTCCCCATATATTACAGCTGTCCCCATATATTACATCTTACCCCATATATTACAGCTGACCCCATATACTACAGTTGTTCCCATATATTACAGTTGTTCCCTTCTCATTTGATGTCGTCACAACTTTAGAACAACAAATATCAGACAATACATCGTTGTTTATTCATTTGTAAACAAACAGCTAAGACTCACTAGATTATTACGACTGGTCGTACATATCGTTCAAATAACGCCGACTTACCTGAAACTTCTTTAAAATTAACAACGTTTTTGTTCATTACGACATTACTAGCTCCAAGCGGTTCGTCATCACTATCAGGAGAGCTACAGAGACCCATTTCTGGCCGACGCTTGGAAACACCCATGGTACCTCTCTGTATGTCTCCTAGAGCACTTTATTGGATTGCCGTTCTTCTGTTGGGCTGCCTACTCTTACTATTACGGTATGTGGAAGACTCAGTGTCTCCTTCATATAAATAATTTCTTGTATTCTTGACAAATAATCTAAACAATGTATATTACAACGCATGCATCAATACAAACATACAAAGACATCATCCACGATAGCTAATTTTTTTGTTAGCTGCGTGGTAGTGTTCCCTAGCGTTCGGCTTCTCGTGGCAAGGCGCAGTGCCAAGGAGTACGAGTTTGATCCTGCTTCGGACCATATATTGTTCTTTGTTTTTTATGTTGTTGATTATTTGTCTTTTTTTCTGAGTGCTGTAAAACATAGCTCTTCCTCCTATGATTCGCTGAATTATCGCCTCGTAAGTTTCCATCTATAATAATAATCATAAAGAATAGGCCAGAAAGAGTGTACCCAACAAGAGGAGAGAGTGAAGTGTTTCAGAATGGGGTTCCCTAAGAACACATATAAGTAGTTCAGTATAAAAGTAGTATATAATTACAATATTAACTCTCAAACTCCGGAGTGATTTAATTGGTGTTTGAGAATTACTAGACTTGAGTCTGCTTTAGTATACATAGTTCGCTTAATCAAGTTCGAATTTTCTGTATAATTTGTCTTCTTAATGTGAAGCTGTGTCTTATGACAAGACTGACGCCGCCATGAGAAATCTAAAAGGGAAGAGAAAGCCTAGAATGGCCAGGAATACATGGAGAAGATAAGTCATGGAAGCCCTAAGAGTATTGACCTAGACTGAAGATACGTCATGGAAACCGTAAGAGCATTGGCCTAGACCGAAGAGAAATCATGGAAACTCTAAGAGCATTAAACTATACTGAAGAGAGGTCATGGCAACTCTAAGAGTATTGGCATAGACTTAAGAGAAGTCGTGGAAACACTAAAAGTATTGGCATAGACTGAAGAGAAGTCATGGAAACACTAAAAGTATTGGCATAGACTTAAGAGAAGTCATGGAAACACTAAAAGTATTGGCATAGACTGAAGAGAAGTCATGGAAACACTAAAAGTATTGGCATAGACTGAAGAGAAGTCATGGAAACACTAAAAGTATTGGCATAGACTGAAGAGAAGTCATGGAAAGACTAAAAGTATTGGCATAGACTGAAGAGAAGTCATGGAAACACTAAAAGTATTGGCATAGACTTAAGAGAAGTCATGGAAGCACTAAGAGTATTGGCATAGACTGAAGAGAAGTCATGGAAACACTAAGAGTATTGACCGAGACTGAAGAGAAGTCATGGAAGCACTAAGAGTATTGGCATAGACTTAAGAGAAGTCGTGGAAACACTAAGAGTATTGGCATAGACTGAAGAGAAGTCATGGAAACACTAAAAGTATTGGCATAGACTGAAGAGAAGTCATGGAAACACTAAAAGTATTGGCATAGACTGAAGAGAAGTCATGGAAACACTAAAAGTATTGGCATAGACTGAAGAGAAGTCATGGAAACACTAAAAGTATTGGCATAGACTGAAGAGAAGTCGTGGAAACACTAAAAGTATTGGCATAGACTGAAGAGAAGTCATGGAAGCACTAAAAGTATTGGCATAGACTGAAGAGAAGTCATGGAAACACTAAAAGTATTGGCATAGACTGAAGAGAAGTCATGGAAACACTAAAAGTATTGGCATAGACTGAAGAGAAGTCATGGAAACACTAAAAGTATTGGCATAGACTGAAGAGAAGTCATGGAAACACTAAAAGTATTGGCATAGACTGAAGAGAAGTCATGGAAACACTAAAAGTATTGGCATAGACTGAAGAGAAGTCATGGAAACACTAAAAGTATTGGCATAGACTGAAGAGAAGTCATGGAAACACTAAAAGTATTGGCATAGACTTAAGAGAAGTCGTGGAAACACTAAGAGTATTGGCATAGACTGAAGAGAAGTCATGGAAACACTAAGAGCATTGGCATAGACTTAAGAGAAGTCATGGAAACACTAAGAGTATTGGCATAGACTTAAGAGAAGTCATGGAAACACTAAGAGTATTGGCATAGACTTAAGAGAAGTCATGGAAACACTAAGAGTATTGGCCTAGACTGAAGAGAAGTCATGGAAACTCTAAGAGCATTGGCCTAGACTGAAGAGAAGTCATGGAAACTCTAAGAGCATTGACCGAGACTGAAGAGAAGTCATGGAAACACTAAGAGTATTGGCATAGACTGAAGAGAAGTCATGGAAACACTAAGAGTATTGGCCTAGACTGAAGAGAAGTCATGGAAACTCTAAGAGCATTGGCATAGACTTAAGAGAAGTCGTGGAAACACTAAGAGTATTGGCATAGACTGAAGAGAAGTCATGGAAACACTAAGAGTATTGACCGAGACTTAAGAGAAGTCATGGAAACACTAAGAGCATTGGCATAGACTGAAGAGAAGTCATGGAAACACTAAGAGTATTGGCCTAGACTGAAGAGAAGTCATGGAAACTCTAAGAGCATTGGCCTAGACTGAAGAGAAGTCATGGAAACTCTAAGAGCATTGACCGAGACTGAAGAGAAGTCATGGAAACACTAAGAGTATTGGCATAGACTGAAGAGAAGTCATGGAAACACTAAGAGTATTGGCCTAGACTGAAGAGAAGTCATGGAAACTCTAAGAGCATTGGCCTAGACTGAAGAGAAGTCATGGAAACTCTAAGAGCATTGGCCTAGACTGAAGAGAAGTCATGGAAACTCTAAGAGTATTGACCAAGACTGAAGATAAGTAGAGAAAATGTTCAAGATAGAAGATGTTAATCCATCCGATGGAGAAACGATGGCATGATGGTCTTACGTTCAAAGTGGGGTCTAACTGGATTGATATGTCTCACGACATGTGTATGTCTTCGAAGAGTGATATTATAATTATTATCAGCATTTGTATATAGGGGCCAGTGCTTATCCTTTCTTCAACTCATTAAGCTAGGTGCCCATGCCTTTCTCAGCTTTGCTCGGCTGGACAGCGTAAAGCTGCGCTTAGAACCCGCGTTTACTCAATCGCCAATCCTGGTCGTTGTTATTTAAACCTTCGCAAAATGTGAATCAAAATGTGTATCAAAATGTGAATCCAAATACATTAAAAAAAAAAAAAGTTGTAAATGTGGAAAAAAAATGGTGCTGGCCGCACTTCCTCTTCCGGTCACTCAGTCCACAGAAGCCTATCGCCATTTTCTGATAAGTACTTCCCTTTTGTGTTTGCATTAATATTTGTTGCTTTTTACCTAGGGTTGCCATCCGTCCCGCTTTTTCCGGATTGTCCCACTTTTTCATCAAAAATTAATTGTCCCGCCTAAGGGTCTGGGGGACAGCAATTTGTCCCGCTTTTTAATCCAGCCAAATTTTTCACCTACAAATTTTAATATTTTCTAAAATTATTTATTATTGGTTTGAGTTTTGTTACAAAATGAAGCTTCTTAGTCCGAAACGTCTATTTGTAGAGTCCTGCGCTATCGCTGTTTAATAATAAAGTTTGTAGATACAACTCATAAATACTCATTTGAGAATATCCAGCACAAAATTGTGTGTTTAATTATAAACTTATCTGTACCGAGTTTTATGACTACGTAATCCAGCGACAAGATCTTCTCACTCAGAGTCTGAAGTCAGACAAATATGAGATGCAGCCGACACCGACTTAAGAAGCTGGAAATCAATGTAAACATTTTTTTATTAATTAAAAAAATTACTGGTACATGTATTAGAATTATAATGTAATAATAATTAGTCTATGTGTGTGCTATCTCTGACTTTTCCTATGGCTATTATGCTTTACATGATGTGTCCCGCTTTCGCGTCTAAAAAAGTACCATTTGTCCCGCTTTCTGCTTCGAACTTTCTGGCAACCCTATTTTTACCTGATGAAGGTGTTTGCCGAAACGTCATAGTTTGTCTCGCCTCTCTTTAAGTTTAGCTGCTTAATACAATTTTATGATCATTTGGCATGGAAAAACTGACAATGGGATATCATATTTAAATTTGGTCATCGTAATGGTTCTAAACCGGCTGTGCGCAAATCTTACGGTTTGCTGTTTGATGTGCGACGGGGTTAATTTGACGACTGACTTTGTGTCTATATGTTCGGAATTGGAGTCAACAACGATGGCCTAACATCATCAAGTGCTACGACGATCATCATTTTCAAGAGGACATGACTTACCGGTATATGAGGATAGGCGGCGGGAACAGTTGGAGGCTGTGCATGAAAAGTGTTCCTTGTTGCAGTTTCCTCATATTACAAGTCGCATGTCTGTGTTAGTCACCTCTAGTGACTCGGGCAGATGGTGCTCGTAAACCTGGAAGGGCCGACCATCTAAGGGCAGAATCCCCCTACAGAAAAGATCATCTGCCGCCTTGCAGGAAGATTGGGGACAATCAAAGGCTACGGAAAGCAAACCTGACCAAAATGCTGGCTGAAATCGGATGCACTGGGTGGCGCAGAACACAGTGCAACGTTTTAACAGGTATTCAAGCGGAGTGGATCTAACAGGCTTAAACAGACAGCTGTCTTCGTGTGGGAGTCTGGAGTCCTACTCTGATTGAGTCCTAATCGCAGAGAGAGAGAAATTTGCCAAATACATAGGTTCAGATTTAACCGATTTAAATTTAAACAAATATATTTAAAATACATTTATTTGACATGCTATTTCGTTGGCGTTAATTAATTAACAGAAAATATATTTCCTAATATCAAAAAGACTAAAACTATGATCATAAACAAAGAAAATACTCAAAACCCACAAGTGGATATCAAAATTGAAGGAATAGACCTGGAGACAGTTCAGAACTACAACTACCTTGGACATACTATAACCAGTGATGGAAAATGTACAACTGAAATAAACAAAAGAATAGGAATGGCAAAAAGTAATTTTAATGTCATGAAGAACATACTAACATCAAAACAAATAACATCAGGGCTAAAACTAAGAATAGCAAAATGTTACATCTTCTCAATATTCCTATATGGTGCAGAAACATGGGCATTAGACAAGAAAACAGAACAGAGAATTGAAGCCTTTGAAATGTGGATATATAGAAGAATAGGTAGAATTGGATGGAAAGAAAAGAAAACAAATGATGAAGTCTTAAAACAACTGAAAATGAAAAGAGAACTACTAAGCACAATTCAAACAAGACAAATGCGATTTTTTGGCCATGTCAAAAGACACAACAGCCTACTAAAAGTAATCCTGGAGGGGAAAAATACAAGGTAAAAGAGGCAGACCAAGACTAACATGGATGAGTAACATCAAAAGATGGACAAATCAACATATGACAACCTGCACCATCAAAGCAAGAGACAGAGCAGAATGACACTCCATGGTAGCCAACCTTCGTTGCTGAGACGGCACTCGATGATGATGATGATGATGATATTTCCTAAAAATGAGACAATTATGAGCCACAAGCCAAATCTGAATTTCTAACAAGCTCGCGGAGAAAATAAATGTTAAAAAAATATGGAATAATAAGC
Source organism: Megaustenia siamemsis (assembly GCA_032433765.1). NCBI lineage: Eukaryota > Metazoa > Mollusca > Gastropoda > Stylommatophora > Ariophantidae > Megaustenia > Megaustenia siamemsis. The sequence goes on from JAVIAB010000008.1 coordinate 13,854,541, forward strand.
TCCAAATGCCAACTCCATATCATGAATTCCTTTCACGTTAATGCCAAATGTAGAAGCCATAAATAAATTGTGTATTTTATTTTTGTACACATACGAGACCTGATTTATGACATCATTTGGCAAGAAATCTGGCACTAGTAAACAGTAAAGACCGGTAAAGATCCAATGCGCGTGCAGGAGATCTAGTTCCTTTCATATCAATATACATGTATAAGGAGGCGAAGGCGCGCCTACCAGCACCAGAGCTGGAAGTTGTCAACGACCCACAGCTGATGGCTTGCGCCAGGATCGGTGAACCAAAACCATCCGGACCCTGCTCCCCCTCTCCGTGGTGCCTCCAGTAACAGAGACTAACCTGTCTAGTCTGGCCACGCGAGCAGGGATCGAAGAGGGAAGACAACCCGGTACTCAAAAATGTCGTGCTGAAGTCGGATGTGTTGGGCCGAAAGGCGAAAATATAACAGTTATACTGCAAACCACAACACAACGCAGACACGTCCACTACGTCCTTGTAAGGGCGGATGATGAAGATGAATATTCTAGTCTACCACGATACTCTAGAATACTTTAGTCATCGGGCGAACGCAACCAACCAACCATATCAATATATTTATTTCTTATATTTAAAACGAAAACATAAAATTATATTAGGCGCATCAAATTTACACTGAATGGAGAATATAAATATTTCTGATTGAATCTAAAGAAAAGGTTTTTATCACATTGCAAGAAAGTCACTACAGAAATAAGATGTTTGAGGAAAGGAAGGATCAGATGAGGCAAAATTAGGAATGAGGCTATAAGGAAAAGAATCGGAATAAATATCAGTCGAACTATTATAGCTAAAGGGAGCTGCGATCGCTCAGTGGTTAGTGAACTGGACTACAAAGGACAAGAGGTATGGTTCGATCCCAACCGACGCTTTCCGATTCACCCAGCCGTTAGTGGGTACCGGATTTTTTTTCTGGGAAGGTAAACGGCACGGGCGTAATACCGACCACATTACCCCAAAAATCATGTGCCGAAGGTCTATAAAATGTATGGTCACTAACACCATATTCCCTATACGCCACATGGTGTGACGGGGGTACTTTACTTTTTTTTACTTTTATTATAGCTAAAGTCTGTTCTCTCCATGGAACCAGTTTCATTGAAATCAGGAATTCCCCATATCCGCTCCACCACTTGTCGCAGCATTTCCCAAAAATCGTTGGTAAATTCCGTGCACGTCCTACTCGTCTGCACAGGTGACGAATCCAAAACTCCTTAGTCGCCTCTTACAACATGCATCGCAAATAACAGTGGCTCTATTCTTTTTTCTCCTCACTGTGGGGTAGTCACACTGGATTAGGCTTGAACTAAACACCGAAACAACTAAAATGCTCCTTCAACCTGGGATGAAAGCCTCGTGAGCCCATACCATTAAACTGTATATGTTATTGATACACACGAGGTGGCGATAGGGCTCGTAGCAGACACAGAATACAATGTAGTGACAGTACAAGTGGTACCTCCCACGGCAATGGCTCAATCAGTCAGAAGAGGAAGATTTAGAACGTTCGTAATATAGTAGGTAGAGGAGAGTAAGTGAAGAGGTAGAAGAGTAAGTGAAGAGGTAGAAGAGTAAGTGAAGAGGTAGAAGAGTAAGTAAAGAGGTTGAAGAGTAAGTGAAGAGGTAGAAGAATAAATGAAGAGGTAGAAGAGTAAGTGAAGAGGTAGAAGAATAAATGAAGAGGTAGAAGAGTAAGTGAAGAGGTAGAAGAATAAGTGAAGAAGTGGAAGAATAAGTGAAGAGGTGGAAGAATAAATGAAGAGGTAGAAGAGTAAGTGAAGAGGTAGAAGAATAAATGAAGAGGTGGAAGAATAAGTGAAGAGGTAGAAGAATAAATGAAGAGGTAGAAGAGTAAGTGAAGAGGTAGAAGAATAAGTGAAGAGGTGGAAGAATAAGTGAAGAGGTGGAAGAATAAGTGAAGAGGTGGAAGAATAAGTGAAGAGGTAGAAGAATAAGTGAAGAGGTAGAAGAATAAGTGAAGAGGTAGAAGAATAAGTGAAGAGGTAGAAGAATAAGTGAAGAGGTAGAAGAATAAGTGAAGAGGTGGAAGAATAAGTGAAGAGGTAGAAGAATAAGTGAAGAGGTGGAAGAATAAGTGAAGAGGTGGAAGAATAAGTGAAGAGGTAGAAGAGTAAGTGAAGAGGTAGAAGAATAAGTGAAGAGGTGGAAGAATAAATGAAGAGGTGGAAGAATAAGTGAAGAGGTGGAAGAATAAGTGAAGAGGTAGAAGAATAAGTGAAGAGGTGGAAGAATAAGTGAAGAGGTAGAAGAATAAATGAAGAGGTGGAAGAATAAGTGAAGAGGTAGAAGTATAGATGAAGAGGTAGAAGTATAGATGAAGAGGTGGAAGAATAAGTGAAGAGGTGGACGAATAAGTGAAGAGGTAGATGAATAAGTGAAGAGGTAGAAGAATAAGTGAAAAGGTAGACGAGTAAGTGAAGAGGTGGAAGAATAAGTGAAGAGGTGGAAGAATAAGTGAAGAGGTAGAAGGATAAGTGAAGAGGTAGAAGAATAAATGAAGAGGTAGAAGGATAAGTGAAGAGGTAGAAGAATAAGTGAAGAGGTAGAAGAATAAGTGAAGAGGTAGAAGAATAAGTGAAGAGGTGGAAGAATAAGTGAAGAGGTGGAAGAATAAGTGAAGAGGTGGAAGAATAAGTGAAGAGGTAGAAGAATAAGTGAAGAGGTAGAATGCAAAGAAGACAAATTATTGACGTGCTTAAAGAGTAACAATAAAAGACACACGTTTGGGTGCACGATGCGGGCACTGAGAAACACATGCACAAGAGAGTTATAAATAGCTAGAACGAAGTCACGGAAAAGCCTAAACGGCTTACTACAGACAAAAACAGATACAATTACTTTGTAGCAGCAGAAAAACAATGAAACAGAATAGAAAAAAAAACATTAACAAAGTCAGCTCAAAGCATTGCCAGGTTGGTTATTATTGAAACCAAATATGAAGAACAAGTGAAGAAAGATAGTGGAACTCAACGAGAAGAGACAGCAGATTACACACAACAGGGAAATGCAGCGATAACAATGAGATCCGGAATTGTAGGTGTAGGTATTACAAAGCCATAAACAGGATAAGTATTATATAGACTTCTTGTGATAATATTAAGTTGTTGAATATCATCATCAAGTACCATGTCTGTTGGCGTAAGTGATCATGTCTCTCCACAATTTTCGATCTCGACAGTTATTTATCATTTCTGCTGTTGACCTTCTGCCAAGCCATTCTCTTAAGCTGTCGGATATCTTTTCTCTTTGCTTCCCTCTATCTCTTCGTTTCTCAATGTTCTCAGTTGTTACAATATATTCCAGCTGTTCTCTTATCATTACATGGCCAAAAAATGATGATTGTTTCTTCCTAATATTGGAAATTATCGCTCTCTTTGCTTTGGCCTCTTTCAGAACATTTTCATTACTCTTCTTAGCTGTCCATGGTATTCTCAACATTCTTCTGTGAAACCACATTTCTACAGTCCCCAGTGAATTTCTTGTCTGTTATCCTATTGTCCATGATTCACATCCATATGTTAAGACTGGCTCTAAATAACATTTAATAACTCTTTTTCTTGTTTCTCTTGTCAAAAATAGGAAAAACTAATCAGTCGCTTCTGTGTGACGTCACCTTCCCTTTATCTCTTTGGTAGTGACATCCGATCGATGTTTAGCCCTCTCAGATAACGACCATAAACAGAAGGTCCCGTGTGCACTCGCGCACGTTAAAGAACCAATGACAGTTAAAATAAAAAAAATGGTAGGCCATAAATTTGTACGGAGACAAATAGTATGGTTGTCTGCAGAACACATGACTGAATTCCGTCGTTTAAAATGGCATGACCCAAGTGTTTTAACTTGAACTCGCATCCTGAGTTACAACAATTGTAGCACAATTATCTGGGAGTGGTGAACTTTACGACAGTGCCAACACAAGAATGTTGCTAGGCCAATTACTATAGCAGCAAACCTTCACATGACGTGAGCCGTTTCTCGTCAACTGTCGAGTAGATGGCATAGTTCGCTGTGGGACCTAGGCCGAAAGGGAAGGCCAATTACTATAGCAGCAAACCTTCACACAACGTGAGCTGTTTCTAGTCAACTGTCGAGTAGATGGCACAGTTCGCTGTGAGACCTGGGCGGAAAGGGATAGAATGCAGAAAATGGTGGGATTTAGGACGTGTAGAAAAATTGGATTTATGACTGAAAACAATGACAAGAAATGGCAGGATATAAGATGTGTAGAAAAATGGGATTTATGACAGAAAACAATGACAAGAAATGGCGGGATATAAGATGTGTAGAAAAATGGGATTTATGACAGAAAACAATGACAAGAATTGGCGGGATATAAGATTTGTAGAAAAATGGGATTTATGTCAGAAAACAATGACAAGAATTAGCGGGATATAGGACGTGTAGAAAAATGGGATTTATGTCAGAAAACAATGAAGTAATGGCAGGAATTGTTGGGATATAGGACGTGTAGAAAAATGGGATTTATGACAGAAAACAATGAGGTAAGGACAGGAAATGTTGGGATATAGGACGTGTAGAAAAATGGGATTTATGACAGAAAACAAAGTGGTAAAGACAGGAAATGTTGGGATATAGGATGTGTAGAAAAATGGGATTTATGACAGAAAACAATGAGGTAATGGCAGGAAATGGTGGGATAGATGACGTGTAGAAAAAATTGAATCTATGAGAGAAAACAATGACAAGAAATGGCAGGATATAAGATGTGTAGAAAAATGGGATTTATGACAGAAAACAATGACAAGAAATGGCGGGATATAAGATGTGTAGAAAAATGGGATTTATGACAGAAAACAATGACAAGAATTGGCGGGATATAAGATTTGTAGAAAAATGGGATTTATGTCAGAAAACAATGACAAGAATTAGCGGGATATAGGACGTGTAGAAAAATGGGATTTATGTCAGAAAACAATGAAGTAATGGCAGGAATTGTTGGGATATAGGACGTGTAGAAAAATGGGATTTATGACAGAAAACAATGAGGTAAGGACAGGAAATGTTGGGATATAGGACGTGTAGAAAAATGGGATTTATGACAGAAAACAAAGTGGTAAAGACAGGAAATGTTGGGATATAGGATGTGTAGAAAAATGGGATTTATGACAGAAAACAATGAGGTAATGGCAGGAAATGGTGGGATAGATGACGTGTAGAAAAAATTGGATCTATGAGAGAAAACAATGAGGTAATGGCAGGAAATGGTGGGATATAGGGCATGTAGAAAAATGGGATTTATGACAGAAAACAATGAGGTAATGGCAGGAAATGTTGGGATATAGGACGTGTAGAAAAAATTGGATCTATGAGAGAAAACAATGAGGTAATGGCTGGAAATGGTGGGATATAGGACGTGTAGAAAAATGGGATTTATAACAGAAAACAATGAGGTAATGGCAGGAAATGTTGGGGTATGAGACGTGTAGAAAAATGGAATTTATGACAGAAAACAATGAGGTAATGGCAGTAAATAAGGGAGTCCGGAGTCCTAGTCTGAATGAGCCATGATCGTAGAAAAAGAAAAAAATAAAGATGAACAGGTGAACGATGATCAAGAAAAGAGAAAGTATAATGACGCTTTTGTCCCCATTTCCTGTCATTACCTCACTGTTTTCTGTCATAAATCCCATTTTGCTACACGCCCTCTATCCCACCATTTTCTGTCATTAATCCCATTTTGCTACACGCCCTCTATCCCACCATTTTCTGTCATTAATCCCATTTTGCTACACGCCCTCTATCCCACCATTTTCTGTCATAAATCCCATTTTCCTACACGCCCTCTATCCCACCATTTTCTGTCATTATATCATTGTTTTCTGTCATAAATCCCATTTTTCTACACGTCCTCTATCCCACCATATCCAGTCATTACATCACTGTTTTCTGTCATAAATCCCATTTTTCTACACATCCTCTATCACACCATTTTCTATCATTACATCATTGTTTTCTGTTATAAATCCCATTTTTCTACACACCCTCTATCCCACCATATCCTGTCATTACAACACTGTTTTCTGTCATAAATCCAATTTTTCTACACGTCCTCTATCCCACCATTTTCTATCATTACATCATTGTTTTCTGTCATAAATCCATTTTTTCTACACGTCCTCTATCCCACCATTACATCATTGTTTTCTGTCATAAATCCCATTTTTTGTACACGTCCTCTATCCCACCATATCCTGTCATTACATCATTGTTTTCTGTCATAAATCCCATTTTTCTACACGTCCTCTATCCCACCATATCCTGTCATAAATCCCATTTTTCTACACGTCCTCTATCCCACCATATCCTGTCATTACATCATTGTTTTCTGTCACAAATCCCATTAATCAACCTAAATCTGCCTCTGCCTCTTTTACCTTGTATTTTCCCCTCCAGGATTACTTTTAGTAGGCTGTTGTGTCTTTTAACATGGCCCAAAAATCGCATTTGTCTTGTTTGAATTGTGTTTAGTAATTCTCTCTTCATTTTTAGTTGTTTTAGGACTTCATCGTTTGTTTTCTTTTCCTTCCATCCTATTCTTCTATATATCCACATTTCAAAGGCTTCAATTCTCTTTTCCTTTAACTAATTCCACATTGAATCACTGCCCTGTATATTTATATACAAAACTTGCAAGTAATCTCAGAGATGTTATTAATTAACAACAAAACCATGTTTTTTTCATAATTTACGATGCGAATAATCACAAAGATTCAGACTTTCATTAACGGATGCTTACGCAGAATAAAAGGATGGAAATGGCAGGACAAAATCACTAACATAGAATTATGGAAATGTACCAGTCAAATACCAGTGGATAAAGAGATACAGCGAAGACGATGGCGCTGGATAGGACACACATTGCGGAAGCCAAATGATAGTATTAAACAACAGCCCTTTTTTGGAATCCCCAGGGGAAAAGACAAAGAGGAAGACCAAGGAATTCTTGGAGAAGACAGATGGAAGGAGAGATGAAAATGACGGGGAAGACATGGAATGATCTTAAAAGAATGGCAAGAAACAGAACGACTTGGAAAGTGTTTGTTGAAGACCTATGCTCCGCTAGGAGCTAAAAAGGTAGAAGAAGAAGACGATGCGAATAACTAAGATATTACGTAATTATAATAATTAATAGCCTTAAATGGGTACCGGATTTTTTTCTGGAAAAGTAAAGCAGCACGGGCGTAATACCGACCACATTACCCCAAAAATCACGTGCTGAAGGTCTGTAAAATATAGGGTCACTAAACCATATTTCCCTATACGCCACTTGGTGTGACGGGGGTACTTTACTACTTATAATAATTAATGACAATAATTGAAGGGACTATTTAACAGGAGTAAATTGCAATAATGTTTAACTCGCAAATTATTAGGATAAAAAAAAGGTTCCCATCATGCCTTGCTAGTCGTATGGATAATATGATGTTAGTGACCATATTTTTCAATGACCACGGCACATTTGTGGGCGATGTGGTCGGTATCATGCCAGGCCGCCTTTACTTCCCAGAAAAATCCTTGGTACCCATTTTTAGAGGCTGGGTGAACCCTGGAGCTTTGTCAGTCCGAAAAAAAAATCCGCCACTGCTGGGGATCGAACCCGGACCCTTCTGGTCAGAAAGCGAGCACACTAACCACTCAGCCACCAAGGCTCCTATCAGGATAAAGGTGAACCTAAAAGGTGGAGGCAAAGGTGCTTCCCAGCACCAGAGCTGGAAGTTGTCAGCGACTCACAGCTGATGGCTTGTGCCAGGATTGGTGAATCAGAACCATCCAGACCCTGCTCCACCTCTCTGTGGTGCCTCTAGTAACAGACTAACCTGTTTAGACTGGCCACGCGAGTAGGGATCGAAGAGAGAAGACAACCCGGTACTCAAAAATGCTGTGTTGAAGTCGGATGTTCTGGGCTGAAAGGCACAAATATCACAGTTATACTGCAAACCACAACACAATGCAGAAACGCCAACTTAACGTCCTTTTAAGGGGGGATGATGACGCGGTGTTCTCCTTTAGTTATCGGGTGAGCGCAAACAAGCAAGCAACTTAAAAGTTTGGCCTCACGTCCTGGCCTCCTCAGGTTTCGCACCCACCGTCCACCACTAGTAAATCATTACCCTCTTTACTGTGAGAGTAGATAATAATTTCTTGTCATTTCTCCTTTCATTGCAGGAGCTCTGAGCAAACCTAGAATTATAATTCCTGCCATCATCTACAGCAGTCATACTATTACGGCCGTCCTGGCAATATGGGCCACAACCTTGACTGGAGACTTTAGCCAAGTTCAAGAGCTGGCTCCGAGATCGTTCGGCGAGCGACTCAAGCTGTGCTCTGCATATTTTCCTTTTTTCATCGTGCCTTTAATTAACTTGGTCGACTCCATGAGACTAACGTGGAAACAAAAATATGAATAAGTGGATAGTTGCGTCATTTATGGACCAGGCATCGTTCATTATAAAATAGAGTATGGCAACATTCTAATAATATGGTTGAATGAGCAGATAACTCTTATTTCATTTGGTTCAGCTTCCATCCATCGAAACTAAAATGCTGACCCACAGCCACCTATAGATTAACTTAGGCTGGTGGGGTGAGAGAGGATTACTGGAAAACGATCAACAGCGTGATGTTTTCAGTTTTACTAGCGGGGGTGGTTGTGGGTTTAGTCTATCTATCTATCTTTCATTCACCTGAAGTATTGTCTATATCTGCAATGTCGTTTCCTGTATAAATGTTACTGTCTTTTGTAATTCTTGCAGTGGCCCATATAGTTTTGTCTCTAGTGTTGTATCTATGGGCCAATGGATTTTCCTCAGTCTACAATATTCAGTGCAGTCTTGAAGTATGAATTCAGCAGTCTGGGGCGCCTGTCCACATGTACAAGTAGTTGAGGTGCTGATCTTGAATTTTGTTGTATACATGTGACTATGGAGTCGATTGTGTCATGTTCTGAGGCGTATAATGATAACTTGTTCATATTTATTCATATTATGAATGGCCAAAAAATGCTGATTGTTTCTTCCTAATATTGGAAATTAGCTCTCTTTTTGCTTTGGCCTCTTGCAGAAAGTTTTCATTACTCTTCTTAGCTGTCCATGGTATTCTCAACATTCTTCTGTAAAACCACATTTCTACAGCCTCCAGTGATTTTCTTGTCTGTTGTCCTATTGTCCACGATTCACATCCATATGTTAAAACTGGTTCTACATAACATTTAAGAACATATATATATATAGTATGTAGGTCATGGACATTATCTCTATCCAGCCTAGATCAATGTTCTTGAGGGTTTCCAAAACTTCTCTTCTCCATGTATTCCTGGGCCTTCTCATTCTCTATAGATTCCATGATAATGCCTGTCTTGTCATTAATGTTCTTTAAGGACAGACAAAGATATATTTTGCTGCTGTCCACCATAGACTCTCCTTCTGTGACAACTACTCCTACTTATCATCTACACTTAAACAGATGTAGTTCAGGTTTGTTGTTTACGGAAAACTGCAATATTTTGAAAAGAAGCGCTTGTTTAGAATGCCCAAAAGAAAAGAAGTCCAAAGGAGTACAAGGAAGCTGATATTGCAAAATACAGGGGTAATAAAGGCCAATAGCAGAGCTGAAATCAGTCAACTAGGATTGGTGAAAAGACAAAAGTAATGGTAACAACAAAGGAAAAAAAAACATCACCTCAGTGCAAAATAAAGGCAAGTGGAACAATATTAAAACAGGTAAATGAATTTAAATATTTGGGAACTTTGTTAACCTCAGACGGAAGATGTACAAAAGAGGAGAGATGCAGAATGGCTCAGGTAAAAGCAGCTTTCCAGAAAATGATGAAGATACTTTGTAATCCATTTTTGACAATAGAAACAAGAAAAAGAGTTCTTGAATGTTATGTAGAGCCAGTCATAACATATGGATGTGAATCATGGACAATAAGACAACAGACAAGGAAATCACTGGAGTCTGTAGAAATGTGGTTTTACAGAAGAATGTTGAGAGTACCATGGACAGTTAAGAAGAGTAATGAAAATGTTCTGAAAGAGGCCAAAGCAAAAAGAGAGCTAATTTCCAATATCAGGAAGAAACAATCATCATTTTTTGGCCACATAATGAGAAGAGAACAACTGGAATATATTTTAACAACTGGAAAAACTGAGGGACGAAGAGATAAAGGGAAGCAAAGAGAGAGAATACCAGACAGCTTAAGAGAATGGCTTGGCAGAAGGTCAGCAACAAAAATGATAAATAACTGTCAAGATCGAAAGTTGTGGAGAGACATGATCACCTACGCCAGCAAGCCTGGTACTTGATGATGATTGGTGAATATTACTCTCCAAATCCAACTCCATGCGGTGGTTTAGAAACAAACTAAAGGGCCTGGGCAAGTGAGTAGGGATCGATAGTGAAGGCAGCCTGGTACTAAAAAATGTCATGGTTATGTTGGGCTGAATAATGGACAATAGGACAACAGACAAGGAAATCAATGGAGGATGTAGAAATGTGGTTTTACAGAAGAATGTTGAGAATAATAAAACCTCTAAGAAGAGTAATGAACATTTTCTGAAAGAGGCCAAAGGATAAAGAGAGCTAATTTCCAATATTAGGAAGAAACAATTATAATTTGTTGGTCATGTAATGAGAAAGGAAAGGGTGGAATATATTGTAACAACGGGGAAAATTGAGGGATGAAGTGATAGAGGGAAGCAAAGAGAAAAGATACCAGACAGCTTAAAAAATAGAATGGCTTGCCAGAAGATCAACAACAGAAATGATAAATAACTGTCGAGATAAAAAGTTGTGGAAACACATGATCACCTACACCAGCAGGCACGGTACTTGATGGTGATGCTGTTGTGCTGAGAGTAGAAAATGTCACAGCAAACAACACAACTCATCTATGCTCAATTAACATGCTTTTAAGGGTGGATGATGAATAGTACTACTCATTCCTTCAATAGTCAAGTAGTAGGTGAAAGCTAAACAGAAAAGAATATTACAAAATACAAGAAACCCGAAGACAATAAAATAGTTTATTTGCAAACAATGAGTCAGTCACACACAAAGCCTGCAAGCAAACACTTCAACCAAACATATGACATCAAGTTAAGCTATTTTCTCACACCAAACTTCAGCTTACAACTGAACACAGACCACTTTATGATTGAGGTGAACGGAAAACAAATTCATGTGTGCAGCAGTTCGACATATGTCAACAGAGAGAGAACTAATTATTCAAACAACAGAAAGTTTTGATCATCTATTTGTATCAACATTGTCATCTGTTAGAGCATATTTAGATCTAAATGATGGCACAAATCTGAGTCCTCTGTTACAGAAATGATATGGATGCTAATAATTTACTAGGCTATGAAGATTATGAAGTGGCAGCAACAAAGTTATTAATGCATCTACCACTCTCGTGGGTTTCGGTTCAATTTCTGAAATGTGACCATTTCTTCTTGTAAGGAGTCTTGCAATGTCAACCTCTCATCTATGTTTCATGTTATTTTTTTTTTTTAGTTCAGTGATAATGCTAACGAGAGCTAATTTCCAATATTAGGAAGAAACTATCATACTTTTTTGACCATGTAATGAGAAGGGAACAGCTGGAATATATTGTGACAAATGGGAAAATTGAGGGACAAAGAGATAAAGGAAAGCAAAGAGAAAAATTACCAGACAGCTTAAGAGAATGGTTTTGCAGAAGGTCAACAACAGAAATGATAGATGACTGTCAAGACTGAAAGTTGTGGAGAGGCATGGTACTTGATGATGATAATAAATAAGATGCTAAACAATGGATAAAAAGAATGGTGCGCACGACATTGTTGAATGTCCTACCACACCAGAGAACACTACAAACACCTCTCTACATCATTATCAAAATTAAATCTGTTCAGTTTCTTCACTGTCGTCTGCTAAAACCTTCACTTCACATCCATTGATCAGATAAGGGACTATAGTTACAACTTTCATCTCACTACTGGTGTGTACCAGGGATTTACTATTGGGTTGGAGTGCTGTTGTCACAAACTGATACTGTCTGCCCTATTAGGAAGAACTTTTTTTTCTTTAATTTTCTTTAATTAACACCAGGATTTGAACCTACATCCACCATATTTGGAGCTCAGGGTTTATCCATTAAGTCATCAGCTCTTCCAGGTAATGATTTTTTCAAATTGTACATACTGGGTCAAATATCCCCCCCTCAAAAAAAAACAAAAAACTGAGGCACAACATTAGAAAAGAAGTGAACAAAATTAACAAAGGTAAATAATGAATAGGAGAACACTTAAACAATCAGTTCAATGAAAATAAAAACAATAAAAGAAATGAAAGAACACTTTCAATTCATTAACAAGAAATTTGTCAACACTTTAATATGTTAATACATTCACCCTAGGTAATCAGTTGTGTTACAGTCCTCCTTTATTCAAACAATCTCCTAAACCAGAGTGCTACTAGCATTGTTCCCATCAACTGCTCTATGAGTGCATTGTATTCCATCAATGCCAGGATTGATGGTAAACTATTTAAGGAACCACAGAAGAAAAAAAACAACTTGCAGATGTGTGCTGATACCACAATGTGGCACTGGGCCAAAAGGCAAATGCTCATGGGATGTTGGATTTATAAACTAACTGACCATCTATTTCTTTTCACCACAGTCATCTATATCATCTTCATCAATCTGCAGAGAAACAAAATGACATGAATTAAGAAAAAAAAAATGGTTCATTCATTTGTTTGGCACAACCAAGTATCTAGCATCTTAGAGTGAACAGTAACATGTCAAATATGAAAATAATTGAATATCTAGAACTTGTGTGTTTATGGTGATTCGGGCCCCAATACATAGGGTTACCTTTGTCTACGTCCCTGGACATGCAGGAGTACAAGAAAATGAAAGAGCAAACTGGTTGGCTAGTTGTGCTGTCGTTGAAGATGGTCAACCAATGGATAGGGCAGACAATCAATGAACTCCAAGATGTGAGAAGGGCACAGGACTTCGACAACCATGAGTCCACATCACTCCTTCAAATGAAAGAGATGGGAGTTAAGATGAGCACAGCCAGAAATGAGAAACTTAAGTTGGTGTATAAGGAGACTTATAAACCAACACAGAACTGGAGTCGTCAGTCGCTGGACACTGAGAGACTTACTGAGGAGTGGATCTGAGCACCTATGGACAATGATGATGACCCACAAATAAATCAATAACTCAGGCCCCAGTAGTAGACATGCACTTTCACATTATAACTTGAATGCAACTGTCTCAAAACATCAGATGATGAAGGATTTACTAAAACTTGAAAAGACTTAGATTACCACAGATAAACTATACATACATGATCTACACAAATACATGAAGTAAAGAGAACACTGTCTATCTATCTATTGTCCTTTCGAGCCGAAGACGGCACATAGGGCAGAACCACAATCTCAAAACAGAAACATTGCATGCCAAAATGGCACATATTGCAGAGATCACTGCTCTAAAATCTATGGTGCTGTTTCCATAACAATACTTTTTACAATGACAGCTTGTCAAGCCATCAATCAACCTCCTTAGTCGCCTCTTACGACATGTCTGGAAGGTCACAGTGTCACTATTCTTTACCTCTCTCATAATGAGGCCCCGGTAACACACGGGACTGTAAGACTATGTTAATACTTAACTGAGCTGGCAAGAATGAGAGTATTAAGGTGTGTAGATGTGTGCATGTGCATACATTTTTTCAGTGTTCAATTTGTACGTCTTCTTTGTACCATATAAAAAAGTGTTCAATTTGTAAAAGTATTCTTTGTACCATATAAAAAAGTGTTCAATTTGTAAGTCTTCTTTGTACCATATAAAAAAGTGTTCAATTTGTAAAAGTCTTCTTTGTACCATATAAAAAAGTGTTCAATTTGTAAAAGTCTTCTTTGTACCATATAAAAAAGTGTTCAATTTGTAAAAGTCTTCTTTGTACCATATAAAAAAGTGTTCAATTTGTAAAAGTCTTCTTTGTACCATATAAAAAAGTGTTCAATTTGTAAAAGTCTTCTTTGTATCAAATATAAAAAAGTGTTCAATTTGTAAAAGTCTTCTTTGTACCATATAAAAAAGTGTTCAATTTGTAAAAGTCTTCTTTGTATCAAATATAAAAAAAGTGTTCAATTTGCAAAAGTCTTCTTTGTACCATATAAAAAAGTGTTCAATTTGTAAAAGTCTTCTTTGTACCACATTAAAAAGTGTTCAATTTTTAAAAGTCTTCTTTGTAATATATAAAATGACAATGTAATAAAATAGGAAAGTCTGCAAATTTAGATTGGTTTTATTCTGCTTTTCATTTGAGAATAAGAACTGCAGATTACTCCTAAAGGTTGAGAAGAATCAAGTACTTCAAATTTACAAGCAACTGTAGTGAAGAAAGAAACTGTATTTGCTACAAAATTAAGCAATAAAGTAGGTAATAGTTTCAATAATTATACAAAATAAATATATTTTATTGTGGTTCTTTTTTTTTTATTATTAAATGTCACCAGCACACAATCACCTATTAAAATAAGACATGACAACTTTCTGGAAATACAAAATGCAGCTCCTTTCAATAAATGTTATAAATAAATATAAGTAGCTAATTTAAGATATATTCATACACAAATGTTGCCTTACTTCTAATACCAAAGCTGAGATGTCACATGTACAAATGTTGCCATACTTCTAATACCAAAGCTGTGATGTCACATGTACAAATGTTGCCTTACTTCTAATACAAAAGCTGAGATGTCACATGTACAAATGTTGCCATACTTCTAATACCAAAGCTGAGATATCACATGTACAAATGCTGCCAAACTTCTAATGCCAAAGTTGAGATATCACATGTACAAATGCTGCCATACTTCTAATACCAAAGCTGAGATATCACATGTACAAATGTTGCCATACATCTAATGTCAAAGCTGAGATATCACATGTACAAATGTTGCCATACTTCTAATACCAAAGCTGAGATATCACATGTACAAATGTTGCCATACTTCTAATACCAAAGCTGAGATATCACATGTACAAATGTTGCCATACATCTAATACCAAAGCTGAGATATCACATGTACAAATCAACATGACTATATTTTCCAACACTAAAGTCCCCACTTACAATTTTCCACTTTTCTGGCAATATTTCAAAGAGATCATCTTTAACATCGCCCTGGATTACAATCTCATCTTCTCCTGCTATTGATGACCCACAAGAGAACTTTCCAGCAAAAAATTTACTTGCTTCTTTCAGGTCAATTTCTGCACACAAAAAGTAGAATGACTCATCAATTAATTTTGTAAAAAAAAAATAAAAAAAATATTAAATTACAGAAGAACTGAGATGGTATAATAAAAGTTACGAATGAACTATTTCTGTTCGTTTCGCTGTACTGTGCGCCACGCCTATTTTAGCTGCATATGTTTCACCGCATAGTGTGTCACTCTCAATTTGATTATTGTTAACTGTCATCAAACCATATTCTTTTTTACATATGTTTTGTATCATCTTGGTATTGATGATGTCTAATTCCTTGTTCAATTATCTAAAACTTCATATATATGTTATATGTTAGATAAATATAAATATGTAGATGGATTCTTGAAATGATGAAAAATTGTCTCTGAAATCTCTTCCGTTGCATGGATAAAGTCTTATAACCACTTTGACTCTCACAAGTATTATAACCACCTTTCCTCTAACAAGTATTATAACCATCACAAGTATTTTAAACACTTTTACTCTCATAAGTATCATAACCACTTTGACTCTCATAAGTATTCTTCCCATTTTTACCTCACAATTAATTCTCTCATGTGTTCACCTCACCTCTCCTCACACAAGTGTTCACCTCACCTCTCCTCACACAAGTTCTCACCTCACCTCTCCTCACACAAGTGTTCACCTCACCTCTCCTCACACAAGTTCTCACCTCACCTCTCCTCACACAAGTTTTCACCTCACCTCTCCTCACACAAGTGTTCACCTCACCTCTCCTCACACAAGTTCTCACCTCACACAGGCTAAGACTCACCATAAGATGCTAACCCACATACAATAGTCACTTTCTTTTTCTTGCCCCGTGTCTGTGTCCACAACTTCACTCCTTGAGGCTCAATTTTCTTTTTTGTTTTCATCATGGCCTTCCCTCCTCTGGTTTGTCTCTTCTTCTTCTCCTCTCCCTCTTCTTTACTTTCTGCTGCTGCACCAGTTTCCTCATCTGAAAATATACAATAAATAATTTCAAGTAAAAAAAGTCATAAGCAAGGAGGCATGGAAGAAACAAAGATATGTAGAGGTACTTGGAATATATAATGGGGTGAAGGAATATTTTAAAATTATTTATGTAAATAGTCAAAGTGTACATGCATAAAGCATGGATAATCTAGAGGCAGACCCAGAGTAAGATGGACAGACAACATCAAAGAAATGCCACAGCAACATCAATTGGCAATGATTGAAGCAGCCAAATGAGCAAAAGACTGAACTTTGTATCTCACTCCACCTCTGAACAGGTACAAGAGTAAGTGAAAAAAAGAAACAAAGAAAGTGCATAAATAAGTAAAAGAAGAGATGAAAGAAATACAATTTAAATAAAAACATTTTTTGAGACAGATAATGGGAGGACTCATTTTTTTGGTTTCCTGTTTAAAGCAGAGAAATCAGACACGAACCCTTTTTTGAGGGACTATCTATCGACCTTTCGAGCCATCGTCAGCCCATAGGACATAGACTCAGATAGTCTCTCCCTGTTTCAAAATTTTCTTTCTAGCTGTCTCAATCCTCGCAAAGATTTTTTATCAAATCTCGCCATTTGTCTCTGTTCTGTGCAAGCATCTTGATCTCATTTAGGGAGCCAATTCCTGCTGCTTTTGCCTCTCTGATTAATATTATCCTCAGTGTTTCTCTGGATCTGCCCATTTTCCTCCTTCCTGTTGTTTCCCACTTGAGGGCTTGCTTTGTTATTCGGTTATTATCAGTTCTCATCACATGCCCAACATGTGTTCATCACCTCCTCTTCATTACTGATGATATTAGTGGTTGATTAGCGATTTCTCTAATTTTGGAGTACTAGATTAAGATTATTCATGGGGACAGAAAATGAGATGATCAACCATACTAATAGGGGAGGGGGTGTATGGTGTTTTGCTCTTTGTGTGGATCAAATATAAAAACATTATTTGAATAATTGTGGGAATGGATACCAAACATGGAGGCTAGGTGGTCTAGAGGTAAGATATCAGCCTCTTAGCAGGATGCTCCTTGGTTCAAATCATACCACATATTCTACCTTTCAGCTCCCTATGGAGCATAGGTCTTCAACAAACACTTTCCAAGTCGTTCTGTTTTTTACCATTCTTTTAAGATCATTCCATGTCTTCCCCATCATCTTCATCTCTGCTTCTATCTGTCTTCTCCAAGAATTCCTTGGTCTTCCTCTTTGTCTTTTCCCCTGGGGATTCCAAAAAAGGGCCTGTTGTGTAATACTCTCAGTTGGCTTCCGCAGTGTGTGTCCTATCCAGCACCATCGTCTTCGCTATATCTCTTTATCCACTGGTATTTGACTGGTACATTTCCATAATTCTATGTTAGTGATTTTGTCCTGCTATTTCCATCCTTTTATTCTGCGCAAGCATCCATTAATGAAAGTCTGTATCTTCATGATTGTTGATTTTGTTGTTCTCCGTGTTTCACAACCAAATCATACCACATGGTGATGGTATTTTTTCAAAATTGAATCCATGGTTTCTTTGTATTAACCTCCACAAGTCTCTGGATAGTGTGATCCAACATCTAGTCCTCTCAGGAAACAGTGAAAAACGGGAGATTCCATGTGCATGTGTGCATATTAAAAAATCCCTTGATGGTTGAAAAGTCTAAAAGATTACACCAAAAATGGCTGCAGCCAGGGAAAAATTTGTTCAGCAAATCTACTCATGCTGAAGAAGGATGTGTCAGGTGCAAATATTGCAACTTTGCCGTAAACTAGCAACACAATGCACCCACACCACTTGACAGGAAAGACGAGAAAGAAGAAGACCTAAGAAGAAGAGATTTGAACCAATAAAATGAGAAAACTATTTAAATAGAAAGTTACCTTTATCAACTTTCAGTTTTTCAAATTCATCTGGCATATTCTTCTGCATCCATGCTTTGCATTTCTCAAAGTTTGGATAATTATCACAATACTACACAGGAAAGAATGATAAAGCATATGTGACATTAGGTTATAAAAATATTTGTCATAAACTCAAATGCTTAATAAAACAAGCAGTACAGTAAATAAGTACAAACTCTTATTTTAAAAAATGACAATACTCTTCACAATGATGGTTACTGGCATAATAAAATGGTGAGATTTTTAAAAATTGAGTTATTTGATGGTCATCATCATTGCACTCCGAACATGTCCATAAGTAAAGGTGAAGTACAAGACTTAAACCGGTGTCTTAGCACGCGAGTTTACACCCTATGTGCTCGGTCGGCCACCTATCCAGAAATGTTCGGAAATTTCTGTATGGTGTCGCCTCAAGCATCGAAACTTAGATGCGAGGCAACATTCCTCACCTTCCCAGGGTAATACCCTGGTACCCATTTCTGCCAATGGCTGGGTTGACCGTGGGGGTATAGTTTTATTTTTTCCAACCACGAGTACAACTCACACTGTTCCCAGCAGGAATCAAACACGGGTTGTCCTAGCGTCGGTAGTCCAGTCGGGTGGTTTTCCCAACTCGGCTACGAAGGCCCCCATAGATGTCCATAGGTGTTCAGATCCACTCCTCAGCAGGTCCTGCAGTGTCCAACAACTCACGACTCCAGTTCTGTGTTGGTTGATAAGTCTTCTTCTACACCCACTAAGTTTCTCATTTCATTTTTTTTAAAAAATGTCCTGCATTACTCAAGAGGACAGAAGTTGGAAGAAGCAATTGATAAACAAAGAAGAATGTCATAAGATGAATGAATTCTAATAACAACTAGCATAAAAACATATAAACATTTAATTACTGTGTTAACTTTCAATATATTTCTTCCCTCTTTGCAAAGTACCTGCAGAATTGTCTTTTATAGTTCCCCACAGAGATCTCTTTGTATCTAATCAGTGGGCATCTATCAATATGTTACACTGGGATAACATCAATGAGAAAGATGCAGTCATCTATACTGATGGATCTGTGGGCATCTGTCAACATGTTACACTGGGATAACATCAATGAGAAAGATGCAGTCATCTATACAGATGGATCTGTGGGCATCTGTTAACATGTTACACTGGGATAACATCAATGAGAAAAATGCAGTCATCTATATAGATGGATCTGTAATATGACACCAAAGGAGTGCATGTGCATTTACAGCACGCTCGGCAGGCAGAATAGTCAAGGCAGACAGTGGTGAATATGTTATGACCATGAGTAGCATGATGATGGAGGTGATGGCAGTGACCCGGGCATTCATCTGGTTAAAGTCACAAGATTACACCCACGCTTGCATACTAAGTGATTTGATGAGTATAAGAAAAGTGGAGGCGGGCTCTGTATGCCTATGTCTATGTAGGATTCTATGTCTTCGGATAAAAGAGATGGGAGTTAAAATGGGCATATTGACTACGGCAAAATGTCAAATTTTGAAGAATTTATGTTCTGATGCAGTAGCTTTTGCGACGGTATAATAATCTAGGGTTAAACAATCAACACTGATCACATTTAAGAAGAATGTAAAACTATGCTAAGATGTAAAAATCAGTTTACTGACTTTATTTGAGCAAACAAACTGCATTTTACACAGCTCTAAGACTTTCTGCTACAAATAATGCTTACCTCAACTGGCACTCCACACTCTGCAAAAAGAACAATATAAAAAAATAGGTTAAAAAAACAATTTCATTGAGAAGGAGTAAAAGGTAATGGCAAGCCCATAGCAAATATGCTATAAGGGTGTGAAATATTCTAACTTCATAGCTTGTTTGCATTCGTCCAATAACTAAAGGAATGCACCTCTTCATCATTCACCCTTAAAAGGATGTTAAGTGGGTGTGTCTGCGTTGTGTTGTGGTTTGCACGTATAACTGTGATATTTGTGCCTTTTGGCCCAACACATCCGACTTCAGCACATTTTTGAGTACAGGGTTGTCTTCCCTCTTCAATCCCTACTCCCTTGGCCAGATTAGACAAGTTAGTCTTGTTACTGCAGACACCACGGAGAGGTGGAGCAGAGTCTGGATGGTTCTGGTTCACCGATCTTGGTGCAAGCTATCAGCTGTGGGTCACTGACAACTTCCAGCTCTTCTGCTGGGAGGCACCTTTGTTCCCTAATTTCATAGAAAAAAGCTGTAGTATTCATGAGAAATTCTGCCGTATGAGGTTTGTTCATAAAGTTCTGGAACTGAATTTTTTTTTCCCAGGAAACTGTGAAATGCAAGGTACCAAGACATGATTAATCATTTCTGACCATACATACAAGATTTGAACTCATATTCTTCAGCTTCAGTCATGTGCAAGGCACAAACCTCAAAGTGAACGCATATCTGTAGTTTCTTATATTTTTAAAACATGGACAACATTTCACGGTGCAATTTCTGTGTTTGCCATGGGTGCTGAAGCTTAAAAAAGTTTGGTGATAAATGCCTAAGTCAGTCAAAGACATATGAGTGGGTTTCCTGCTCAAAAGTGGGTGCTGATTGTTTAAGGATGACCACCGACCTGGCACATGTGCATTCTCGCTAACTGACATCTATAAGTCAGGAAAGTAGCAGAGGATGTAGGAATAGCAGTAGCCTATCATGTCCTTCCACAACCTTCTATCCATCGTGCATAGTATCAATTCTGTTGTTGACTGTTTTCCATGCCATGGCACTAAACTATCTTGTATTTTCTCTCTGTCGTCCGTGATCTCTCTTTCCATGTATTTTGCCAGTTGTTTAGAAGAAGAACCAGGTATTCCAGCTTTACGCTCTTCTCATGATGTGCCTGAAAAATGTTGATTGTTTCTTTCTGATGTTTCTTAGGAGCTCCCTTTTTGTGTTGGCCTCTTTGGGAATTTTCTTGTTGGTCTTTTTTAACTGCCCAGGAAACTTTGAACATTCTTCTGAGAAATCCCATCTTGTGGCCTCTAATCGTCTTTTCATTTGTTTGTTTACTGTCCATGATTCGCTTCTATATGTCAGATCTGGCTCTATATAGCACAGATGAATACTCTTTCTAGCAGCAGCTACTTACTTTTAAATTAAAAAAAAATAGATTTTGGTACAACATTTGTCACTGAAATTCATGCACTGTCTCTCTTGACTGCTGGGAAAAATAGAAAATGGACTGTCAATTTGAGCTGATCTCTTTGAGTTTGTTCTTGTGCTGTGGTCAGTGTCTCTGACTGAGTGCCCAATAGTGTCTGTCTGTGTGTATACTATAAACAATATAATGCCATATGTCTGTGTGTATACTATAAACAATATAATGCCATAGACATAAAGAGAAACTATCTATCTATCTATTGTCATTTCAAGGCATGGACGGCACACTGGGCAGAACCACAATCTCAAAAATATAAATTGTGCGTGCCAAAATGGCACATATTGCAGAAATCGCAGCTTCTAAAATTTATGTTCTGTTTCCATAACAATACTTTTTACAATGACAGCTTCTCAAGCCATTGATCAACCTACTTGTCACTTCTTATGGCATACCTGGAAGGTCACAGTGTCACTATTCTTTACTTCCCTCATAATGAGGCCCTCGTAACACACTGGTTAAAGAGAAACCATGGAGGCCTTATAAATTAACGTAATTATCACTGTACTTCTGGTTATTTGAACATAACTGGCAACATTTGTTTCTTTTATTACGAAAGGAGAGATGGCACAGAAAGCATCCTAAAAAGAGGTTATGCTTTTACTGACAAGTCCAGAAAGTCACAAATGACTGCGTCTATCTGAATTAAGGTCAGGGAATCCCTGATGCCATGGGATATGCTCTATAAATTTAGGTGACATGATTCTCCAGTTACAACCACTTTTAGCATTAATGTAAGTTTTTTGTTTTTAAAATATACATTTTGTGATAATATCAAACCTGAGATCACTATTACAGAAGAAGCCAGTATGGATATTTTGATTTATTCTGCCTCTCATTATAAGTGTGGGAGATTTCAAGGTGATCTGAGAAAACTATTTTTGTGTGTGTGCATTTATCAAGGTGCATAAATGCTGAATTAGTAATAAGTTTTATTAAATCTGCCAAGACAGGGTAAAGTAGGACGTTTGTTTACATTTAGCGTCCATTTTTACAAAGGCATGTGAAATTTCAAGGTGATCTGAGAGCAAGTATTGTTTTTCTTTTCATAATATAAGTCACCTATGTCACTATGGACATGTTCGGAGTGCAATGATGATGACCCACAAATAACTCAATAAAGAGTCACCTGATTTAGTGTCAGCAGCAAGAGATTGCTCTTTATCTTAACAAATCACTTTAAAATTCATTACTTTTTTTTAGGATGATTCCACTGGCACAGGCGGTTGAGCAATTATGGATTTTAGTTCATTTGCAGTGATAACAGGGCCTTCCATAACCATAACTTTTTTTTTATTATAAAAGTGACATACAGACATGAATGAGGGATTGTTTTATTCCTACCTACAGTCAAGGGCTAATAATCTAGCTATGATGTTTTTAATAATAAAAATTGGGGGGGGGGGGGGGGGGGGGGTTAAAATTTTATCAAAGTACTACCTAACCTTAATTTTTAAATTATTACACTGTAAATGAATAAATAGTATCAGTCAGCTGAGTGCAACTATAATTTTACTATAAAAGCTAATGCACTTTTAATATGCAAAAAATGTGTGGTCTGGTTTATTTATCACTGTATGTCCATCCCTCTGCTCCATATGCATATGTATCAAGTCAAATGAGAATAACATTCATTCAAATTGACAGAGTTCAGTTACATGTTGAAAATTTGTAATACACAATTGTGATAGTACACCATGTCGGAATAGTTAGTTAATTTTATACCATTATAATTTTTCAGTTCTTGAATGTGAATTATTATTATTCACACTAGCTAACTTATTATGAACTAAGTCCTGCTAGTTAAGTATTAGTAAGACTTAGACTACAAAAACAAATGTCATCTTGACTGACTGACTTAACTCAACTTAACTGTTACTTATGATGGCAGAATAGCTACAAAACAAATAGAAACTTAAAAAACATTGATGATCAGATCATCGTCTGATGATGTAGTTTTAAAGTTGTAAAGAAATCATTCAAATTTAAATTATTTATAATATAATTTGTAGAAAACAATCATCATTTGGAACATTTTTTGACCATGTTGTAATGAGAAGGAAACATCTGGAATATATTTATATATATAATATATATTCACATTTTAAATTTATATTGTAACAACTGGAAAATACGAAGAGAGAGAGAGATACCATCATACCAGACATCTTAATAATTCTTAAGCCTTAACTTAAGACTTAAGAGAATGGCTTGGCAGAAGTCGAGACGGAGACGGTCAACGACAGAAATAAGATAAATACGTGTCGAGATTGAAAGTTGTGGAGCAGGGCAGGAGTAGGAGAGACATGATCACCGACCGACGAACTACTCAAGACTCACAACTACTTACTTAACTTACATTACTACACTCAACACTGAGATACTCGCCTACGCCAGTATCATCATCATCATCATTGAGTGCCGTCTCCGCAGCGAAGGTTGGCTACCATGGAGCGCCATTCTGCTCTATCTCTTGCTTTGATGGTGCAGGTTGTCATCAGTTGATTTGTCCATCTTTTGATGTTACTCGTCCATGTTAATCTTGGTCTGCCTCTGCCTCTTTTACCTTGTATTTTCCCCTCCAGGATCACTTTCAGTAGGCTGTTGTGTCTTTTAACATGGCCCAAGAATCGCATTTGTCTTGTTCTAATTGTGTTCAGAAGTTCTCTTTTCATTTTTTTTAGTCAGTCGTTTTTAAACAAACGTTTTAAGACTTCATCGTTTGTTTTCTTTTCCTTCCATCCAATTCTACCTATTCTTCTATATATCCACATTTCAAAGGCTTCAATTCTCTGTTCTGTTTTCTTGTCTAATGTCCATGTTTCGGCACCATATAGAAATATTGAGAAGATGTAACATTTTGCTATTCTTAACGCCAGTATTTGAGTATTGTATAAAATAAAAGTAAAAGTTAAAAGTCTTAAAAGTTAGTAGGCATGGTACTTGATGATGATAATTTTAGATTCACAATATGGTTTACGGAAACAAGAATTAACATTCATGTGTATAATTTAGTGATGATATGTTACCTCCGCAGTATACAACTTTAAGTGGATACTTTACCCCGGGTATAGGCCCAGGATATTCAAGAAAAGGTTTAGCTTCTGCTTCTGCCATTTTTTTACCCCTCAAAAAAGCAGACGTCGTTGAACTTCCGTTTCTTTTCACCATTTACATTTTTTAAAAACTCGCTATTTTACTATTCGTACAAAACACAATTCGTATTCATTCTATTCTACTCTCAGGCTGAAGACGCCACATAGGGTGGAATACATAGTTCTCCACGATTGACGGTCTGCTGTTAGTTCTTGTAGTTCTTTGTTGTTTCTTAGTCGCATGGTTGAGCCTTCCCTAGTAGTTGTTCTTCGTAGCGATTCTCTTGCAGACTTGATTTTTTTTTTTTCCAGATGGTTTCCACATGAATACATTCTTCTTATAACATCCGACACATATTATTGTTTTGATTCGCCTTCAATTCTTTTCAATTCGTATAAGACATCTGAGTTTTTATTTTATTTATTTTTTGTGTGGTTTGAGGGCGGGGACTTGGACGTTAAAAAAATATATAATCGAGGCAGACCAAAACTAAAATTGACTGATAATATCAACGGGACGAGGTTGCGCCATCATCATCATCAAGTGCCATCTCCGCAACGAAGGTTGGCTACCATGGACCGCCATTCCACTCTGTCTCTTGCTTTGATGGTCAACAAGCGGATTGTCATAGGTTGACTTGTCCATCTTTTGATGTTACTCGTCCATGTTAGTCTTGGTCTGCCTCTGCCTCTTTTACCTTGTATTTTCCCTTCCAATATTACTTTTAGTAGGCTGTTGTGTCATTTAACATGACCAAAATTTCATTTATCTTGTTCTAATTGTGTTTAGTAGTTCTCTTTTAATTTTTAATTGTTTTAAAACTTCATCGTTTGTTATCTTTTGTTTCCATCCAATTCTACCTATACTTCTATAAATC
Source organism: Megaustenia siamemsis (assembly GCA_032433765.1). NCBI lineage: Eukaryota > Metazoa > Mollusca > Gastropoda > Stylommatophora > Ariophantidae > Megaustenia > Megaustenia siamemsis. The sequence continues at coordinate 13,879,915 of JAVIAB010000008.1, forward strand.
CACATTTCAAAGGCTTCATTTTCTGTTCTGTTTTCGTGTCTAATGACTCTAATGTCCATGTTTCTGCACCATACAGGAATATTGAGAAGATGTAACATTTTGCTATTCTTAGTTTTAGCCATGGTGTAATTTGTTTTGATGTTAGTATAATTTTCATGGCATTAAAATTACTTTTTGCCATACCTATTCTTTTGTTTATTTCAGTTGTACATTTTCCATCACTAGTTATAGTATGTCCAAGGTAGTTGTAGTTCTGAACTGTCTCCATGTCTTTTCTTTCAATTTTGATATCCACTTATGGGTTTTGAGTATTTTCTTTATTTATGATCATAGTTTTAGTCTTTTGATATTCATATCTAGTCATTATTTCTTGCTTGTCATGTTTATTTCATTAAGTAATTGTTGTAGATCTTTAGGTTGCACCACAGAAATCACAAGCAGAATAGCTCAGGCCAATATAGCATTTCAGAAAATGAAAAATATCTTGTCAACAAATCTATGTCAATAGAAGTGAGAAAGAGAGTTCATCTGTGCTATATAGAGAAGTGGCGTATTCTCTATGATACCGCAGCTACCGCCCGTAGCCATAACATATTAACGAAAATACAAAAGGAAATGATAATCTATTATATTTTTAAAAAAATAATTATATTACAAATTTTGGAATATTCTATTAAACATTTCGTAGGCCAATATGATTTATTTGCTTTGATTTGCATTTATTAAATCTAGGTTTTCCTCTGGCTACTATAACGTCAGTGAATGAAACGAAAACTACTATACATTGAAACCTCTAGAAGCCAGCGGTATATTTTTCCTCTATCAGGACCTTGCTTTACCGACCTTGACATTACAAAATCTGAGTCAAAATATATAGCGGGTGTTGCCGCAAGAGCAATGCGGTTCATGGTTATTTTTAGCTCTAGCCAATCAGAATAGTCAAAAAGTGAAAGTGAAACTGTGTGATTAACGGAGCTTCCTTAGCTATTTATAACTAAGTTATGCGCATCAGCATCTGTAGAAAGAACTTTTTCTGCTCTCAAGAGAATCAAATCTTATTGTTGCTCAACTGAGACACAAGAACGCTTATCTGATTTGGCCTTAATGTCCATTGAGAAATCATTTCCTCAGAAACTTAGAAACCAACCCAACAGTACTTTCGATGACAAAGTCATCGAGACATTTACACCCCAAACAATTAGGATATAATTAACATAAATAAGTAAGTAATTTAAAATGTAGTGATGTCATTAGAAAATATTACTTTATGTTAGCCTACTGAATATAATGTATGTTTTTATTTATTATGTCACCCCAAAACCAGTATACGCCACTGCAGGGTGCCCTAGGAGAACTTGAAAAATGGGCGAACACCTGGTTATTACCAATTAACGAAAAAAACTACATACACAATTTTCAGCCTATCAAGAAACACACTCTCTGCAAACTTGAAGATAAAAGACCATACACTTCCTATTGATCAAAACCTAACATATCTTGGCGTCTCCGAGAATCGCAGAATGACTTGGAAAAATCAGATAGACAGAGGTAAAAGGGCCAGAAAACGAACTGATATTATGAAGAAATTGGCAGGAACGGACTGGGGAGCAGACAGAAATATCGTGAAACGACTATACGTAGGAAGAGTACGACCAGTACTAGAGTATGGAATCACAGCTTGGGCTATGGCTTCCAAATCACACCTTAGCAAAATTAACAGAACACAGAACCAAGCTATCATCACTTGTGCTATGAAATCTACACCTATCAAGACTCTAGAAACAGTAACAGGTTTACAACCCTTAGAATACAGACGGGTCACTAAAGTATTGCAACAAGCGGAGAAATATAGAAGGATCTATAGCCACCCCATGCACCAAAGAATTACTGGTTCCGGAATTGAACGACTAAAGAAGAACAACTTCACTGCTTTCTCCAATGAACTGGCAACTAGAGACCCAGTACTGTCCCAAACAATACCGAAACCCTTGGGCCCATCTGATATGTCTCCTCATGGGAAACACAAAATACCAGAACTTAAGGAAGATATAATAGGAATCATTAAAAAAAGGCACACAAACAGACATAGAAAGAAAAAACGTAGCAGAAAAAACACATAAGCGATAACTACCCACAGGACTCTTGGTCCCACATATACACAGATGGCTTTGCTACAAATGCCACCAGAAATTGAGGGGGATGTGTGTTCTTGATGCTTAATAATCAGGAAGAGATCACCAAGTCAATAGCTACTGGGAAATTCTCACGGACGGACGGACGGACGGACGGACGGATGGATGGACGGACGGACGGACGGATGGACGGACGGACGGACGGACGGACGGACGGATGGATGGATGGATGGATGGATGGATGGACGGATGAATGGACGGACGGATGGATGAATCGACGGACGGATGGATGAATGGACGGACGGATGGATGGATGGATGGATGGACGGACGGATGGATGGATGGATAAGAATACTGGAGATGAATTCATAACGACCTGCGATAGCGTAACAATTCATAACGACCTGCGATAACCTAACAATTCATAACGACCTGCGATAGCCTAACAATTCATAACGACCTGCGATAACCTAACAATTTATAACGACTCGCGATAACCTAACAATTCATAACGACCTGCGATAGCCTAACAATTCATAACGACCTGCGATAGCCTAACAATTCATAACGACCTGCGATAGCCTAACAATTCACAACGACCCGCGATAGCCTAACAATTCACAACGACCCGCGATAGCCTAACAATTCACAACGACCTGCGATAGCCTAACAATTCATAGCGACCTGCGATAGCCTAACAATTCATAACGACCTGCGATAGCCTAACAATTCATAACGACCTGCGATAGCCTAACAATTCATAACGACCTGCGATAGCCTAACAATTCATAACGACCCGCGATAGCCTAACAATTCATAACGACCTGCGATAGCCTAACAATTCATAACGACCTGCGATAACCCAACAATTCATCTATTTAAAGACACGACGATAGTTTCGATACTGCCGCTAATGGATCACGTGCCAGAAGAAAATCAGAGTTAGAGCAGATGTGACTGTAATAGAGAAACCATTTAGCTGAGACTTTCTTAGCTATAAGTACTGCACTGAGTTATCATGTGCTGAGAATTAAGATAAGCGCAGTTGTGAATGTTAGGAAGAATTAATTTACCTAAGACATTGATATAATATTCAAGAATTAAGATAAGCGTAGTTGTGAATGTGTGGGAGAATTCATTTACCTAAGACATTGATGTGAAATTGAAGAATTAAGATAAGCGCAGTTGTGAATGTGTGGGAGAATTCATTTACCTAAGACATTGATGTGATATTGAAGAATTAAGATAAGCGCAGTTGTGAATGCGTGGGAGAATTCATTTACCTAAGACATTGATGTGATATTGAAGAATTAAGATAAGCACAGTTGTGAATGTGTGGGAGAATTCATTTACCTAAGACATTGATGTGATATTGAAGAATTAAGATAAGCGCAGTTGTGAATGTGTGGGAGAATTCATTTACCTAAGACATTGATGTGATATTGAAGAATTAAGATAAGCACAGTTGTGAATGTGTGGGAGAATTCATTTACCTAAGACATTGATGTGATATTGAAGAATTAAGATAAGCGCAGTTGTGAATGTGCGGAAGAATTAATTTACCTAAGACATTAATGTGATATTGAAGAATTAAGATAAGCGCAGTTGTGAATGTGCGGAAGAATTCATTTACCTATGACATTGATATGATATTCAAGAATTAAGATAAGCACAGTTGTGAATGTGTGGGAGAATTCATTTACCTAAGACATTGATGTGATATTGAATATGGCCACGGTGTCAAGATCGAGAGACTAATGTAATAAACTGTTTTGATACTTAAGTGCAGTTGTCTGTCATTGTAACTACAACTGTCGCGATGTTCCATGTGACGCTACATAGAACTACTAAATTCCATTAAGGCACGTGATAACAGTTGTTGAGATCTGGTGAAGTTATTGTGCTTAATTATAGATATTGAATCACACTAGCACATACACAACTTTGTTGCTGTGAAAACCAGGTGTGATAGATTAATCCATAAAAGTACTGGGTGAACATTAAGAAGTTGTTAATGAACTAATGAACTATTACTATTTTTCCAAGTATAATGAATCAGTAAAATACTCCTTTAGACATTTTGGATGTGAAATAAATCAAGCTATATGATGAAGCATTTCTTTTTTTTTTATTATTATTTTAAATCCTCAAGAATCCAGCTGTCAAAAATATTTAAAACAATGTTACAAAGTATAACAAGAAAATACGTATTATATTAACAGTATAAATGTTTATATTAGATCTAACTTACGAAGTAAATCAAGTAGCAAGAAAAGTCAGGTTCAGTGCCAGGAATTAGCAAGTTATATATATATATATATATATATATATATATATATATATATATATATATATATATATATATATATATATATATATATATATATTCAGGTTAGTATTTAATATGCAAGTCGGACAAATGATCAAGAACTGGAAATAGCAAAATTATCATAGAAGCTCAAGACAAAACATGCTCAAGTTAACACAGAAGCTCAAGATAAAACATGCTCAAGTTAACATAGAAGCTCAAGACAAAACATGCTCAAGTTAACATTAACATAGAAGCTCAAGACAAAACATGCTCAAGTTAGCATAGAAGCTCAAGACAAAACATGCTCAAGTTAGCATAGAAGCTCAAGACAAAACATGCTCAAGTTAACATAGAAGCTCAAGACAAAACATGCTCAAGTTAGCATAGAAGCTCAAGATAAAACATGCTCAAGTTAACATAGAAGCTCAAGACAAAACATGCTCAAGTTAACATAGAAGCTCAAGACAAAACATGCTCAAGTTAACATAGAAGCTCAAGACAAAACATGCTCAAGTTAACATAGAAGCTCAAGACAAAACATGCTCAAGTTAGCATAGAAGCTCAAGACAAAACATGCTCAAGTTAACATAGAAGCTCAAGACAAAACATGCTCAAGTTAACATAGAAGCTCAAGACAAAACATGCTCAAGTTAGCATAGAAGCTCAAGACAAAACATGCTCAAGTTAACATAGAAGCTCAAGACAAAATATGCTCAAGTTAACATAGAAGCTCAAGACAAAACATGCTCAAGTTAACATAGAAGCTCAAGACAAAACATGCTCAAGTTAACATAGAAGCTCAAGACAAAACATGCTCAAGTTAACATAGAAGCTCAAGACAAAATATGCTCAAGTTAGCATAGAAGCTCAAGACAAAACATGCTCAAGTTAACATAGAAGCTCAAGACAAAACATGCTCAAGTTAACATAGAAGCTCAAGACAAAATATGCTCAAGTTAGCATAGAAGCTCAAACAAAACATGCTCAAGTTAGCATAGAAGCACAAGACAAAACATGCTCAAGTTATTGAGACATGTAAAATTTATGCAAACAAGTTCACAACTAAAGAATTCAAGTAACTTCAGCCCGTCGCATGTCACGAGACTCTCAAATATTGCAAAACAACAGAGCACGTTTAAGATTGAAATCGTCAATAAGCGTATGACAAATCCAGGTCAACTAGGGAACATTGTGACATTGTGAGATGGTCGAACTTAAAACGTGTCTGGAGGGAGAGAGAGAGAGAGAGAGAGAGAGAGAGAGAGACGTGTAATCACGTGACCGCGTGAGTGTAACCTGCTTCCTGCTCAAGAAATATAAACATCGCGTGTGTACTTTAATTTTCCAACGATCAGGTGTGAATTACTTACTTATTTAATTATATTTAGGAATTGATTGATTGCCATTTTGAATTGATTGCTGAAATGAAAATTACTGAATTATTATTTAGTTGAATACAAGCGTTATAAAATAGTATTTAATTAAAATATATTTTTTAAGTTAATAAATTGAATTGAAATGTGTCCACAGCAGTTAATATAAACTTTGTTTTCCTTCCAGAGAGACGAATTAAGACCTTTGTATTAAGCATTGAAAATATGTTGTTAAATTATATTACATTATCAATCGTTTCATGCAAATGTTAATTGCCTAATTATATAAGTATGGAACAAATTCTTGCACATATAGAATCAACAGTTAGATATAAGCAGACGATGAGCCGAGTTAATCGATCGAAGTGAGAAATGATATTAGTCCTAAAGATAACATAGTAAAACATGGCAAAAACCTTAGATCATGGCAATGAAGCGATGAGACTAGTAACTGAAACGGTAGGTGAGTTGAGTGTAGCAATCATCATCGAGTGCTATCTCAGTAACGAAGGTTGGCTACCATGGAGCGCCATTCTGCTCTGTCTCTTCCTTTGATGGTGCAGGTTGTCATAGGCTGATTTGTCCATCTTTTGATGTTACTCGTCCATATTAGTCTTGGTCTGCCTCTGCCTCTTTTACCTTGTATTTTCCCTCGAGGATTACTTTTAGTAGACTGCTGTGTCTTTTAACATGGCCCAAAAATCGCATTTGTCTTGTTTGAATTGTGCTTAGTAGTTCTCTTTTCATTTTTTTAGTTGTTTTAAGACTTCATCGTTTGTTTTCTTTTCCTTCCATCCAATTCTAACTATTCTTCTATATATATATATATCCACATTTCAAAGGTTTCAATTCTCTGTTCTGTTTTCTTGTCTAATGTCCATGTTTCTGCACCATATAGTAATATTAAAAAGATGTAACATTTTGCTTTTCTTAGTTTTAGTAAGTAAAAGTAGTAAAGTACCCCCCGTCACGCCAAGTGGCGGCGTATAGGGAAATATGGTGTTAGTGACCCTATATTTTACAGACCTTCAGCACATGATTTTTGGGGTAATGTGGTCGGTATTACGCCCGTGCTGCTTTACTTTCCCAGAAAAAATCCGGTACCCATTTAAGGCTGGGTGAACCCGGAGCCGTCGGTTGGGATCGAACCCTACCTCTTGTCCGTAGTAGTCCAGTTCACTAACCACTGAGCTATCGCGGCTCCCACTAATTTTTAGGGAATTAGTAAAACCCAGGTGTCCTCGCCAGGGAACGAACCCCGGCTGTTGCCGTGGTAAGCCAACCGCCTATCGATTGCGCTAACCGGACACCCCTTTCTTAGTTTTAGCCCTGGTGTTATTTGTTTTGATGTTAGTATGTTCTTCATGACATTAAAATTACTTTTTGCCATTCCTATTCTTTTGTTTATTTCAGTTGTACATTTTCCATCGCTGGTTATAGTATGTCCAAGGTAGTTGTAGTTCTGAACTGTCTCCAGGTCTATTCCTTCAATTTTGATATCCACTTATGGGTTTTGAGTATTTTCTTTGTTTATGATCATAGTTTTAGTCTTTTTGATATTCATATCTAATCCATATTTGTTGCTTCTTCGTGTTTATTTCTTTTAGTAATTGTTGTAGATCTTTAGGATTTTCTGCTAGTAGTGTAGCTAAAAGCCATCAAAATTATAAACAATAGTATTGCCACTTTCAAAGGAGAACCATCGAAATTTTGAGAGTAGATAGAAGGTATAGAAAATATAGCCCACTTAACTACAAATAAAGAACTAAGGAATATAAATTTCAGATCAGATAGTGTTTACATTCTTAAGAAGATTAGAATCATTACCCGAGGAAACGTGTACGAACAAATATTAACCTGATTGTTGTGTATGCTACGTCATCATGTTGATGGCTGATCGTATATCCCTAGACCGGCCGTACGCTAATGGTAAAAGGCGACATGACGGAGCTTTGTTCATGACTTTGCAGCAGCCGGGGTGACTCCCAGAGTTTCCTGTTAGTCAGGAGGGATGTTGTCTAGTTTCAAGAGGGCTACTGTGAGATAGAGGGTAGACTTTGAAATGTGGATATGTAGAAGAATAGGTGGAATTGGATGGAAGGAAAAGAAAACAAATGATGAAGTCTTAAAACAACTAAAATGAAAAGAAAACTTCTAAACACAATTCAAACAAGACAAATGCGATTTTTGGGCCATGTTAATAGTCTACCATATATGATGGTTACACATGTGCAGTTCGAACAGAGGAAGGAATGAGCGAATGTTTCCCAATAGAAACTGGGGTTAAACAGGGATGTATTTTATCGCCCTTGTTATTTGGAATTGTTATGGACTTCATAATGAAGAAATGCTGCACTGGTAATAAAAGCATCGAATGGATACAAGGAGACCATTTGGGGGACCTCGACTTTGCTGATGACATAGTACTCATCAGCAGTCAGATAAAAACGATGCAGGAAAACACAAATGAACTATCATCAATAGCCAGCAAAATTGGGCTTGAGATCAATCATGAAAAGACTAAAGTCATGAAAAGTTTAATTCCAACAGATGACAAAATATACATGGAAAACAAACCAGCAGAAGAGAAAGATCACTTTATCTATCTTGGAAGTCACATTGATCGAGAAGGGGATACAAGTAAAGAAATTAGAATCAGAATAGCTAAAGCAGCAATGTCTTTCAGAAGCCTTGAAAAGTTGTGGAAATCAAAACTCATCAGTGCGAACACAAAACGTAGACTATTCAAATCAAATGTACTATCAACCCTTACGTACGCGTGTGAAAGCTGGAAAACAACAAGAGATATAGAAACAAAGTTGAACGCATTCGAAAATAAATGTCTAAGGAAAATACTTGGTATAGCGTGGAACGAATTCAAAACAAATGAGGAAATTAGAGAAATCGCCAATCAACCACTAATATCTTCAGTAATAAAGAAAAGACGATGGTCATATGTTGGACATGTGATGAGAAGAGATAATAACCGAATAACAAAGCAAGCCCTCATGTGGGAAACAACAGGTAAGAGTAAAGAAGAAGACCCAGTGAGACACTGAGAAGAACATTGATGAGAGAGGCAAGAGCAGCAGGATACTGCTCCCTCAATGAGATAGAGCAGCTTGCACAGAACAGAGACAAATGGCGAGATTTGATAAAATATCTTTAAAAGAAAACTGCTAGAACAAAAATTCAGATAGGAGAAGGAGTATCTTGGTCTACGCCCTATGGGCCGGCTACGGCTCTAAAGGTCAATAGATAGATAGATAATAGTCTACAGCCTACTAAAAGTAATCATGGAGAAGAAAATACAAGGTAAAAGAGGCAGAGCCAGACCAAGACTAACATGGACGAGTAACATCAAAAGATGGACAAACCAGCCTATGACAACCTGCACCATCAAAGGAAGAGACAGAGCAGAATGGCGCTCCATGATAGCCAAACTTCGATGCGGAGATGGCACTCGATGATGATGATGAACTGATTACGAACTCAAAATAGCAAGTTATCATGAAAGCTCAAGACAAACATGCTCAAGTTGTCGAGACAAGTCAAATTGATGTCAACAATAAGTTCACAACTAAAGAATTCAAGTTACTTCAGCGCGTCGTGTCACGAGAAACTCCCGAATATTGCAAGACAACAGAGCACGTTTAAGACTGAAATCATTAACTGTCAATTAGCGTACGACAAATCCAGGTTAACTAGGGTACAGTGTGACATTGTGAGATCGTCGAACTTAAAACGTAGTATCTGGAGAGACATCCGTGCAATCACGTGACCGTGTGAGTGTAACCTACTTCTGGCTTAAGAAGCATAAACATCGCGAGTGTTCTTTCAATCTCCAAGGATTATAATAATAAGTAAGTATAAATTACTTACTTAGTTAATTATATTTATGAATTGATTGATTGTCCTTTAGAATTGATTGTTGGAATGGAACTTAATGACTTGTTATTGTCTTGTAGGATACAATCGTTATAAAATAGTATTTGAAATACATTTTCAAGTTAACAAAAAAATGAATTGAAATTTGTCCAGAGCAAGTAATAAAAACTTTATCTTTCCAGTGAGACGAATCAAGACCTTTGTACATGTATTATGAATTGAATATATGTTGTTCAATTATATTACATTATCAATCGCTTCATGCACATTGTGACATAAAACAAAATGAAAACCTTAATTGCATAATTATATAAAAATTAAATGGAACAAATTCTTGCACACGTAGAATCAGGAGTTAGATATTAGCAGATGATAGAAAACTTTCTTACAGCCAATCGATCAAAGTAAGAAATTGTATTCGTGCTAAAAATAACATGGTAAAACATGGCACAACCTTAGATCCTGCCAATGAGGCGATGCGATTAGCAACTGAAACGGTAATTGAGTTGAGGATAGCAATGAACTATCAAAATTATCAATCGGACTGCCACGCTCAAAGAACCATCCACATTTAGAGAATGGTTAGAAAATATAGAAAAAAATTAGCTCACTAAACGAAAAATAAAGAACTAAGGAATATAGCATTTCAGACCAGTTCAGATGAAGTGTCTGCATTCATAAGAAGGTTAGAGTCAGTACCCGTTGAAACGTGATGAATAATCTGACTGAACTGACTTGTTTAATCTCAGTCTTGTATGTGCCGCGACAACTCTCAGTTAGATTCAACGCCCTGGCATAGGTAGCAACTGTTATCATTAAATCAATGTTATCAATAAATGTCTGCACACTGCTGATGTTGAAAGATCATGCATCTTTATTCCGACAACCTTAACAATGGCAACTATGTACAATTATTCGCTCGGCCAGTCACACACCATATTACATAATTCACATCTCTACTGGATACTCTCGCTTCTCTCTACTCAGGCTTATTTTACTTCATGCTTCAGAAATAGATTACAAAGAATAAGACACCAATAATTCTAATAAGAGCATATGTCATCAAACAGGTCTGAGGATTTACCAACGCTTTTACCTGTGCCTACGTCATACATGGGCACATTATCGTGTATTTTCACACTCCACATGAAATGTAGGGAACAGAAGTTAAGGGGATAACCATTCATGCCATTTGTGTAAATGGAAGGGCTGCTGTCCCCAGGATCTTTAACTTAAAACTTAACTTAACCTAAACTTAAATCTTAACTTAACTTCAAATTAAAACTTAAACTTAAAACTCAACTTAACTTAAACTTAAAATTGAACTTAACTTAAACTTAAAACTTAACTTAACTTAAACTTAAAACTTAACTTAAATTAAACTTAAAACTTAACTTAAACTTAAAATAACTTAAACTTAAAACATAACTTAACTTAAACTTAACTTAAACTTAAAACTTAACTTAAACTTAAAACGTAACTTAAAACGTAACTTAAAATTAAAACTTAACTTAAACTTAAAACGTAACTTAAACTTAAAACTCAACTTAACTTAAACTTAAAACTCAACTTAACTTAAACTTAAAACTGAACTTAACTTAACTTAAAACTTAACTTAACTTAAACTTAAAATATAACTAAACTTAAACTTAAAACTTAACTTAACTTAAACTTAAACCTTAACTTAACCTAAACTTAAATCTTAACTTAACTTAATCTTAAACTTAACTTAACTTAAACTTAAAACTCAACTTAGCTTAAACTTAAAACTCAATTTATCTTAAACTTAAAACTCAAATTAACTTAATTTAAACTTAAAAATTAACTTAACTTTAACTTAAAACTTAACTTAACCTAAACTTAAATCTTAACTTAACTTAAAATGAAAACTTAACTTAAACTTAAAACTTAACTTAACTTAAAATAACTTAAACTTAAAACTTAAAACTTAACTTAAACTTAAAATTTAAGTTAACTTAAACTAAAACTTAACATAACTTAACTTAACGTAAACTTAAAATTAACTTAACTTAAACTTAAAACTCAACTTAACTTAATTTAAACTTAAAAATTAACTTAACTTTAACTTAAAACTTAACTTAACCTAAACTTAAAACTTAACTTAACTTAAAATGAAAACTTAACTTAAACTTAAAACTTAACTTAACTTAACGTAAACTTAATGTAAACTTAAAATTAACTTAACTTAAACTTAAAACTTAACTTAATTGAACTTAATCTTTAAACTTAACTTAACTTAAAACTTAAAACTTAAAATTTAACTTAAACAAAAAACTCAGCTTAACTTTAACTTAAAACTTAACTTACCTTAAAACTAAAACTTAACTTAACTTAAACTTAAAACTTAACTTAACTTAAACTTGAATTTTAAATTAACTTGAAACTTAACTTAACTTAAAACTTAACTTAACACTTAAAACTTAACTTAACTTGAAACTTAACTTAAACTTAAAAATTAACTTAAACTTAAATCTACTTAACTTAAACTTAACTTAACTGAACTTAAACTTAAAACTTAACTTAACTTAAACGTAAAACTTAACTTAATTTAAACTTAAAACTTAACTTAACGTAAACTTAAAACTTAACATAAAATTAAAACTTAACATAAACTTAAACTTAACTTAACTTAAACTTAAATTTAACTTAACTTAAACTTAAGATTTAACTTAACTTAAACGTAAAACTTAATTTACCTTAAAACTAAAACTGAACTTAAACTTAAAACTTAACTTAAACTTAAAACTTAAGCTAACTTAAAATTTAAACTTAATTTAAACTTTAAACTTAACTTAACTTAAAACTTAACTTAAACTCAACACTTAAAACTTAACTTAAACTTAAACTTAAAAATTAACTTAAACTTAAAAATTAACTTAAACTTAAATCTACTTAACTTAAACTTAAAACTTAACTTAACTTAAACTTAAAACTTAACTTAAACTTAAAACTTATGTTAAATGTAAAACTTATCTTAACTTAAACTTAAAACTTAACTTAACGTAAACTTAAACTTAACTTAACATAAACTTAAAACTTAGCTTAACTTAAACTTAAAACTTAACTTAACCTAACTTAACTTAAACTTACACTTAAAACTGAACTTAACTTAAAATTAAGATTTAACTTAACTGTAACTTAAAAGATGACTTAATTTAAACTTAAAACTTAAATTAACTTAAACTTAAAACTTAACTTAAACTTAAAATAACTTAAACTTAAAACCTAACTTAAACTTAAGTTAAACTTAATTTAAACTTAAGACTTAACTTAAATGTAAAACTTAACTTAAACTTAAAACTTAACTTAAATTAGACTTAAAACTTAACTTAACTTAAATTTAAAACTTAACTTAAACTTAAAATTTAAGTTAACTTAAACTAAAACTTAACATAATTTAACTTAACGTAAACTTAACGTAAACTTAAAACTTAACTTAACTTACGTTAAAACTAAAACTTAACTTAACTTAAACTTAATACTTAACTTAACTTAAACGTAAAACTTAACTTAAACTTAAAACTTAACTTACGTTAAAACTAAAACTTAACTTAACTTAAACTTAATACTTAACTTAACTTAACTTAACTTAACATAAACTTAAAACTTAACTTAAACTTAAAACTTAACTTAAACTTAAAACTTAACTTAACATAAACTTAAAACTTAGCTTAACTTAAACTTAAAACTTAACTTAACCTAACTTAACTTAAACTTAAAATTTTACTCAACTTAAACTTAAAACTTTAACTTAACTTAAACTTAAAACTTAACTTAACTTAAAACTTAACTTAAACTTAAAACTTAACTTAACTTAAAAGTTAAAACATAAGTTAACTTAAATTTAAAACTTAACTTAACTCAAAATTAAAATGTAACTTAACTTAAACTTAAACTCAATTTAACTTAAACTTAAAAATTAACTTAACTTTAACTTAAAACTTAACTTAACCTAAACTTAAATCTTAACTTAAACTTAAAACTTAACTGAACTTAACTTAAACTTAAAACATAACTTAATTTAAACTTAAAACTTATCTTAAATTAACTTAAAATAAAAACTTAACTTAACCTTAAAACTTAACTTAACTTAAACTTAAAACTTAACTTAAACTTAAAACTTAACTTAAACTTAAAATTTAAGTTAACTTAAACTAAAACTTAACATAACTTAACTTAACGTAAACTTAACGTAAACTTAACTTAACTTAAAACTTAAAACTTAAAATTTAACTTAACTAAACTTAAAACTAAACTTAACTTTAACTTAAAACTTAACATAACTTAACTTAACGTAAACTTAATGTAAACTTAAAACTTAAAACTTAACTTAACTTACCTTAAAACTAAAACTTAATTTAACTTAAACTTAATACTTAACTTAACTTAAACGTAAAACTTAACTTAAACTTAAAACTTAACTTACGTTAAAACTAAAACTTAACTTAACTTAAACTTAATACTTAACTTAACTTAACATAAACTTAAAACTTAACTTAAACTTAAAACTTAACTTAAACTTAAAACTTAACATAACTTAACTAACGTAAACTTAACGTAAACTTAACGTAAACTTAACGTAAACTTAACGTAAACTTAAAACTTAACTTAAAACTTAAAATTTAACTTAAATTAAACTTAAAACTAAACTTAACTTTAACTTAAAACTTAACTTACCTTAAAACTAAAACTTAACTTAACTTAAACTTAAGACTTAACTTAAACGTGAAACCTAACTTAAACATAAAACTTATCTTAAATTAGACTTAAAACTTAACTTAACTTAAACTTAAAACTTAACTTAAACTTGAAATTTAAGTTAACTTAAACTAAAACTTAACATAACTTAACTTAACGTAAACTTAACGTAAACTTAAAACTTAACTTAAATTAAAACTTAACTTAAGCGCTTAACTTAAACTTAAAACTTAACTTAACCTAACTTAACTTAAACTTACAATTAAAACTGAACTTAACTTAAAATTAAGATCTAACTTAACTTTAACCTAAAACATGACTTAATTTTAACTTAAAACTTAACTTAACTTAAACTTAAAACTTAAATTAAACTTAAATTAACTTAAACTTAAAACTTAACTTACCTTAAAACTAAAACTTAACTTAACGTAAACTTAAAATTAACTTAAACTTAAAACTTAACTTAACTTAAAACTTAACTTAACTTAAACTTAAAACTTAACTTAACTTAACTGAAAACTTAAAACATAAGTTAACTTTAACTTAAAACTTAACTTAACTTAAACATAAAACTTAACTTAACTTAAACTTAACTTAACTTAAACTTAAAACTTAAATTAACTTAAAACTTAAAACATAAGTTAACTTTAACTTAAAACTTAACTTAACCTAACTTAAATCTTAACTTAACTTAAACTTAAAACTTAACTTAACTTCAAACATAACTTAACTTAAAACATAAAACTTTACTTAACTTAAAATTAAAACTTAACTTAACCTTAAAACTTAACTTAAACTTAAAACTTAACTTAAACTTAAAACTTAACTTAATCTAAACTTAAATCCTAACTTAAACTTAATTAACTTAAACTTTAACCATAACTTAACTTAAACTTAAGTTCTTAACGTAAACTTTTAACTTAACTTAAAACTTAACTTAACCTAAACTTAAATCTTAACTTAACTTAACTTAAAATTAAAACTTAACTTAAATTGAACTTAAAACTTGACTTAACTTAAACTTAAAACTTGACTTAACTTAAACTTAAAACTTAACTTAAACTTAAAATTTAACTTAAACTAAATTTTAACATAACTTAACGTAAACTTTTAACTTAACTTAAAACTTAACTTAATCTTTAAACTTAACTTAAACTTAAAACTTAACTTAACTTAATCTTTAAACTTAACTTAACTTAAAACTTTAACTTAAAACGTAATTTACCTTAAAACTAAATCTTAACTTAACTTAAACTTTAAACTTATCTTAACTTAAACTGAAAACGTAACTTAACTTGAACTTAAAATTCAACTTAAACTCAAAACTTAACTTTAACTTAAAACTCAACTTAACTTAAACTTAAAGCTCAACTTCTTAACTTAATCTTAAAACTTACCTTAACTTAAATTTAAAACTTAACTTAACTTGAACCTAAAACTTAACTTAACAACTTAAAAGTTAACTTAACTTAACTTATCTTAAAACTTAACTTAAAACTTAACTTAACTTAAAACTTAAAACTTAAAATTTAACTTAAATTAAACTTAAAACTAAACTTAACTTTAACTTAAAACTTAACTTACCTTAAAACTAAAACTTAACTTAACTTAAACATAATACTTAACTTAACTTAAACGTAAAACTTAACTTAAACTTAAAACTTAACTTAACTTAAACTTAAAACTTAACTTAAACTTAAAATTTAAGTTAACTTAAACTAAAACTTAACATAACTTAACTTAACGTAAACTTAACGTAAACTTAAAACTTAAAACTTAACTTAACTTACCTTAAAACTAAAACTTAATTTAACTTAAACTTAATACTTAACTTAACTTAAACGTAAAACTTAACTTAAACTTAAAACTTAACTTACGTTAAAACTAAAACTTAACTTAACTTAAACTTAATACTTAACTTAACTTAACATGAAATTAAAACTTAACTTAAACTTAAAACTTAACTTAAACTTAAAACTTAACATAACTTAACTAACGTAAACTTAATGTATACTTAACGTAAACTTAACGTAAACTTAACGTAAACTTAAAACTTAACTTAACTTAAAACTTAAAACTTAAAACTTAAAATTTAACTTAAATTAAACTTAAAACTAAACTTAACTTTAACTTAAAACTTAACTTACCTTAAAACTAAAACTTAACTTAACTTAAACTTAAGACTTAACTTAACGTAAAACCTAACTTAAACATAAAACTTATCTTAAATTAGATTTAAAACTTAACTTAACTTAAACTTAAAACTTAACTTAAACTTAAACTTAACTTAAACTTAAAATTTAAGTTAACTTAAACTAAAACTTAACATAACTTAACTTAACGTAAACTTAACGTAAACTTAAAACTTAACTTAAAATTAAACTTAGCTTAACTTAAACTAAAACTTAACTTAACCTAACTTAACTTAAACTTACACTTAAAACTGAACTTAACTTAAAATTAAGATCTAACTTAACTTAACCTAAAACATGACTTAATTTTAACTTAAAACTTAACTTAACTCAAAACTTAAATTAAACTTAAATTAACTTAAACTTAAAACTTAACTTACCTTAAAACTAAAACTTAACTTAACGTAAACTTAAAATTAACTTAACTTAACTTAAAACTTAAAACATAAGTTAACTTTAACTTAAAACTTAACTTAACTTAAACATAAAACTTAACTTACTTAAAACTTAACTTAACTTAAACTTAAAACTTAAATTAACTTAAAACTTAAAACATAAGTTAACTTTAACTTAAAACTTAACTTAACCTAAACTTAAATCTTAACTTAACTTAAACTTAAAACTTAACTTAACTTAAACTTAAAACATAACTTAACTTAAACTTAAAACATAACTTAACTTAAAACATAACTTAACTTAAACATAAAACTTTACTTAACTTAAAATTAAAACTTAACTTAACCTTAAAACTTAACTTAACTTAAACTTAAAACTTAACTTAAACTTAAAACTTAACTTAACATAAACTTAAAACTTAGCTTAACTTAAACTTAAACCTTAACTTAACCTAACTTAACTTAAACTTAACATTTTACTCAACTTAAACTTTAAACTTTAACTTAACTTAAACTTAAAACTTAACTTAACTTATAACTTAACTTAAACTTAAAATTTAACTTAAAAGTTAATACATAAGTTAACTTAAATTTAAAACTTAACTTAACTCAAAATTAAAACGAATTTTACTTAACTTAAAAAGTAACTTAACTTAAACTTAAACTCAATTTAACTTAAACTTAAAAATTAACTTAACTTTAACTTAAAACTTAACTTAACGTAAACTTAAATCTTAACTTAAACTTAAAACTTAACTTAATTTAACTTAAAATTAAAACTTAACTTAACCTTAAAACTTAACTTAACTTAAACTTAAACTAATCTAATTTTAAATCTTAACTTTAACTTAAACTTAAATTAACTTTAACTTAAACCATAACTTAACTTAAACTTAAAACTTAACTTAAACTTAAAACTTAACTTAAACTTAAAAATTAACTGAAACTTAAAACTTAACTTAACTTAAAACTTAACGTAAAATTTACCTTAAATTTAACTTAAAACATAACTTAACTTAAACATACAAGTTAACTTAACTTAAACTTAAAACTTAACTTAACTTAATCTTTAAACTTAACTTAACTTAAAACTTAAAATGTAACTTAAATTAAACAAAAAACTCAGCCTAACTTTAACTTAAAACTTAACTTACCTTTAAACTAAAACTTTACTTAAACTTAAAACTTAACTTAACTCAACACTTAAAACTTAACTTAAAACTTAACTTAAACTTAAACTTAAAAATTACTTGAACTTAAAAATTAACTTGAACTTAAATCTACTTAACTTAAACTTAAATTTTAACTTAACTTAAACTTAAAACTTAACTTAACTTAAACTTAAATTAAACTTAACTAAACTTAAGACTCAACTTAAACGCAAACTTAACTTAAACTTAAAACTTAACTTAAATTAAACGTAAAACTAAACTTAACTTTAACTTAAAACTTAACTTACCTTAAAACTAAAACTTAACTTAAACTTAAGACTTAACTTAAACGTAAAACCTAACTTAAACATAAAACTTAACTTAAATTAGACTTAAAACTTAACTTAACTTAAACTTAAAACTTAACTTAAACTTAAAATTTAAGTTAACTTAAACTAAAACTTAACATAACTTAACTTAACGTAAACTTAACGTAAACTTAAAACTTAAAACTTAACTTAACTTACCTTAAAACTAAAACTTAATTTAACTTAAACTTAATACTTAACTTAACTTAAACGTAAAACTTAACTTAAACTTAAAACTTAACTTACGTTAAAACTAAAACTTAACTTAACTTAAACTTAATACTTAACTTAACTTAACATAAACTTAAAACTTAACTTAAACTTAAAACTTAACTTAAACTTAAAACTTAACATAACTTAACTAACGTAAACTTAACGTAAACTTAACGTAAACTTAAAACTTAACTTAAAACTTAAAACTTAAAATTTAACTTAATTAAACTTAAAACTAAACTTAACTTTAACTTAAAACTTAACTTACCTTAAAACTAAAACTTAACTTAACTTAAACTTAAGACTTAACTTAAACGTGAAACCTAACTTAAACATAAAAACTTATCTTAAATTAGACTTAAAACTTAACTTAACTTAAACTTAAAACTTAACTTAAACTTGAAATTTAAGTTAACTTAAACTAAAACTTAACATAACTTAACTTAACGTAAACTTAACGTAAACTTAAAACTTAACTTAAAATTAAAACTTAACTTAAGCGCTTAACTTAAACTTAAAACTTAACTTAACCTAACTTAACTTAACTTACAATTAAAACTGAACTTAACTTAAAATTAAGATCTAACTTAACTTTAACCTAAAACATGACTTAATTTTAACTTAAAACTTAACTTAACTTAAACTTAAAACTTAAATTAAACTTAAATTAACTTAAACTTAAAACTTAACTTACCTTAAAACTAAAACTTAACTTAACGTAAACTTAAAATTAACTTAAACTTAAAACTTAACTTAACTTAAAACTTAACTTAACCTAAACTTAAATCTTAACTTAACTTAACTTAAAATTAAAACTTAACTTAAATTAAACTTAAAACTTGACTTAACTTAAACTTAAAACTTGACTTAACTTAAACTTAAAACTTAACTTAAACTTAAAATTTAACTTAAACTAAATTTTAACATAACTTAACGTAAACTTAACATAAACTTAAAACTTAACTTAATCTTTAAACTTAACTTAAACTTAAAACTTAACTTAACTTAATCTTGAAACTTAACTAACTTAAAACTTTAACTTAAAACGTAACTTACCTTAAAACTAAATCTTAACTTAACTTAAACTTTAAACTTAACTTAACTTAAACTGAAAACGTAACTTAACTTTAACTTAAAACTTAACTTAACTTAAACATAAACTTAACTTAACTTAAAACTTAACTTAACTTGAACTTAAAACTTAAATTAACTTAAAACTTAAAACATAAGTTAACTTTAACTTAAAACTTAACTTAACCTAAACTTAAATCTTAACTTAACTTAAACTTAAAACTTAACTTAACTTAAACTTAAAACATAACTTAACTTAAAACATAACTTAACTTAAACATAAAACTTTACTTAACTTAAAATTAAAACTTAACTTAACCTTAAAACGTAAACTTAACTTAAACTTAAAACTTAACTTAAACTTAAAACTTAACTTAACATAAACTTAAAACTTAGCTTAACTTAAACTTAAACCTTAACTTAACCTAACTTAACTTAAACTTAAAATTTTACTCAACTTAAACTTTAAACTTTAACTTAACTTAAACTTAAAACTTAACTTAACTTAAAACGTAACTTAAACTTAAAACTTAACTTAACTTAAAAGTTAAAACATAAGTTAACTTAAACTTAAAACTTAACTTAATCTAAACTTAAATCCTAACTTAAACTTAAATTAACTTAAACTTTAACAATAATTTAACTTAAACTTAAGTTCTTAACGTAAACTTTTAACTTAACTTAAAACTTAACTTAACCTAAACTTAAATCTTAACTTAACTTAAAATTAAAACTTAACTTAAATTAAACTTAAAACTTGACTTAACTTAAACTTAAAACTTGACTAACTTAAACTTAAAACTTAACTTAAACTTAAAATTTAACTTAAACTAAAACTTAACATAACTTAACGTAAACTTAACATAAACTTAAAACTTAACTTAATCTTTAAACTTAACTTAAACTTAAAACTTAACTTAACTTAATCTTTAAACTTAACTTAACTTAAAACTTTAACTTAAAACGTAACTTACCTTAAAACTAAATCTTAACTTAACTTAAACTTTAAACTTAACTTAACTTAACTTAAAACTTAACTTAACTTAAACTGAAAACGTAACTTAACTTGAACTTAAAATTCAACTTAACTTAAACTTAAAGCTCAACTTCTTAACTTAATCTTAAAACTTACCTTAACTTAAATTTAAAACTTAACTTAACTTGAACCTAAAACTTAACTTAACAACTTAAAAGTTAACTTAACTTAACTTATCTTAAAACTTAACTTAAAACTTAACTTAACTAACTCTGCTATGCTCTGCTTTACCTTTAACTTTTTAAAAAATAAACAAATGAAATGGTTGATACACTTAATAAAAATGGAACCAGATAAAACAACTTGCAGAGTAAGAGATAGTCAGAATAAAGACATGTGGAATAACCAACATTTTTCTATCTGTTCCCTTCTCATTACAAGGCATTAAAATGATAATTGTTTCTTCATAATATATGATATTAGCTCTATTACTGCGTTAGTCTCTTTCAGAACGTTTTCATTACTATTCATAACTGTCCATGGTATTCTCAACATTCTTTATAAAACTATATTTCTACAGCCTCCAGTCCTCCTACAGCCTTATTTTTTGTGTCTGTTGTCCTATTGTCCATGATTCACATGTAACAGGTTTGAAATGATGTTAGGCGATGACAATGGTATGAATATTGGTAATGGTATAATAGGCCAATGCAAATGACCTGCCAGCACCATTTGAACAGTCTTTAATAACAGCCCTCTGTAGTACACCGTTTATGACAACATCGTTCTTTCTCTGCTTGTGTCGATACCAACTTGTACACACGCCCCGTGAGGGGTACTGTTACTGGTCAGGCGATGGTGACGTTGACAAGGTACAAAAACGTGCAGTGGTCAACGTGCGCTCACCTCTTCGTCTCAGCTGTCAGGTTCTCACGTCCTCAACTAGTACTTTGGCTGTAATCTGACTGAACTGTTTTGTTCCGTATGGTATGGGCCGTGACAACTCTCAGTTCGTTTCAACGCCCTGGCATAGGTAGTGACTGTTATAATTAAATCAATGTTATCAATAAATATCTGCACACTGCTGATGTTGAAAGATCATGTATCTTTATTCCGACAACCCTAACAATGGCAACTATGTACAATTATTCACTGCGGCCAGCGATCACACATCTCGCTCGGCCAGTCACACACCATATCACAGAATCCACATCTCTACTGGTTACTCTCGCTTCTGTGCGTCTGCCCTCTCAGGCTTACTTTACTTAATGCTTCAGAAATAGATTATAAAGAATAAGACACCAATAATTCTGATAAGAGCATATGTCATCAAACAGGTCTGAGGATTTACCTGTGCCTACGTTCATACAGGGGCACATTCTCATGTATTTTCACTCCACAGGAAATGTAGGGAACAGAAGTTAAGGGGATAACCATTCATGTCATTTGTGTAAATGGAAGGGCTGATGTCCCCAGGATCCCCACCTCACTAAGACTGATGCCCTAGGCTAGAGCTGCCTAGCTAGTGGAAACTAGCCCAGATTCAACAGCACACAGACGTGCCGATTGCAATCTCGGCACTAAGAACATCGGGTGTTACCCTAGTCCGACCACGCATCTTCCACCCCCCCAATTTTCTGTTCAAACTTTGACATAATGGGAGGTAGCAAAGCAGTACCCAAAGACTACTGTGTCACGTAGCCGACGTGACACAGTCTGTGTTGCTAGAGCAGGCAACACGGCTTTGCACCTAGGACAAGGTTTATAAGCCTTGCGTCTTAGCCAAAGAGAAAATTGGGCAGTTGGTTTATAAATATTCACTAGAATTTCATAAACCCGGCCACTGAAAACTACATACAAAATAGTTAATTATATAAATCTCTTGCTATTGTAATTTTTTAAGAGTACCACAATTTTGCATATCATTTGAAAAAAAAATATTTCTTTAAAATGTTTATGTTTAAATATACAAAAGCATATTAGGCAATGTGTCTTACAATGCACTAAAATTAAATCTTATCAGTCAAAGTGTATGTGCTTTTAATTTATGATGCAAATAAAAAATATTACTTTTATATGAATTTTGTTAAGTATCATTTCCCTTACTTATTAAGGGAAGCCACTGCAAAAGTGTAATTTTTCGTAAGTACGAGTGATTGTTCCTAGGGGTAATTCCTTTAAATTTTTAGACAGTTAATAATATTCTCTAAAGCCTTAATCATTAGACATGTTCAGCAACGCATATAGATTTAAATTAATACGATAAATAAAAGTGCTTCTAAGTTTTGTGCAAATTATATGAAATTAATTTGTTTTTAAACGGTAGCAATTTAAAATGATCAAATATGCATACAATTCACAATTAGTACTCCACAATAATTCTCAAAATCGTGCTCTATTAAAAATATATTAATCATTAAACATGTTTAGCAATGCATATAGACTAAAATTAATGTGATAAATAAATGTGGTTATATGTTTTGTGCAAATTATATGAAACTTAATTTGTTTATAAATGGTAGGATTTTTAAATTATCCAGTATGCATACAATTCAATTAAAACTCGTCGATTGATTTCAAAATGGTACCATGTAATTGTAAGTAAACAAGATATTTTATTTTCGTCTTATACCCACAAAATGCAAGGTAGATGGTCAAAATCAAATAATATTTTCAGAAATATAGAGGTCATATCATTTCAGGTTCTTTAACAAAATAACTTAGAATATCTTCGTAGTTATTACTATATGTCATATCAACAATGATGTGTCACAGTTCGAGTTACTTCGACTTCAATTTAAACTGAAAATGAAAAATAATAAAAAAAATTCTACTGGTAAAAATTATATATTAATATGATTATAATGTCCTTTTAATATTACAAATAATAATAATTACTTTAAGTTGCTAAATTGTTAATTTAGGTTAATAAAATGAAATGAAATTAGTAATACATGTATAATAGCTCTCTCACTGACACATTTTATTTTGCAGTCAAGTTAAAAGTTGAAATGGATTAAAAGTTGTACCTTATAGACATACTAAATTATAGTTAGAATGTAAAAAAAAAGATAAACCTTTCTTTTAAAAAAGTAAAAATAAAATACTTTTAGTACAAAACAGTAAATCAAACTGTACCTTTGTTTGTTGAATGAAAACAGACAGTACTTTAATTTAGTTATTAATTCTAATATTTGTGTTCTTCTTATTTTACAGTTTATCACAACCAGTTTTAGTTTGACAATCTTCAGTGGATTGATTTAGGACAACATTATTAAAAATAAAATAAAAATCAAGGTAAGTCTTCCATCTTTAGGTCACTGTGAGATGGAGAAACTGAAACAGGATATAATCACCATCATCATCAAGTAGGTGACCATGTCTCTCCACAACGTTTGATCTCGACAGTTATTTATCATTTCTGTTTACTTTCTGCCAAGCCATTCTTTTAAGCTGTCTGGTATCTTTTCTCTTTGCTTTCCTCTATCACTTTGTCCCTCAAGTTTACCTGTTGTTACAATATATTCCAGCTGTTCACCTCTCATTACATGGCCAAAAAAATTGTTTTTTCCTAACTTTGGAAATTGGAATAGCTCTCTTTTTGCTTTGGCCTCTTTCAGAACGTTTTAATTACCATTCTTGGCTGTCCATAATATTCTCAACATTCTTCTGTAAAACCACATTTTTACAGACTAATGATTTTTTGTCTGTTATTATGATTCACATCCATATGTTAAGACTTGCTATACATAACATTTAAGAACTCTTTTTCTTGTTTCTATTGTAAAAAATGGATTGCATTGTATCTTCCTCATTTTTTGGAAAGCTGCTTTTGCCTGAGCTATTCTGCATCTCATCACTGTTGTATATCTACCATCTGAGGTGAAAATTATTCCCAGATATTTAAATTAATTTATCTGTTTTAACATTTTTCCACTTGTCTTTATTATGCATTGCAGTGATGTCTTTGTTGTTTCCATTACTACTTTTTTTTTCGCTACTAGGGCTGGGTCTAACAATTCGTGTAACTCATCTTCACTCTTAGTGATTAAAACTGTATCATCAGTATACCTTAGATTATGTATATTATTACCTCCGATTGTTCCAGGTATGCCCCTTATGGATCTTAAAATAATCTCACTATAAATATTAAACAAATCTAGTGACAGCACAAAACCTTGCCTAACACCCTGTTTTATTTTTTCGACATTCCCAGTTTATTTCCTGTTCTTATGGCCGCTGTTTGTTGCCAGTACATGTTCTTTATTGTTCTTAGATCCAGAAAGGTTAGAAATTAACTATTTTGTTTAATGGTAACAATTTAGAAATTATGCGGTAGGACACTCACAGTGAATGAAAGATCTAATTTCATAAAATAACATAACATAATTATATTTACATTTGTTTGTATCCTTTTTAGGGTATTATTTATAAGTATTATTTGTTATATTTTTTATGCATTATATTATTTATATATTTTTATTTGTTTATTATTTAAAATATGATAATAAAAAATCAAACAACCTTTAACTTTTTAGACAATTCATAATATTCTGTAGAATAGTAATCATTAGGCCTTTTTCGCAATGCATATAGTTTTAAACTAATGTGTTAAATATATGTGCTTCTAAGTTTTGTGCAAATTGTATGAAATTAATTTGTTTTTAGATGGTAGCAATTAAAAATTATCCAGTATGCATAAAATTCAATTAGAACTACACGATTTTACTCAACATCGTATGCTATGTAAACAATATATTAATCATTAGACGTGTTTAGCAATGAATATAGATTTAAATTAATTCAATAAATGTGCTTCTACATTTTGTGCAAATTATAGGAAATTAATTTGTTTTTAAATGATAGCAATTTAAAATAATCCAGTATGCATAGAATTCAACAAGAATTTCACGATTGTTATTAAAATGGATCCTATGTAAACAATATATTTTATTTTCATCTTAAATTTTATTTTCATCTTTCAAATAATATTTTCATGAACATGGAGACCATATTATTTCAAGTTCTCTAACAAAATAACTTAGAATATCTTCAAATAGTGATTAGATGCATTTTATAAATAATATTTCCACTGTTCAAGCTACTTCAATCTTTGTATTGAAAATGAATTAATATTCATTCATTATTATTCATTTTCTATTTCTCATGAAGGATGAAGAGATAGAGGGAATCAAAGAGAAAAGATACCAGACAGCTTAAGAGAATGGCTTGGCTGAAGGTCAACAACAGAAATGGTAACTGTCGAGATCAAAAGTTGTGGAGAGACATGATCACCCATGCCAGCAGGCCTGGTACTTGATGATGATGAATTGTCATGATTATAATTTTAAAAAGAATTAAGTAAGCTTGCTACTAGTAAAAATTATATATATATATATATATAAGATTATGTCATTCCAATATTACAAATAGTAATAAGAATTACCTTAAGCTACCAATTGTTATGTTAAAATTAAATAAATTAAATGAAATAAGTAATATTAATAGCTCTCTCACACATACGTTATTTTTGCAGTCACAATTAATATAGTTCTGGATAAAAATGGATTAGAAGCTGTATCGTATAGACATTCTTATTAAGTTAGAGTATAAATAAAAGAGAAACTTTTCTTCAAAAATTAAGATAATTATTTTAGTATAAGACAATAAAACAAACTGCTCTCTTTGTTTGTTGGATAAAAACAGACAGTATGTTAATTAAATTATTCATTCTAAACTTTGTTTTCTCACAA
Organism: Megaustenia siamemsis; assembly: GCA_032433765.1. NCBI lineage: Eukaryota > Metazoa > Mollusca > Gastropoda > Stylommatophora > Ariophantidae > Megaustenia > Megaustenia siamemsis. The sequence continues at coordinate 13,906,457 of JAVIAB010000008.1, forward strand.
TCATATTTGGTTTGACAATCACACAGTGGATTGATTAACGACATAATTATTAAAAATAAAAAAAAAATAAGAAATGAAGAAATGTGTTTCATGTGGAGTTTACTGACAGCTGGAGAAACTAAAACAGGATATAAACAAACTGTTAAATTTAAGTTTTAAACTTTACCCTATATGTGTGAAATTAACAACCTGTCATCTATTACATTAAATTGACAGTTTTAAAGATGAAAGAGTTCAAATACTTGGTAACGATGTTAACTTTAGTTGGTAGATTTACAGCAGTGGTGAGAAGCAAATAAATGGAAGATAAGGGTAAATTTGAAAGAGAAAAATATATATATAATTATGCTAATGTGAAGAGAAAAAAGAGCTCTACAGATAATTTATGTAAATTGTTCAGTTAGTATTTTTTTTTAAAAAGTATCCCGAACTTGTCAAAAAATTAAACACTGTCTTTGTTGAAGAGCGGCATAGTACTTTTAATAAACTCTCTTCTGTAATGATTTCACTCATCATTAATGCTCTTTTAATTTCTAGAAATCAATCATATAAGGGAATTCAAAATTGGTTGATGAGATGTAAAAGCTACCATGATTTCTCACAACTTTATGCTATATTTCACTCTAAAGAGTGTCAGATTAGTGATTCTATAAATTTTGTTATTTTGCACATTAAATTATTACAAATATTAGTAATATGTATGTCTGTATGTCTGTGTGTCTATCTCTCTGTCTCTGATAGCATTTCCCAGCAAACTTTGTATAATGTTGCTGTTGCTGTCTTGCAGATTTTGCCCACTTCTTGGCCAGGCACGATCTGTTTAGCCTCAGATCAAGTCTTTCAGGTTTTATAAGACCGTGATTGCAATCCAAAATTAAAAGTGTAAGTGAAGTAATTAAAAGTAAGAAAAGTAAACTTTTCATCACTGATTAGACTGATTTTGTTTGGCACTCTTCATATGATGATTCCTAATACTGTCTTGGACGTGTGACTCATAAGCTTATTGTGGGATGATCATCACATTCAATCGCATCGGATTTCTTTTGGTAAAAAAAAGTTAAGTACCCCTGTCAAGCCAAGTGGCGTTTAAGGAATATAGTGCTAGTGACCATAAATTTTACAGACCCTCGGCACAATATTTTTGGGGTAATGTTGTCAATATTATGCCCGTGCCACTTTACTTTCCCAGAAAAAAAATCCGGTACCCATTAAAGGCTGGGTGAACCAGAAGCCATCAGTTGGGATCGAACCCTACCTCTTGTCTATTTGTAGTCCAGTTAACTAACCACTGAGCTATCGCAGCTCCCCATTTCTTTGGTAAGGCTATGAATATTGATTTTAATAGGCCATCTGGTATATTGCACCTGTTATAGATTTGCATTCACATGGAGTATAAAATAAATAAATATTCAGTTAATAAATAATATTCTATACAAAAAATAAATATTCAAATATTCAGTTTAACTGTTTAAAACTTGTTTTCTTTGTAATTTTAATTATTCTCTTTATGTTATGTCATTAAACAATTTTAAAATTCTTCCTTTGACAAGCTTACAAGAACTGAGACTGAGTGATTGCAAAAGTGTAGCTGATCTAGGCATGCAAGAGTGGCCAAATTACGTAAGACTCTACGTTACCTCATTGCGGCAAAATGTAAAAAGGTAATGAAGGATTTTACATTCTAATGTCTCTTTATTTTTAAAAGTTGTGGGGTTTTGGGAAAAGTATGTTAGTACTCATATATTTCTATGACTGTCTTACTTCTAATGCCTTGCAGTGCCATCAGATTCCACACAGGGTTTTTGGTGTACTTTGTCCTATGTCCTTATTCTGGCCGAGCTTCTCATTCTTCGCTAAATTTATTAAAGAAAAAAAATTCTACCTTACTCAACTTTCAGGAAAAGTATAAACCCAAGGTAGTATAGCAATTATTGAAAAGAGACCGCCTTGAAAAGCTACTAGTTCTGCAATTGATGTGAGTAAGTACAATCTTGTACCAGCTCACCAACCACCTGCATTTACAAGTTTAACAGTCAAATATTTGTAATAAAAAATATTGGTCTACGTGTAATGTGTATCATGCTATTTTTATCACCACAAATATTTGTACTCAGATTTTTTTCTTTAAAATGATTTATTACATTAACTCTTTCCATACGTTTCGCCGCACTGTGCGCCAATGCGATTCCGGCAATGTACGTTTCGCCGTATAGTGCGCCACGCTCAATTTGATTAGTGTGAATGTCATCAAACCATATTCTTTTTATGTCTTATATCATCTGGATATTGGTGAAATCTTATATCTTGTTCAATTATCTAAACATTCATATATAATATGTTGTATGTTAAATTAATATAAATATGTAGATTGATTTTTAAAACCATGAACAATTTTGTCTCTGAAATCTCTTCTGTTGCATCAATAAAAAGCTTCCGTACGAAAGAGTTAACCAAAAAAGTAGAGTAAAGACATATCTTTTTTTCTGCATTCGCAGCTTTCACCTGAGGTGAAGTCCCTATAGCCTAGGGACTGAATTTTGCATGTTGATTCATTTTACCCTGGCAGCCATGTGAACAGGGGCCCCTCACCACTCAGGCAGATAACTCCATCTTCAGAGGTACTCATATTTTTTCTGTTGATGTGTAATTGACGTTTCAAGCCAGGCCACACTGTTGAGACCAGGAGTGGTTGCCACAGAGAGAAATCACAAATAAAAATCCCAACTTGTGCAGTCAGATTTGAACTAACAACCTCTCCTCTGTGTCACGAGTGCCATAACTTGAGATTGAAAACTTCCTCTTCAAGCAAATTCCCCAGAGAATTGTGAATTGCTTTAGGCTCAAAACTTTCCACTGTGAGAATTTCAATCACAACTTATAGTTTTTGACATGTATTCAGTGCATCCACCATTTTGATAACTAATACAAGGAAGCATGTGACACCAGACTGTGGAAATTTTTTTTTGGAAGAGCAAAAAAAAAAAATCTTGCTTTACATTGGAAACAATACATTTTATAAAAATTGTGCAGTGCAGATACAGACTTTGATAGCTTATCAGTTTAAAATTGTTTCTATAGACAGCTAAGTATAAATTTTATTTGACATTTTCATTTATGTCATTCATTAAGTGCTGTCTCCGCATCCAAAGTTGGCTAATGTGGATCATCTTTCTGCTCTGTCTCTTGCTTTAATGATGAAGAATATCATAGGCTGATATGACCATCTTTTGATGTTACTTGTCCATATTAGTCTTGGTCTACCTCTCCCTCTTTTACCTTGCATTTTCCCTTCCAGATTACTTTTAGTAGACCATAGTGTCTTTTAACATGCCTCAAAAATCTCTTTTCTCTTGTTTGAATTGTGTTTAGTAGTTCTCTTTTAATTTTTAGTTGTTTTACGACTTCTTCATTTGTTTGTCAGTCCAAATCATTGGACAGTTATCACCACCATTGTCCAACAAGGAAATAATGCTAGAATCAAAATGAGCACTATACAATACAATCTTCATCTCAACATTGTGCTACCAATGCCAGACCTGGACCCTATTTGCAAGAACAATTAGAAAAATAACCTCTACTAAGATTAAATGTGTCAGACGAATGACAGGAAACAGTCTGAAATATAAGATCAGATATGAAGAACTGAGGAGAAAGCTAGGAATAGCCCCCGCCATAGAATATATAAAGAAACAACAGATAAATTTTTTGGCCGCATGACAAAGCAGAAAAATCAAAACACAACACAACGAGCCTTCAACAAATGTGAGAATACCAGGCCCAAAGGTCGACCACAAAAAAGATGAATGGATGGAATATTGCAAGCACTAGGAAACATAACAGCAGCCGAGGCGAAGAGAAGAGCAAAAGACCACAAAATATATCCCCCCTCAATGCTGAAAGGCAAATAAGGAAGGAAAGCAGAAGAATCGTTTGTTTTCTTTTCTTTCCTTGCAATTCTTCCTATTCTTCTATAAATCCACATCTGAAAAGCTTAAATTTTCTGTTCTGTTTTCTTGTCTAATGTCCATCTTTCAGCACCATTCATGAATGTTGAGAAATTAACATTTTGCTATTCTTAGTTTTAGCCATGCTTTAATTGTTTTGATGTTAGTATATTTTTTATGACATTAAAATTACTATTTGCCATTTTCTATTTTTTTTTCTCCAGTTTTACATTTTCCATCACTGGTTATAGTATGTTCAATGTAGTTGTAGCTTTGAACTGTCTTCAGGTGTATTTCTTGAAATTTGATATCCACTTGTAGGTTTTGAGTACTTTCTTTGTTTATGATCATAGTTTTAGTCTTTTTGATATTCATATCTAATCCATATTTTTTGCTTATGTTTATTTCATTTCGTAATTGATGTAGATCTTCAGGATTTTCTGCTAGTAATACAGTATCATCAGCATATCTTAGGTTAATGACTATCATTCCATTATTGTTTATGCCTGGCATCTTTGTGATGTTTTTAAAGATTTTCTCATTGATTAGTTTAAACAAGATTGGTGATAGAATTTGTGTCACTGTTAAAATATTTACATATTTATATATGGCCTGCTTCAAAAATGTATTGACACATCTCCCATTTTATGTGAAAAGGTAGTGCAGCATTGCTTGATTCTGGTCATGACTTTTATAAAAGTCCTGTTGGTCATAAAAAAATATGATCACTAACATCATTATTCCTCCATATATTAAGGGGAATGATGTTTAATTGGTGCATGTTTACTAAAGTTATGTTTATGTACAATGTTTAAACATTTAAAGAAAAATATTATAATTGTTGACAGATATTTATATAGACTATTTACAAACATTTACATATATAATTGCTCACAAAGGCCTGTTATAAACTTTTTACAAGTTTTTTCATGTTTACCAAGGTGTCAGACCAAGGGGTCATTCATATTACTAAGAACTACAAGCTATGCTACTTCAACGCTGTGAGGCTATCTCAGACATTGGCTTAGATTTTCTGGCACAAAACTGCCCAAGACTTTGCTCGTTGGACATAAGCAAATGTGACATAACAGATGATGGACTGTATGCCTTATCTATGCACTGTCCAAATCTACATAAACTTGAGATGAAGTCATGTGATGCAACAACAGACAAAGGAATAGTGATGATTGCTTATAGGTACTCTTCATTTCAGCAGTTGCATGTCCAGGATTGTTGTCTGTCCCCTGATGCATATGCTATGGTTAGAAAGTACTGCAAGAGAGCCATCACAGAATACAAAAATCCAACAATTCTATAAAGCAGCTTTTTATATTAATTTTGTTGTTTTGTATTGTGCCCAACTTTTGTAATAGATGAGGATGTTCTAAAAGAGTAACGAGGGTTTTCTAAAAGACTAAAGGGATATTCTGAACAACTAATGGGGATATTCTGAAAGAGTAATGGCCATATTCTAAAAGAGTAATCCGGACATTCTAAAAGAGTAATTAGGATGTTCTAAAAGAGGCCAAATAAAAAATGAAAGCTAATTTCCAACAAGAGGAGACATTCATCACTTGGGGTCATGTCAGGAGAAGGAAACATCTGTGATCTTTTGTGACAAATGGGATATTTTGTGACAGCTGGGATGTTTAATGACAGCTGGGATGTTTTGTTGCAGCTGGGATGTTTTGTTACAGCTGGGATGTTTTGTTACAGCTGGGATGTTTTGTTACAGCTGGGATGTTTTGTTACTGCTGGGATGTTTTGTTATTGCTGGGATATTTTGTTACAGCTGGGATATTTTGTTACTGCTGTGATGTTTTGTGACAACTGAAATACTTTGTGACAACTGAGTTATTTTGTGACAGCTGGGATGTCTTATGACAGACAGCTGGGATGTTTTATGACAGCTGGAATGTTTTGTGACAACTGGGATATTTTGTTACTGCTGTGATGTTTTGTGACAACTGAGATATTTTGTTACAACTTTAATATTTTGTAACAGCTGGCATATTTTGTGAGAACTATATTTTGTGACAGCTGGGATATTTTGTGACAGCTGAGATATTTTGTTACTGCTGGTTTTTTTTTGTATCATCTGGGATATTTTGTGACAGCTGGGCTATTTTGTGGCAACTGTGATATTTTGTGACAGCTGTTATAATTTGTTACTGCTGGAATATTTTGTTACTGCTGGGATATTTATGTGACATCTGGGATAATTTGTGATACCTGATATTTTGTGACAGCTGGAAGATTTTGTGACAGCTGGGATATTTTGTTACAGTTGGAATATTTGGTTATGACTGGGATAAAATTGTTGCAGCTGGGATATTTTATGACAATTGACATATTTTGTGACAACTGTGATATTTTGTGACAGCTTGAATGATTTATGACAGCTGGTATATTGTGGTACAGCTGGTATATTTTATGACAAATTGTATATTTTGTGATAGCTGGAATATTTTGTTACAGCTGGAATATTTGGTTATGACTGGGATAAAATTGTTGCAGCTGGGATATTTTATGACAATTGACATATTTTGTGACAACTGTGATATTTTGTGACAGCTTGAATGATTTATGACAGCTGTGATGTTTTGTTGTAGCTGGAATATTTGGTTAAAGCTGTAACATTTTGTAACAACTGAGACATTTTGTTACAGCTGATATATTTTGTGACAGCTGGTATATTTTATGAAAACTGAATTACTTTATAACAGCTGTGATATTTTGTGATAACTGAGATATTTTGTGACAGCTGCATGATTTTATGATAGCTGGGATATTTTGTGACAGTTGTATATTTTATTACTGCTGTGATATTTTATTACTGCTGGGATATTTTGTGACATCTGAGATATTTTATGATAACTGAGATATTTTGTGATAAATATGTTCTGTGACAGTTGCAATATGTTTTTGCAGCTGGGATATTTTGTGTGAACTGAGATATATTATGACAGCTGGAATATATTTTATTACATCAGGGATAATTTGGTACAGCTGGTATATTTTGTGACATTCGAGATATTTTGTTACTGCTGGGATATTTTGTTACTGCTGTGACATTTTGTGACAGCTGGAATATTTTTTTTATCACTGGGATACTTTTTTGCATGTTGGATATTTTTTGACAATACAATATGTGTGTTATAGCTTTGATATCTTGTGAAAACTGAGATATTTTGTGGCAAATGAGATTTTATGACAGCTGTGATATTTTGTTATTGCTGGGATATTTTGTTATTGCTGGGATATTTTGTTATTGCTGGGACATTTTGTTATTGCTGGGACATTTTGTTATTGCTGGGACATTTTGTTATTGCTGGGACATTTTGTGACATCTGAATTACTTTATAACAGCTGTGATATTTTGTGATAACTGAGATATTTTGTGAAAGCTGCATGATTTATGATAGCTGGGATATTTTGGGACAGTTGTATATTTTGTTACTGCTGTGATATTGTATTACTGCTGGAATATTTTGTGACATCTGGGATATTTTGTGACATCTGTGATATTTTATGATAATTGAAATATTTTGTGATAAATGATATGTTCTGTGACAGCTGCAATATGTTTTTACAGCTGGGATATTTTGACTGCTGGAATATATTTTATTACATCAGGGATATTTTGGTACAGCTGGTATATTTTGTGACATTCTGGATATTTTGTTACTGCTGTGACATTTTGTGACAGCTGGAATATTTTTTTACCACTGGGATACTTTTTTGCATGTTGGATATTTTCTGACAACACAATATGTTTGTTATAGCTTTGATATCTTGTGACAACTGAGATATTTTGTGGCAAATGAGATTTTATGACAACTGTGATATTTTCTTATTGCTGGTATATTTTGTTACTGTTGGGATATTTTGTTATTGCTGGGACATTTTGTTATTGCTAGAACATTTTGTTACTGCTGACATTTTGTGACATCTGAAATATTTTGTAACATCTAGAATATTTTGTTACGACTGTGATAAAATTGTTCCAGCTGGGATATTTTCTGACAACTGAGATATTTTGTTACAGCTGAGATATTTTGTTTTTGTGACAACTGAGATATTTTGTGACAACTGTGATGTTTTGTGACAGCTTGGATGTTTTGTTGAAGCTGGGATATTTTGTTACAGCTATAACATTTTGTAACAGAAACATTTTGTGACAACTTAGGTATTTTTTGACAGCTGGTATTATTTGTAACAGCTGGGATATGTTGTGACAACTGTGATATTTTGTGAAAACGTGAATTATTTTGTGACAATTGGGATATTGTGTTACAACTGGGATATTGTGTTACAACTGAGATATTGTGTTACAACTGGGATATTGTGTTACAACTGGGATATTGTGATACAACTGGGATATTGTGTTACAACTGGGATATTGTGTTACAACTGGGATATTGTGTTACAACTGGGATATTGTGTTACAACTGGGATATTGTGTTACAACTGGAATATTATGTTACAACTGGGATATTTTGTTACAACTGGGATATTGTGTTACAACTAGATTTTTTTACTATTGGGATATTTTGTTACTGCTGTGCCAATTTGAGACAGCTGGATGATTTTGTGATAGCTGGGATATTTTGTGATAGTTGTATATTTTGTTACTGCTGGGATATTTTGTTACTTCTGGGATTTTTTGTGACATCTGGGATATTTTGTGACATCTGGGATATTTTGTGACATCTGGGAAATTTTGTGACATCTGGGAAATTTTATGATAACTGAGATATTTTGTGACATCTGGGAAATTTTATAACTGAGATATTTTGTGACATCTGGGAAATTTTATAACTGAGATATTTCGTGACAGCTGTGATTATTTTGTGACAAATGATATATTCTGTGACAGCTGAGATATTTTTTTGCAGCTGGGATATTGTGTGTGAACTGAGATACATTTTGACTGCTGGAATATATTTTATTTGTTTCTGCGCGGTTTCGCCTTATGTCTTTTGGCGTGTGCTGAGACTGCTACGATGGGGACTACAGTTACCTTTCTTTGCTTGGGAGATGAGTTAGTAATTTGGATGATTCCACTGGCACAGGCGGTTGAGCAATTATGGATTTTAATTCGTTTGCTGTGATACCGAGGCCTTCCATAACCAATATTTTATTACATCAGGGATATTATGGTGCAGCTGATATATTTTATGACAGCCAGGATATTTTGTTACTGCTGGGATATTTTCTTACTGTTGTACCATTTTATGACAACTGAACTATTTTGTGACAACTGGAATATTTTTTTACCACTATGAAACTTTGTTGCATGTGGGATATTTTCTGACACCTGAAATATCGTGTTACATCTTTGATATTTTTTGACAACTGAGATATTTTGTGACAATTCAGATATTTTATGTCAGCTGAGATATTTTGTGACAGCTGGGATTTTTTGTGAACTGAGACATTTTGTAACAGCTGGGATATTTTGTGAAAGCTGTGATATTTTGTGACAGCTGTGATATTTTGTGACAGCTGTGATATTTTGTGACAGCTGGGATATTTTGTGAAAGCTGGGATATTTTGTGACAGCTGGGATATTCTGTTATAACTGATATTTTATGACAGCTGTAATATTTTGTGACAGCTGGGATATTTTGTGACAGCTGTGATATTTTGTGACAGCTGTGATATTTTGTGACAGCTGAGATATTTTGTGACAGCTGGGATATTTTATGACAGCTGGGATTCTTTTGTGACATCTGTGATATTTTCTGACAGCCAGGATATTTTGTTACTGCTGGGATATTTTCTTACTGTTGTACCATTTTATGACAACTGAACTATTTTGTGACAACTGGAATATTTTTTTACCACTATGAAACTTTGTTGCATGTGGGATATTTTCTGACACCTGAAATATCGTGTTACATCTTTGATATTTTTTGACAACTGAGATATTTTGTGACAATTCAGATATTTTATGTCAGCTAAGATATTTTGTGACAGCTGGGATTTTTTGTGAACTGAGACATTTTGTAACAGCTGGGATATTTTGAGACAACTGTGATATTTTATGACAGCTGTGATATTTTGTGACAGCTGTGATATTTTGTGACAGCTGTGATATTTTGTGACAGCTGTGATATTTTGTGACAGCTGTGATATTTTGTGACAGCTGGGATATTTTGTGACAGCTGGGATATTTTGTGACAGCTGGGATATTCTGTTATAACTGTGATATTTTTTGACAGCTGGGATTATTTTGTGACAGCTGTGATATTTTGTGACAGCTGTGATATTTTGTGACATCTGTGATATTTTGTGACAGCCAGGATATTTTATGACAGCCAGGATATTTTGTTACTGCTGGGATATTTTCTTACTGTTGTACGATTTTATGACAACTGAAATATTTTGTGACAACTGGAATATTTTTTTTACCACTATGAAACTTTGTTGCATGTGGGATATTTTCTGACACCTGAAATATCGTGTTACATCTTTGATATTTTTTGACAACTGAGATATTTTGTGACAATTCAGATATTTTATGTCAGCTGAGATATTTTGTGACAGCTGGGATTTTTTTGTGAACTGAGACATTTTGTAACAGCTGGGATATTTTGTGAAAGCTGTGATATTTTGTGACAGCTGTGATATTTTGTGACAGCTGTGATATTTTGTGACAGCTGGGATATTTTGTGAAAGCTGGGATATTTTGTGACAGCTGGGATATTTTGTGACAGCTGGGATATTCTGTTATAACTGATATTTTATGACAGCTGTAATATTTTGTGACAGCTGGGATATTTTGTGACAGCTGTGATATTTTGTGACAGCTGTGATATTTTGTGACAGCTGAGATATTTTGTGACAGCTGGGATATTTTATGACAGCTGGGATTCTTTTGTGACATCTGTGATATTTTCTGACAGCCAGGATATTTTGTTACTGCTGGGATATTTTCTTACTGTTGTACCATTTTATGACAACTGAACTATTTTGTGACAATTGGAATATTTTTTTACCACTATGAAACTTTGTTGCATGTGGGATATTTTCTGACACCTGAAATATCGTGTTACATCTTTGATATTTTTTGACAACTGAGATATTTTGTGACAATTCAGATATTTTATGTCAGCTAAGATATTTTGTGACAGCTGGGATTTTTTGTGAACTGAGACATTTTGTAACAGCTGGGATATTTTGAGACAACTGTGATATTTTATGACAGCTGTGATATTTTGTGACAGCTGTGATATTTTGTGACAGCTGTGATATTTTGTGACAGCTGTGATATTTTGTGACAGCTGTGATATTTTGTGACAGCTGGGATATTTTGTGACAGCTGGGATATTTTGTGACAGCTGGGATATTTTGTGACAGCTGGGATATTCTGTTATAACTGTGATATTTTTTGACAGCTGGGATTATTTTGTGACAGCTGTGATATTTTGTGACAGCTGTGATATTTTGTGACATCTGTGATATTTTGTGACAGCCAGGATATTTTCTGACAGCCAGGATATTTTGTTACTGCTGGGATATTTTCTTACTGTTGTACCATTTTATGACAACTGAACTATTTTGTGACAACTGGAATATTTTTTTACCACTATGAAACTTTGTTGCATGTGGGATATTTTCTGACACCTGAAATATCGTGTTACATCTTTATTTTTTGACAACTGAGATATTTTGTGACAATTCAGATATTTTATGTCAGCTGAGATATTTTGTGACAGCTGGGATTTTTTGTGAACTGAGACATTTTGTAACAGCTGGGATATTTTGTGAAAGCTGTGATATTTTGTGACAGCTGTGATATTTTGTGACAGCTGTGATATTTTGTGACAGCTGGGATATTTTGTGAAAGCTGGGATATTTTGTGACAGCTGGGATATTCTGTTATAACTGATATTTTATGACAGCTGTAATATTTTGTGACAGCTGGGATATTTTGTGACAGCTGTGATATTTTGTGACAGCTGTGATATTTTGTGACAGCTGAGATATTTTGTGACAGCTGGGATATTTTATGACAGTTGGGATTCTTTTGTGACATCTGTGATATTTTCTGACAGCCAGGATATTTTGTTACTGCTGGGATATTTTCTTACTGTTGTACCATTTTATGACAACTGAACTATTTTGTGACAACTGGAATATTTTTTTACCACTATGAAACTTTGTTGCATGTGGGATATTTCTGACACCTGAAATATCGTGTTACATCTTTGATATTTTTTGACAACTGAGATATTTTGTGACAATTCAGATATTTTATGTCAGCTAAGATATTTTGTGACAGCTGGGATTTTTTGTGAACTGAGACATTTTGTAACAGCTGGGATATTTTGAGACAACTGTGATATTTTATGACAGCTGTGATATTTTGTGACAGCTGTGATATTTTGTGACAGCTGTGATATTTTGTGACAGCTGTGATATTTTGTGACAGCTGTGATATTTTGTGACAGCTGGGATATTTTGTGACAGCTGGGATATTTTGTGACAGCTGGGATATTTTGTGACAGCTGGGATATTCTGTTATAACTGTGATATTTTTTTGACAGCTGGGATTATTTTGTGACAGCTGTGATATTTGTGACAGCTGTGATATTTTGTGACATCTGTGATATTTTGTGACAGCCAGGATATTTTGTGACAGCCAGGATATTTTATGACAGCCAGGATATTTTGTTACTGCTGGGATATTTTCTTACTGTTGTACGATTTTATGACAACTGAAATATTTTGTGACAACTGGAATATTTTTTTTACCACTATGAAACTTTGTTGCATGTGGGATATTTTCTGACACCTGAAATATTGTTTTACATCTTTGATATTTTTTGACAACTGAGATATTTTGTGACAATTCAGATATTTTATGTCAGCTAGGATATTTTGTGACAGGTGGGATTTTTTATGAACTGAGATGTTTTGTGACAGCTGGAAGATTTTGTGATAGCTGGGATATTTTGTGACAAATGAGATATTTTGTGATAGCTGTGATATTTTGTGACAAATGAGATATTTTGTGATAGCTGTGATATTTTGTGACAAATGAGATATTTTGTGACAGCTGGGATATTATGTTACATTTGGGGTATTTTGTGTGAACTGATATATTTTTTGTCTGCTGGAACATTTTTTATAACAGCAGGGATAATGTGCTACAGCTGGTATATTTTCTGACATCTGGGATATTTATGTGACATCTGGATATTTTGTGATAACGAAGATATTTTGTGATCCCGTGTGTTACCGGGGCCTCATTATGAGGGAGGTAAAGAATAGTGACACTTGTGATCTTCCTGGCATGTACTAAGAGGCAACTAAGGAGATTGATCAATGGTTTGACAAGCTGTCATTGTAAAAAGTATTGTTATGGAAACAACGCCATAGATCTTAAAGCAGTGATCTCTGCAATATGTGCCATTTTGACATGCAAGGTTTCTGTTTTTGAGATTGTGGTTCTGCCCTATGTGCCGTCTTCGGCTCGAAAGGACGATAGATAGATAGATAGATAGATAGATAGATAGAAGATATTTTGTGACAGCTGGAAGAATTTGTGATTGCTGGGATATTTTGTGACAAATTCTATATTTTGTGACTGCTGGGATATTTTGTTACAGTTGGGATATTTTGTGTGAGCTGATATATATTTTGACTGCTGGAATATTTGTTTATTACAGCTGGGATATTGTGCCAAAGCTAAAAGAGAGGCAATTTCCAATATTAGGAAGAAACAATCATCATTTTTTGGCCATGTAATGAGAAGAGAACAACTGGAATATATTGTAACAACTGGAAAAATTGAGGGACGAAGAGATAAGAGGAAGCAAAGAGAGAAAATACCAGACAGCTTAAGAGAATGGCTTGGCAGAAGGTCAACAACAGAAATGATAAATAGCTGCCGAGATCAAAGGTTGTGGAGAGACATGATCACCTACGCCAGCAGGCCCAGTACTTGATGATGATGATGATTGCATTGTATTACCTTCTAGGACAGACAAGATGTACCCTTTCCAGTAAGAATCTGAAAATAAAAATTCACTCTAGTCATTTCATCACCAGGATCTAAGAGCCAATGGCTAAGATCAAACATACAATATTTAACTCTGCCCATCACCAGCTTCACTGTACTCACAAGCTGAATTTGTATTGTAGCCTAGTTCTGTGCTTTTTTAACTCCTATTTCTCTATTGGTGGTTGATCTACTTTCATTTCCCAGACATCCAAAGCTCAACCGATATCAGATCAACTCTACTTCCACAAAGACCAGATAAATGAACACCTTATATGGAGCTACAAGGCAACTCAGAAATACCTGCAGATATCATTACATGGCAATGTGCCAAAGGGCATCAGCTCACAGGCTTCTGAATCCATAAAAACAACATCTCCCATACTTAACCATCAAAACAACACAGGAAAGGGTGTCAGGTTAAAAATAGGCAAATCATGGGTGGGCCGAGCAGGTGTCATCAAACAGGTCTGTGGGCTTACCAATATCAATGCTGGTGAGGAGTGGATACCAGTGAGTGCGTCATTCAATGGGACATTCTTGTGTATTGTCATACTCTACAGAAAATGTAGGGAAATGGACTCAGTCGTGGTCAAAATGAAGGTCAATGGTCTCATCTGGGATAACACCAATAAGAAAGATGTAGTCTTCTATACAGACGGATCTGTAAGACGACACCAAGGAGTGTATGGGCATTTACAGCATGCTCAGCAGGCAAAATAGTCAAGGAAAACGGTGGTCCATACAATATGACTATGGGTAGCATGACGATGGAGGTGATGGCAGTGACCAAGGCATTCATCTGGTTAGAGTCACAAGACTACACCCACGCCTGTGTACTGAGTGATTCGATGAGCATGATAAGAAAAGTGGAGGTGGGATCTGTATGTATGCAATGGGTAGAGTCATTACTGAAGTAAAAAATACGTATATAAGGTCACCTTTGTCTATGTTCAGAACATGCGGAAGTACAGGGAAATGAAAGAGTGGACAGATTGGTTAGCTGTGCTATTGTTTATGATGGTCAACCAATGGATCGTGTGAACATTATCAATGCCTTCCGGGAAATGAGGAGGACACAGAACTTTGACAACCATGAGTTCACATCACACCTTTGGATAAAAGAGGTGGGAGTTATGATGGGCACCGCCAGAAAAGAGGAACTTAGTGGACATATAAGAAGACTAATCAACCAACACAGACCTGGAGTCTTCATTCGCTGGACATTCCAAGACTTGCTGAGGAGGGGATCTAAGTACCAATGGACATTTTCGGAGCGCAATGATGATGACCCGCTAATAACTCAATATCCACCAAAACCTATCCAAAATTTGCTGACATACAGTTTTGCAAATGGTTACACTTTTAAGGATTGTTTTATTCTATTTATTTGTAAATTACATTTTTACCCGCTTGTACAAAATATATCTTTGTTTTTAGAAAAGACAATTTGTTAAATTATTGAATAAATTTGTAACAGCCATTAATGTCATCCTACAACTTTGCCATTCACAAACTTATAAAAAAACTGCTAGAATTTTTCATGAAAAAATATTCAACATCATAGACAGTAGTTTATCACTGACACTTTAGTCAATTTGCTCATTTGTGTTTTTGCTAGAAGTTAAAATACATTTCTTCTGTTATACATTAAAAATGATGAAGAAGTCATATCTTAAAATGTCAATACTTTTGTCATTACAAATTGAACATTGCATGCCCCAATACTCTCAGAGTTACCATTCTTTGATCTTTTTGTTACAAGCATTAACTCCTAAAATATCAAACACATACACATATTTACATTAGCTAAACATTTTACATTTTGTATGTGGTGTCACAAATTGAAACCACTCACATAAAATATCTTTTATAAGAATAAGGAAAATGTACTAGTATCAGGACATCTTCATATATAAATACTGTTAAATTTCCAAGATTATAGAACCAAAATACCACTTTGATATAGCAACAAGCAACTGTGCAATTTAAAATGTAAAGTACTTTAATACCCAGTGAAGCTGTGCTGTATATTTGATTTTGTTCAATTAATTGTTCATGCCTTGACATGGGCAATCAATGAGGCCCACAATTCTTGTTCATGAACTTTATTGTTGAAGAAGCTTCCTTCATGTTATTATGATGTCACATTATATATGATTTTATTTATTTGTTCCTATGCAATTTTTTGCAAGGAATTTTTTAAAAGGTTGTCGAAACCTTTAGACATATTTAATTTTGAAAGTAAACTAAATCCATGTATTTTTATCTAGTGCAAATATATAATTTAACAAAAGCAATCATTTGTTACTGACATCTGACAACCAGTTAGCACTCTTGTTAGATGTGATGTTCTGTATTGTTACTAATGCTCTGAGAAATAAAGAATCTGTTTCATTAATTTGTATTAACTTTTGTTATTTATTTCTGCATATATATCAGGTGCAAAGTAGGTCTACTTGTTAAAAGGTGAAATTGGCTCTTTTTACACAAAGAGCCCAGGGTTTGAGATTGGGTTCATCAGTCATCTCAGCTAAATAAAATAGATATGTGACCTGTAGTGAGGGAAGTAATGGCATAAAGAAGATATACAATGTGACCAAGACAGTGATGCCCCTTTACTCCACTGTTGGTAATGCTTGTGTTCATGTGATGACTAAAAGAGTATGCCTCTTCTACATCCACCCCTAAAGAAAATTAAGTGAGTGTGGTTATGTTGTGTTCTGGTTTGGAGTAAAATTCTGATATTTCCACTTTTGGCCCAACACTTCAGTGCCTCATTTTTCAGTACTGGATTGTCTTCCCTAACCATTTGTCCAGATTAGACTAGTTACTAGGTAAAGACATCAAGATGCATAGAAATTTGAAGCTGCTGTAAAGCTGATTATAATAATGACAATTTAAAGAAAAGTAAAAAGTGGTATGGTAATAGCTTTACGTAGGTGAGAAACAAACAAAAGTAGAACATTTCAGCCAAGAAGGCCTTCAGCTGCAACAATAAAGCTTTTAGTCAAGGCTGGCATAACCTTACACAAAAATACATTTTCTTAAATAAAAGATTACCTACTGACTTATGCACATGCACCACCAAGAATTGTGAGGAGCTGCAATATTTTTGTCCTTCTGTCTAAGTGTATTGTATTTGACAGTTATTAACCTTTACTGCTGCTAGGTTTTCTGTGACATTGTCTATCTGTATGACTGTTGGTCTTCCTTGAGCCTTGAAACCAGTCTATCAACTCTTGCAGGCACACAGCAAGTTACTGGTTCAGTGGTTTAATGCATATAATCCAACATTTGTTTGTGTCTCTATGCATTTAGTGCTAGTTGTGATTTCAACAGTTCACCTGAATTTCACCATTTCTTATTCTGTATTTTACAGTAACCAGTAATGGTTGTGACATTTGACATCCTACCTTAAATATAGGACTATGTTTGACATAGTTAAATTAATAGAGTACTAGCAACTAAACTCGTGCTAAGTCAAATGTAAGACATTTATTACAGAGTTTGAAAAGCTAAATTTTAATGGAGGAAAACTTAAAACTTAATATATTTAAAACAGTATTTGTAACTTAAACTTTAACCTTTGGAAATGTAAAACAGTCATAGAGTGCATCAAACTAAACTTTACAAACTAAACTTTAATCTTTGGAAATGTAAGAACCATTACTGCAGTACTTCAAACTAAACTTTAATCTTTGGAAATGTAAGAACCATTAATACAGTACTTCAAACTAAACTTTAATCTTTGGAAATGTAAGACCATTAATACAGTACTTCAAACTAAACTTTAATCTTTGGAAATGTAAGAACCATTACTGCAGTACTTCAAACTAAACTTTAATCTTTGGAAATGTAAGAACCATTACTGCAGTACTTCAAACTAAACTGTAATCTTTGGAAATGTTAGAACCATTAATACGGAACTTCAAACTAAACTAAACTTTAATCTTTGGAAATGTAAGACCATTAATGCAGTACTTCAAACTAAAATTTAATCTTTGGAAATATAAGAACCATTAATAAAGTCCTTGAAATTTAATTTTTGAAAATTTATGACCATTAATACAGTACTTCAAACTAAACTTTTTAATATTTGAAAATTTAACAGCGTTAATACATTACCTCAAACTAAACTTTAATCATTGTAAATAAGACCGTTATTACAGTGCTTGCAACTAAAACTTTGACAAAGGAGAATTCATGTTAATTAAAACACAATCCATATCAAACTTCAGCAAAGATCTGTATGATACTTTCTCTTGTAAAGTTCACTCAGAGGCAGGACTTAGTGAATGGTTTCAGATTGATGAAAGGGTTGAAGCAAGAGTGTACTTCATCTCTCTTGTTTTATGGAAATGCCATCGACTTCATACAGCAGTGATGCTTTACAATTTCCAAAGGCATTGAATAATTACTTGAGTCTCATATAGAGGATCTTGACTTTGTAGACACAATAATTCTTATCAGTAGTTATGTGAAAACAGTTTAAGAAAAAACAAATGTCATATCATCAATTGGTAGCAGAATATTTACTGCTGCTTCACTCCCAAGTTCGAGACCTGATCATCTACACTGATGGCTTGGTCACAGAGATGTTCGGAGTGATTGGTATTTTGTTGTGTAATCTAATAGAAAGATGATAAAGGTGCAGAAGCCCACAAGACTATAACCTCCAGCAAATTTATGGAGATTGTCGCTTGACGGAAGCTATCACTTAGCTGGTTAAGAGACCAACAACATAGTGGTCTTTGCGATTGATTTGACTGACTAAGGATGTTTCGTCGGATTGACAAGAACACACTTCACAGGCAGTGGGTGCACCTACTCCACATGTCTCCTGTTAGCAACCAAGCTTGGATATACTGCCCTGGACACTCGGATGTTCGTGGCAATGAAATAACCGAGAAGTTGGCGGGGTCTGTAATTACGCAAGAAATATTACAAAATTGACATGTATGACATAATGATGGCTTTAAAAGAACACCTGTCACAGGATGTCTACAAGAAAGCTGAGGATAACCCATGGATCAAAAGAATGATGGAACACGGCGTCATGGACGAAAGAAGGAAGGAACCCAACACGGTTAATCAATACAGGACATGAACCATCAGTGGATGAACATTTCTATGGTTGCTGGAACGGGCGGTGGAGCAGTAGGGAATGCCCTGTCTTCGGTGACGCCAGTTCGTACTAAAGACTTACATAATATGACTTGTAATCAACCACTAAAATTAAATAAATTTAGAAAAAAAAATGACCTGAAAGAAGTAGCATTTGATGAAATAAATCACTAGATATAAATCAGAAGCTGCATAGATCAAGAAGAAGACACAAATACATACTTTAGAATCGGAAGATTAAAGGCAGCAATGACTTTCGAAAATGGAAATCAAAATTACTGAGCATAAAAACAAAGCTCAGAATTTTTAAAACAAATGTAGTGTTCATCTTTAACTTATGTATACGAGAGAAGAAAAATGAATGTATTAAGAAATATGAAAGAAAGATAATTCTCAAAATCTCGCATAAGGATAACACGCCTGGAACAGACAGACTCACTGCGGAGTTCTATAAACATTGTTTTCCTCTTCATAGGAACACTCCTGGTTTTTAAGGATTCCTTCCACAAAGGACATCTACCTCCGAGGATCAGCGTGTCATACATCTCCTTACTCCTGAAGAACAATATAGAGAAGACACAAGTAACAAACTACAGACTGATATCGCTGCTCAACGTAGACTATAAAATACTGACAAAGTCCCTGACGAATAAGCTAAAGCCGTTCATGTTCTCACTCGTCCCCGAAGACCAGCAATGCAGCATCCAAGGCTAAAATAAAAACAAACCCCTTCAAACGATACATCATCACCTACACACATACAAGAAACATACCTTCATCGATTCTGTCCTTGGACCAGGAAAAGGCTTTTAACAGGGCGTTGTACACTCCTCCTTACAGAAAACGCTGCACAACTGCAATATGGAGACAACTTTCGACGATGCATCAACATCCTGTACCTGAGTGTTGCCATACCACTTTTTTCTTATCCTTTTTTTAAAGTGTCCAAATTCTGTGAATGTATTGAGGATGCTGTCTATTGATCTAGTGTTTGATGGAAAGAAGACAGTGACGTCAGCATACGCTAACAATGTCTGCTCTCCTTTCCCTGACATGAATGTGCCCTTTATGGAACTGTCTCGCCTGATACTCTCAAGGAACGGTTCTATGGTCAGCGCGTAAGTGGAAGAGAGAGGGAACACCCCTGTCGAACCGATCTAGTTAGCCTGAATATCTCTGTGAATGAATGGTTCACTAGAACTTTACTTTGAGGTCTAGAATAAAAGATGTGTATCCACTGTATGAAGCGTCCTCCTATGATGTTGTTCAGTAGTGTTTTGTGGGGGTAGGAATGAGCTTCTCTGGAAGACTTTTTCTTGGTCGAGAGATAGAATGGAAGACTGGCTGTCTTTGTCATGAGTGTACTTTATAATGTCTCGTATAAAGTTTGTGTGCTGGTGGATGTTTCTGTCGAGAGATAGAATGGAAGACTGGCTGTTTTTGTCATGAGTGTACTTTATAATGTCTCGTATAAAGTGTGTGTGCTAGTGGATGTTTCTGTCGAGAGATAGAATGGAAGACTGGCTGTCTTTGTCATGAGTGTACTTTATAATGTCTCGTATAAAGTGGTTGTGCTGGTGGATGTTTCTGTCGAGAGATAGAATGGAAGACTGGCTGTCTTTGTCATGAGTGTACTTTATAATGTCTCGTATAAAGTGTGTGTGCTGGTGGATGTTTCTGTCGAGAGAGAATGGAAGACTGACTGTCTTTGTCATGAGTGTACTTTATAATGTCTCGTATAAAGTGTGTGTGCTGGTGGATGTTTCTATAGAGAGATAGGAAGGAAGACTGACTGTCTTTGTCATGAGTGTACTTTATAATGTCTCGTATAAAGTGTGTGTGCTGGTGGATGTTTCTGTAGAGAGATAGAATGGAAGACTGACTGTCTTTGTCATGAGTGTACTTTATAATGTCTCGTATAAAGTGTGTGTGCTGGTGGATGTTTCTGTAGAGAGATAGGAAGGAAGACTGGCTGTCTTTTGTCATGAGTGTACTTTATAATGTCTCGTATAAAGTGTGTGTGCTGGTGGATGTTTCTGTCGAGAGATAGAATGGAAGACTGACTGTCTTTGTCATGAGTGTACTTTATAATGTCTCGTATAAAGTGTGTGTGCTGGTGGCTGTTTCTCACTTGTACATTACACTGTTGGCCTTTATGAAGGAGTGTTGTCATGAAAGGTTTGAGTTTGTTAATGCTTTTGTTAGAATGTGCTAGTCTGTGTTACGTAGGGAAATGGGGGTGTAGTTTTTTAAGAAGCTACTTGTCTGTGTTGTCTTTCCGGAGCAATGTTATGTAAGGCATGTTTAGGCTTGGAGTAAGTTATTTCTTTGTGAATGAGTCTGTGTACATTCTGAGAAGAAGAGAGCCTAAGAGAGGAAAGAAATGTTTGCAAGAATTATATTGTGAGATCGTCAGGCGCCGGAGATTTGTACTTCTGCACTTTTTGTACTACCTCTGTTTTGTCAGCTAGTGTGAGTTCTGCGTATATTTTT
The DNA here is from genome assembly GCA_032433765.1 of Megaustenia siamemsis. NCBI lineage: Eukaryota > Metazoa > Mollusca > Gastropoda > Stylommatophora > Ariophantidae > Megaustenia > Megaustenia siamemsis. Next base: position 13,928,033 of record JAVIAB010000008.1, read on the forward strand.
TCCCAGTCGGCGTCTGGTAGTTTCCTTGTGTGTTATAAGAATAAATGTATTAATTTGTCTCGTATGTGTGAATGTGAACATGATTTTAAGCTGCTTTCATTTTCATATATGAGCATTATTAACTGTTTCTGTCTTAATAGGAGAATTTTTACTTGTATCTCTTTTCATACTAAGATTTTAAACTGTTTTTCTCTTCATGCTAGTATTTTTAATTGTCTCTCTGGTCATTCAAAGATTTTCAAAATTTAACTTTTGATGCTAGAAATATAAACTCACTCAACTTTCTTAACTCCTACCTTTTAATCTCTATCGATTACTGCAAGAAATTTAAACTGCCTCTTTCTATTTCTCTTTCTTCACTCTGTATCTAAATGTTTAATATATATATAAATGCATCTCTCTCTTAATGTTAGGATATTATACTGCCACTCTCCCTCTCCCAGTGACATGAATTAAGTGCAATTGTCTACCTCCAACTCCCCTACCTTTTTCTACTAGAATTTTGACATTTCAACTGCATAGTATTTCTTTTGTGTTATCGATAACTCTTCTCGATTCTAAGGTGAAATGATGAGACGGCATTAGTTAATTTTTGTGAATTAAATCCTTTGCACCTGTTATCTATAAAAATGTTTAGAAACTTTAAACAGTTAATTATCAGGTAAGAAAAATAATGATTATTTGAAGAATTTAAATGTTGCATAATACTTACAGGCACGGTTCGTTCTAACTTAAATGCAAAAAAAGTGTTCCACCGTTGAACTGTTGATGAAAATGTTAATATATAATCTGCTTAAGAAATTAAAAGTTATTGAGTTATTGAGCTATTTGCGGGTCATCATCATTGCACTCCGAACATGTCCATAGGTGCTCAGATCCCCTCCTCAGTAATTCCCTCAGTGTCCAGCGACTGACGACTCCAGTTCTATGTTGGTAAGTCTTCTTACACGCCCACTAAGTTTCTCATTTCTGGCTGTGCCCATCTTAACTCCCATCTCTTTCATCCGAAGAAGTGACGTGGATCTGTGTTTGTCGAAGTCATGTGCTCTTCCCACATCTCGGAGGGCATTGATGATGTCCGCCCGATCCATTGGTTGCCCGTCCTCAACGACAGCGCAGATAAATAGGCACCCCAAAAGCAAGGAGAAAATTGGCTATTCTAAGAAAGCTGTGTGGAACTACGTGGGGTGCGAGTGGGAAAATACTCAGTAAAGTTTACCAACAGAGTATACGCCCACATTTAGAATATGGATCATCTGCATGGTGTTCAGCATCAAACACCACACTTCAAGAACTGGATAAAGTACAAAACCAGGCACTTAGGGTCATCACAGGAGCAATGAAATCAACACCAATATTAGAGATGGAGAAATTGTGGAGGATACCAGCACTGAGAGAACGGAGGGACACAAAGGTGCTGATACAGGCAGAAAAATTTGCTTGCATGCCGAGACATCAATGAAGGACCGATTCCAAAATCTTGCATTGGGACGACTTAAGAGAAGCAGTTTTATACACCAAGCAAGCGTATTAGTAGACAAACACCAGACATGCCAAGAGCTGTTAACCCCCTACTGCCCATACCAGAACAGACTCCCTGGACAGAGGAATCAGGATTATCAGTTCAAATACGGACAGAAGTGAAAGGAATAGTTGATAAAGAGGAACAGAATAGTCTACAGCGAAAAACAATAACTCTCAGTTTCCTGGATGAAGAATACCCACAAGACCTATGGATTCGTGTGTATACAGATGAATCAGCACAGAATGCAGTAAAAAATGGGGGAGCAGGTGCATATATAGAATACCCAAATAACACTAGGGATATGAATAAAATAGCAACAGGGAAATATTGTCACAATTATGATGCAGAAATACAAGCAATAAAGTTAGCAATAGAAAAACTGCTGAACATTAATCTTAGCCCACAGCCTGTAGTGTTTTTGACAGATGCAAGATCAGTACTCCAGGCACTACAATCCAGAAAATTACCACATTTGCAGACCTTATTGACTGAACTCTGCAAGCACCACAGGGTTGCCCTGCAGTGGATCCCATCTCACTGTGGAATACCAGGAAATGAGAAAGCAGATCAGTTGGCAAAGGAAGGTTCAACAGGCACACAACTAGATACACCTGTTACATACCATCATAAGAAACAGATAATCAAATCAATCAGAGGACCACAAGCCCCAAATCAGGATGCCTTTTATAATATGAATAGATATGAACAAGTTATCATTATACGTCTCAGAACAGGACACAATGGACTCCATAGTCACATGTATACAAAATTCAAGATCGGCACCTCAACTACTTGTACATGTGGACAGGCGCCCCAGACTGCTGAACACATACTTCAAGACTGCACTGAATATAGTAGACTGAGGAAAATCCATTGGCCCATAGATACAACACTACAGACAAAACTATATGGGCCACTGCAAGAATTACAAAAGACAGTAACATTTATACAGGAAACGACATTGCAGATATAGACAATGCTTCAGGCGAACGAAAGATAGATAGATAGAACGACAGCGCAGCTAGCCAACCTGTCCGCTCTTTCATTTCCCCGTACTTCCGCATGTCCAGGGACATAGACAAAGGTGACCTTACGTATTTTGGATTTCTGCAACGACTCTACCCATTGCATGCGTACAGAGCCTGCCTCCACTTTTTTATCATGCTCATCGAATCACTCAGTATACATGCGTGGGTGTAGTCTTGTGACTCTAACCATATGAATGCCTTAGTCACTGCCATCGTCTCCATTGTCATGCTACTCGTGGTCATGATGTATGCACTATGTCTTCCTTGACTATTCTGCCTGCCGAGCGTGCTGTAAATGCCCATGCACTTCTTTGGTGTCGTATTACAGATCCGTATGTATAGATGACTGCATCTTTCTCATCGGTGTTATCGCAGATGAGACCGTTGACCTCAGCATTAACCACAATCGGGTTCTGTTCCCTACTTTTCCTGTCGAGTGTGACAATACACGAAAAAGTCCCCTTGAATGACATAGGCACCGGTATCCACTCCTCACCAACGCTGATATTGGTAAGCCCACAGACCTGTTTGATGTTTTCTGCTCGACCCACCCATGATTTGCCTCTTTTTAGCCTGGCACCTTTCTCTGTGTTGAGCACGTGGTGCAATGGATGCTCTATATCTGTACTAATTTTCAGGTATGCTCGTGCTCTCCAGATCTTGATTCCGTCATCCATGTTTGGAAAGTCAAGAAGATATCTCATTGCTACACAGGGAGTGTCCCTCGTACATCCCAGGATAATGCGCATGGCTTCATTTTGTATTTTCTCCAGCCTATAAATTTGAGTCGCACTGACAGTAAGAATTGCCAGGGCATACTCGATTGGTGCGAGGATCAATCCCTGGAACAGAAGAGTAAGTAGCCTCTGCTCGATGTTGGCAGCTGCCATGACCTTCAAGACGGCTAATCCTTTGCGGGATTTTGTTATCACATGGTTGACGTGGTCCCGAAAACACAGGCTGCGATCAAACTTAACTCTGAGGTATGTCATAAACTTGTCCCTGGTCACCTCATCAGCTCCCATTCGTACTAGCGGTATGGTAGTTTTAACGATATGATTGTTAAGGGAGAACCATGAAACTGATGCTTTATTAGGATTAACCAAGGCACCTGAAACCCCACACCAGGAAGAAATGCGATCGCGATCGTCTTGCATTGTGGAGGCGATTCCCCGTCTGTCTCTTCCCTGTCGATATACCAGAATATCATCAGCAAAAGTCATAGTTCTTCCCCTCCCATCCAGCTGTTTGTTCCGTGATCGTTATTGTGTACACGTTAAATAGAACTGGTGACAATGTGAGCCTTGTGGCAGCCCTGGACAAATGGATGTTGGCTCGGAAGACCAACTTCCACATCTGAGTATCACCTTCCTCTGAAACAGTGCCGCGGCGATCCATCTAATGAGGAAGGGGTTCACCGCCAGTTTGAGGAGCATATACATGAGATATTCAAATGGTACCCTGTTGTGTGCATCCTCCAGATCTATAGCAGCAGAACATGTCTCCTCTCGTCTGTGGAAGCCTTCGAAGACGTCAAGGCAACGACTGCCACATTTAGCCGTGTCTCTTTGTTATATCTATAATCTCCGAGTGTGGGTGGGAATGCGCGCTTCTGTTCAAGGTGACAGGTGAGAACACGGGCAACTATTTTCTCCAGCAGCTTTCCCGCAGTGTTCTGCATTGTGATGATTCTGTTGGCACTGATCTGAGAATTAAAATTAAAAGTTATCTTGCTTTATTAAAAGGGAAGCAGCTCCTGATAGATTAATGGTAACAAATTTTTAAATGGATATCATGTAAATTACCAAAAGTATTATTCATATGCATATCACTTTCCAAAAAATAGTTTTCACAAAAACTCTGCATCTTCCTGACAAAATCTATAAGAAGTGAAAATTATTAATGTATCAAACTAAAAGATGTATAGTTACTTAATTTGTAGTCGCAAATATCAATTATTTATTATTTATTTTTAACTCAAAAGTTATCTTTCTTAAGTAACAGAAATTGGTGTTATTAATCTACATACTACTGCTGTTGGCTGGCTTGTATTAGGTAAAGAATCTGTTCACGCGATAAAGCTGTGTTTACAGCATGTGTTCAAAATATCCAGCACAGGCCTCAAGATATTCTGAGACTTGTCTCTTACTATTTTCGAAAAAGCTTCTGGATCTATATATATATATCTTTCGTTCGCCTGAAGTCTATAACTGCAACGTCGATTCATGTATAAATGTTACCGTCTTTTGTCATTCTTGCAGCGCTGCATGTAGTCTTGTTTGTAGTGTTCTATCTATGGGATATGTGGACTTTCTCAGTCTACTATATTCAGTGCATTCTTGAAATATGCGTTCTGCTGATCTGCTCTCTCGTTTCCTGGTACTCTACAGTGAGGTGTGACCACTGCCGGGCAATCCTGTACTTTTGCAGAGTTCAGTCAAAAAGGTCTTCAGATGTGGTAATTTTCTGGATTGCAGTGCTTGGAGTACTGATCTTGCATCTGTCAAAAAAACACTACTGGTTATGTAATAAGATTGCTGTTCAGCAGTTTTTCTATTGCCAACTTTATTGCTTGGATTTCTGCATCGTAATTGTGACAATATTTCCCTGTTGCTTTTGTATTTATATCACTAGTGTTATTTGGGTACTTTATGTAGGCAATTGCTCCCCCGTTCTTTACTGCATTCTGTGCTGACCCATCGGTGTACACACGAATCCATAGGTCGTGTGTGTATTCTTCATCCAAGAAACTGAAAGTGGTTGTTTTACGTTGTTGACTATTCTATTCCTGCTTGTCGAGTATTCCTTTCACTTCTGTACGTATTTCTATTGACAATCCAGATTCATCTGTTAAGGGAGTCTGTTCCGGTATGGGCAGTAGAATGTTAACAACGCATGATATATTTGTGTTTGTCTACAAATACCTTCTGGATAATGACCGGTGATATTGTTGGCTCAGGGTAACGATTTCTGTCTTCAAGTCATTATATGTCTTCAGAATATTTGATAAACTTTTTTTTCAGCTCACCCCACAGATAATAATTAGGTGGGGTTATTTTAAACTATCTCTCTGATCATTCTAGGTTTTTTTAATGTTATGAAAAGAGAGATAGACAATTACATCTCAAGCATTAAAGTAGTGAGAGACAGTCATTCTTTTTTATTTTATTTTTAAACTGAGAATCAAGTTCAGAATAATTGATGAAACTTGTAGAATAAAGTGTAAAATGGGGTGTTTATAATATCGCTATGGAGTGACTTGATCAATATTCTTGAAATGAAATCCCCGATTGATGAAATTGACATCACATTCTGTGTCCACAATCCCGTCACAAAATATAACACAGTAAGCCGCTATTATTCACGGTTTCATTGCTGAAGGGAAATGTTGTTATACAATGGAAACAGGATATTTTTTTAAAAAATACGTCTTCGGTAATGATAGCAAATATAGAGAAGAAGTTATTCAACAATTTGTGTTGAAATGTCCAGACTCACAAGTCTCCCACCGCAATGAGGCTATGACTTTGGATGACAAGTTTCGTGCTACGGATAGTGTTGTAGATGCATACGGATCTGGAGGGCCTTCAACTTCAGACGACACAGAACTTGATACGCAAACCAGAATTACAATGAGCCCTAATAAATCTTTAAGGTGGTTGCCTCAACATGCAAACTTTTCCAATGAGTACCGTGAACAAGGTTCTGAGGAGTTAGCTGCACTATCGTCCTTACAGATTAATTGAATCGTCTTAATTCCATGCAAGAGATTGTGAATCCAGATTGAACTACTGCATGTGGTTTCAGAACCTTATCTCTGAACAAGGTGATGAAGTCCTTGACGTGACATTCTTCACTGATGAGGCACGGTTTCATCTCTCCGGTTGCGTCAACAAGTAAGAACAACCGTATGTAGAGTAGTAAAAAACCCGCATGAATCACATCAAGTACCGCTTTACGTTCAGAAAGTCGTATGCGGATAATTGGAAACATTTTGTTCAATGCAAAATCAACGCAGAACATGACCGTACTTTAATGCTGGAATCATTCATAGCCCACCTTACAGAGCGGGACATTAAAGAAGCTTGGTTTCGGCAGGATGGGGCAACAGCACACACAGCCGCAACGACATCACTTACTATTAGGAAAGCGTATTTGCAAATCGCATTATTTCACTTGTAATCTGGCCTGCTCGTTTACCAGACCTAACCCCGCCTAATTATTATCTGTGGGGTGAGCTGAAAAGAAATGTTTATTGAATATTCTGAAGACAGATAATGACCTGAAGGTAGAAATCGTCACACAGAGACAACAAATATCACCGGTCATTATCCTGAAGGTTTTTGTAGACAAACACAAGGCATACCAAGAGTTGTTAACCACCCACTGCCCACACCAGAACAGACTCCCTTAACAGAGGAATCAGTATTGTCAAAACAAACACGGACAGAAGTGAAAGGAATACTTGATAAGGATGACCAGAATAACCTGCAGCGTAAAACAATCACTCTCAGTTTCTTGGATGAAGAATACCCACAAGACCTATGGATTCGTGTGTACACAGATGGATCAGTACAGAATGCAGTAAAGAATGGGCGAGCAGGTGCATACATAGAATACCCAAATAACCCCGGTGATATGGATACAATAGCAGCAGGGAAATATTGTCACAATTACAATGCGGAAATGCAAGCAATAAAGTTGACAATAGAAAAACTGCTGAACAGTAATCTTAGCCCACAGCCTGTAAAGTTTTTCACAAATGCAAGATCAGTGCTCCAGGCACTACAATCCAGAAAGTTGCTACATCTGCAAACTTTATTGACTGAACTCTACAAACATCACAGGATTGCCGTGCAGTGGATCACATTTCACTATGGAATACCAGGAAACTAGAGACCAGATCAGCTTTCAAAAAAAGGTGCAACAGGCACACAACCAGATGCGCCGGTTACATACCATCATAAGAAACAGATAATCAAATCAATCAGACGATCAAATGCTCCAAATCAGGATGCCCTTCATAATATGAATAGATTGGAACAAGTTAGCATTATACGAAATAGAACAGGACACAATTGACTCCACAGTCACGTGTCTACAAAATTCAAGATCGGTACCTCAATTACATGTACATGTGGACATTCGCCCAGACAGCGGAACACATATTTCAAGAATGCACTGAATATAGTGAAAAAAAGGTGAAGTGCCCCCGTCACGCCAAGTGGCGTATAGGGAATATGGTATTAGTGACCATACATTTTACAGACCTTCAGCACATGATTTGTGGGGTAATGTGGTCCGTATTACGCCGTGCCGCTACTCAATATAGTTAGGCTGTGGAAAATCCCACATATCCCATAGATACAACACTACAGACAAAACTATATGGACCACTGCAAGAATAACAGAAGACGGTAACAATTATACAGGAAACGACATTGCAGTTATAGACAATACTTCAGGCGAACGAAAGATAGATATATAGATCCAGAAGCTTTTCGAAAATTGTAAGAGACAAGTCTCAGAATATCTTGAGGCCTGTGCTGGATATTTTGAACACATGCTGTAAATACAGCTTTAACGCGTGAACAGCTTCTTTACCTAATACAAGCCAGCTAACAGCAGTAGTATCTAGATGAATAACACACATTTTATATACAATTTCACGTAATTTCAAAAATATGTTCACTGCACCGGACTTTATACAGTTTCGTTTTCTTATTTAAGACAGAATTTGAATTTTCTGTGAGCAAAGGAAGATAACTTTTAATTTTGAGAGAAATTATAAATAATTAATATTTGTAACCACAAATTAAAGAAATGTAAATTTATTTTAATATTATACTTTAGAATATGCAATTTCTTACAGAAATATTCAAAAAACTTGCATATTTTATGTGAAAATAATTTTCTTGGAAACAATATGCATATGAATAACACTTTTCACAATTTACAATTATAATATATCGACGTATAAAGTACACTAAACTATTAATCTAACAGGAGTTGCTTCCCTTATAATAAAGCACGAAATTTTTTAAATTTCTTAAGCATATAAATTTATATTGACATTTTCATCAACAATTCAATGGTAGAACACTTTTTTGCATTTCAGTTTGATATGTTAGAACGAACCGTGCCTGTAAATATTATGCAACATTAAAATATATGTTCTTCAAAGAATTATTATATTTCTTATCTGATAATCAACTGTTTAAAGTTTCTAAACATTTTTATAGATCACAGGTCCAAAGAAGCTAATTTACAAAATTACGTGATGCCGTCTCGTCACTTCACAATAGAGTCTAGAAGATATAATATAAGAGAGAGAGAAAGAGAGAGAGAGAGAGGTATAAAAAAAACACTAGGAAAATACTATGCAGTTGAAATTTCAAAATTGTAGTAGAAAAGGGGAGAGGAGTTGGAGATAGACAATTGCACATAATGCACGTTACCGGAGAGGGAGAGTGGCATTTTAAAAGTCTAATATTAAGAGAGAGAGAGAGAGAGAGAGAGAGAGAGAGAGAGAGAAAGAGCGAAAAAGAGAGATGCAGTTATATATAAATATATATTAAACATTAAGATATAGATAGAAGAAAGAAAATGATGGAAAGGCATTTTAAATTTCAAGCATTAATAGATAGAGATTAAAATGTTGGAGTTAAGAGAGTTGAGAGAGTTTATATTTCTAGCATCAAAAGCTAACCTTTTGAAAATCCTAGAATGACCACAGAGACAATTTAAAATACTAGCATGAAGATAAAAGCAGCTTAAAAACTTAATATGAAAAGAGATACATTTAAATGTGCTACTATTAAGAAAGAAACAGTTAAAAATATTAATATGAAAGCAGCTTAAAATCCTGTTATGAAAATAACTATAGACAATTACATCTCAAGCATTACAATAGAGAGACAGTTATTCTTTTTTATTTTTTAATTGAGAATCAAGTTCTGAATAGTTTATCAACCTTGTAGTAACTTGTATTATATAGGGTGTTTATAATGTCTCTGTGCGCTGACTCGATCATATATAGAAAAGAAAGGGGAGCAGTGGTCTACATAGAGTAAAAAAAAAACACTAGGGATATTGAAAAGATAGCAACAGGGAAATATTGTCACAATTACAATGCGGAAATGCAAACAATAAAGTTGACAATAGAAAAACTGCTGAACATTAATCTTAGCCCACAGCCTGTAAAGTTTTTCACAAATGCAAGATCAGTGCTCCAGGCACTACAATCCAGAAAGTTGCTACATCTGCAAACTTTATTGACTGAACTCTACAAACACCATAGGATTGCCCTGCAGTGGATCCCATTTCACTATGGAATACCAGGAAACTAGAGAGCAGATCAGCTTTCAAAAGAAGGTGCAACAGGCACACAACCAGATGCGCCGGTTACATACCATCATAAGAAACAGATAATCAAATCAATCAGACGATCAAATGCTCCAAATCAGGATGCCTTTCATAATATGAATAGATTGGAACAAGTTAGCATTATACGAAATAGAACAGGACACAATTGACTCCACAGTCACGTGTCTACAAAATTCAAGATCGGTACCTCAACTACATGTACATGTGGACATTCGCCCCAGACAGCGGAACACATATTTCAAGAATGCACTGAATATAGTGAAAAAAAGGTGAAGTGCCCCCGTCACGCCAAGTGGCGTATAGGGAATATGGTATTAGTGACCATACATTTTACAGACCTTCAGCACATGATTTGTGGGGTAATGTGGTCCGTATTACGCCGTGCCGCTACTCAATATAGTTAGGCTGTGGAAAATCCCACATATCCCATAGATACAACACTACAGACAAAACTATATGGACCACTGCAAGAATAACAAAAGACGGTAACAATTATACAGGAAACGACATTGCAGATATAGACAATACTTCAGGCGAACGAAAGATAGATATATAGATCCAGAAGCTTTTCGAAAATAGTAGGAGACAAGTCTCAGAATATCTTGAGGCCTGTGCTGGATATTTTGAACACATGCTGTAAACACAGCTTTAACGCGTGAACAGCTTCTTTACCTAATACAAGCCAGCTAACAGCAGTAGTATCTAGATGAATAACACACATTTTATATACAATTTCACGTAATTTCAAAAATATGTTCACTGCACCGGACTTTATACAGTTTCGTTTTCTTATTTAAGACAGAATTTGAATTTTCTGTGAGCAAAGGAAGATAACTTTTAATTTTGAGAGAAATTATAAATAATTAATATTTGTAACCACAAATTAAAGAAATGTAAATTTATTTTAATATTATACTTTAGAATATGCAATTTCTTATAGAAATATTCAAAAAACTTGCATATTTTATGTGAAAATAATTTTCTTGGAAACAATATGCATATGAATAACACTTTTGACAATTTACAATTATAATATATCGACGTATAAAGTACTCTAAACTATTAATCTAACAGGAGTTGCTTCCCTTATAATAAAGCACGACATTTTTTTAATTTCTTAAGCATATATATTTATATTGGCATTTTCATCAACAATTCAATGGTAGAACACTTTTTTGCATTTCAGTTTGATATGTTAGAACGAACCATGCCTGTAAATATTATGCAACATTTAAATATATATTCTTCAAAGAATTATTATATTTCTCATCTGATAATCAACTGTTTAAAGTTTCTAAACATTTTTATAGATCACAGGTCCAAAGAAGCTAATTTACAAAAATTACGTGATGCCGTCTCGTCACTTCACAATAGAGTCTAGAAGATATAATATAAGAGAGAGAGAAAGAGAGAGAGAGAGGTATAAAAAAACACTAGGAAAATACTATGCAGTTGAAATTTCAAAATTGTAGTAGAAAAGGGGAGAGGAGTTGGAGATAGACAATTGCACATAATGCACGTTACCGGAGAGGGAGAGTGGCATTTTAAAAGTCTAATATTAAGAGAGAGAGAGAGAGAGAGAGAAAGAGCGAAAAAGAGAGATGCAGTTATATATAAATATATATATATATATATATATATTAAACATTAAAATATAGATAGAAGAAAGAAAATGATGGAAAGGCATTTTAAATTTCAAGCATTTAAAAGATAGAGATTAAAATGTTGGAGTTAAGAGAGTTGAGAGAGTTTATATTTCTAGCATCAAAAGTTAACTTTTTGAAAATTCTAGAATGACCACAGAGACAATTTAAAATACTAGCATGAAGATAAAAGCAGTTTAAAAACTTAATATGAAAAGAGATACATTTAAATGTCCTACTATTAAGAAAGAAACAGTTAAAAATGTTAATATGAAAGCAGCTTAAAATCCTGTTATGAAAATAACGATAGACAATTACATCTCAAGCATTACAATAGAGAAACAGTTATTTTTTTTTTTTTTTAATTGAGAATCAAGTTCTGAATAGTTTATCAACCTTGTAGTAACATGTATTATATAGGGTGTTTATAATGTCTCTGTGCGCTGACTCGATCAATATATAGAAAAGAAAGGGGGAGCAGGGGTCTACATAGAGTAAAAAAAAACACTAGGGATATGGAAAAGATAGCAACATGGAAATATTATCACAATTACAATGCAGAAATGCAAGCAATAAAGTTGACAATAGAAAAACTGTTGAATAGTAATCTTAGCCCACAGCCTGCAAAGTTTTTGACAAATGCAAGATCAGTGCTCCAGGCACTGCAATCCAGAAAGTTGCTACATCTGCAAACTTTACTGACTGAACTCTACAAACATCACAGAATTGCCCTGCAGTGGATCCCATTTCACTATGGAATACCAGGAAACTAGAGACCAGATCAGCTTTCAAAAGAAGGTGCAACAGGCACACAACCAGATGCGCCGGTTACATACCATCATAAGAAACAGATAATCAAATCAATCAGACGATCAAATGCTCCAAATCAGGAGGCTTTTCATAATATGAATAGATTGGAACAAGTTATCATTATACGCATTAGAACAGGACACAATGGACTCCACAGTCACGTGTCTACAAAATTCAAGATCGGTACCTCAATTACATGTACATGTGGACATTCGCCCCAGACAGCGGAACACATATTTCATGAATGCACTGAATATAGTGAAAAAAAGTGAAGTGCCCCCGTCACGCCAAGTGGCGTATAGGGAATATGGTATTAGTGACCATACATTTTACAGACCTTCGGCACATGATTTTTGGGGTAATGTGGTCCGTATTACGCCGTGCCGCTACTCAATATAGTAGGCTGTGGAAAATGCCACATATCCCATAGATACAACACTACAGACAAAACTATATGGATACTGCAAGAATAACAAAAGACGGTAACAATTATACAGGAAACGACATCGCAGATATAGACAATACTTCAGGCGAACGAAAGATAGATATATAGATCCAGAAGCTTTTCGAAAATAGTAAGAGACAAGTCTCAGAATATCTTGAGGCCTGTGCTGGATATTTTGAACACATGCTGTAAACACAGCTTTAACGCGTGAACAGATTCTTTACCTAATACAAGCCAGCCAACAGCAGTAGTATCTAGATGAATAACACACATTTTATATACAATTTCACGTAATTTCAAAAATATGTTCACTGCACCGGACTTTATACAGCCCCGTTTTCTTATTTAAGACAGAATTTGACTTTTTTGTGAGCAAAGGAAGATAACTTTTAATTTTGAAATAAATTATAAATAATTAATATTTGCAACCACAAATTAAGGAAAAGTACATTTATTTTAATTTGATACTTTAGAATATACAATTTCTTATAGAAATATTCAAAGAACTTGCTTATTTTATGTGAAAATTATTTTCTGGGAAACAATATGCATATGAGTAACACTTTTAACAATTTATAATTGCAATATATCGACGTATAAAGAACTCTTCACTATTAATCTAACATGAGTTGCTTCCCTTATAATAAAGCAAGATAAGTTTTAATTTCTTAAGCATATCTATTGACCTTTCGAGCCGTAACCGGCCCATAGGGCGTAGACCAAGATACACCTTCTCCTATATGAATTTTTGTTCTAGCAGTTTTCTTTTAAAGATATTTTATCAAATCTCGCCATCTGTCTCTGTTCTGTGCAAGCAGTTCTATCTCATTGAGGGAGCCGACTCCTGCTGCTCTTGCCTCTCTCATCAATGTTCTTCTCAGTGTCTCCCTGGGTCTTCCTCTTTTTTTCTTTTACCTGTTGTTTCCATATGAGGGCTTGCTTTGCTATTCGATTATTATCTCTTCTCATCACATGTCCAACGTATGACCATCGTCTTTTCTTTATTACTGAAGATATTAGTGGTTGATTGGCGATTTCTCTAATTTCCTCGTTTGTTTTGAATTCGTTCCATGCTATACCAAGTATTTTCCTTAGACATTTATTTTCGAATGCGTTCAACTTTGTTTCTATATCTCTTGTTGTTTTCCAGCTTTCACACGCATACGTAAGGGTTGATAGTACATTTGATTTGAATAGCCTAAGTTTTGTGTTTGTGCTAATGAGTTTTGATTTCCACAACTTTTCAAGGCTTCTGAAAGACATTGCTGCTTTAGCTATTCTGATTCTAATTTCTTTGCTCGTATCCCCTTCTCGATCAATGTGACTTCCAAGATAGATAAAGTGATTGATCTCTTCTACTGGTTTGTTTTCCATGTATTTTGTCACTTGTTGGAATTAAACTTTTCATGACTTTAGTCTTTTCTTAAGCATATAAGTTTATATTAACATTTTCATCAACAATTCAACGGTAGAACACTTTTTGCATTTAAGTTTGATATTTTAGAACGAACCATGCCTGTAAATATTATGCAACATTTAAATCTATATTCTTCAAAGAATTATTCTATTTCTTAGCTGATAATCAACTGTTTAAATTTTCTCAACATTTTTATAGAACACATGTCCAAAGAAACTAATTTACAAAAATTACCTGATGCCGTCTCATCACTTCACAGTAGAGTCTAGAAGATATAATGTTAGAGAGAGAGAGAGGTATACAAAAACACTAGGAAAATACTATGCAGTTGAAATTTCAAAATTGTAGTAAAAAAGGGGAGAGGAGTTGGAGATAGACAATTGCACATAATACATGTCACTGGAGAGGGAGAGCGGCATTTTAAATGTCTAATTTTAAGAGAAAGAGAGAGAAAGAGCGAAAAAGAGAGATGCAGTATATATATATATATATATATATATATATATATGAATATATATATATATATATATTAAACATTAAGATATAGATAGAAGAAAGAAAATGATGGAAAGGCATTTTAAATTTCAAGCATTAATAGATAGAGATTAAAATGTTGGAGTTAAGAGAGTTGAGAGAGTTTATATTTCTAGCATCAAAAGCTAACCTTTTGAAAATCATAGAATGACCACAGAGACAATTTAAAATACTAGCATGAAGATAAAAGCAGTTTAAAAACTTAATATGAAAAGAGATACATTTAAAATCCTACTATTAAGAAAGAAACAGTTAAAAATGTTAATATGAAAGCAGCTTAAAATCCTGTTATGAAAATAACGATAGACAATTACATCTCAAGCATTACAATAGAGAGACAGTTATTTTTTTATTTTTTAATTGAGAATCAAGTTCTGAATAGTTTATCAACCTTGTAGTAACATGTATTATATAGGGTGTTTATAATGTCTCTGTGCGCTGACTCGATCAATATATAGAAAAGAAAGGGGGAGCAGGGGTCTACATAGAGTAAAAAAAAAAACACCAGGGATATGGAAAAGATAGCAAAAGGGAAATATTGTCACAATTACAATGCAGAAATGCAAGCAATAAAGTTGACAATAGAAAAACTGCTGAATAGTAATCTTAGCCCACAGCCTGTAGAGTTTTTCACAAATGCAAGATCAGTGCTCCAGGCACTACAATCCAGAAAGTTGCTACATCTGCAAACTTTATTGACTGAACTCTACAAACACCATAGGATTGCCCTGCAGTGGATCCCATTTCACTATGGAATACCAGGAAACTAGAGACCAGATCAGCTTTAAAAAGAAGGTGCAACAGGCACACAACCAAATGCGCCGGTTACATACCATCATAAGAAACAGATAATCAAATCAATCAGACGATCAAATGCTCCAAATCAGGATGCCTTTCATAATATGAATAGATTGGAACAAATTATCATGATACGCATTAGAACAGGACACAATGGACTACACAGTCACGTGTCTACAAAATTCAAGATCGGTACCTCAATTACATGTACATGTGGACATTCGCCCCAGACAGCGGAACACATATTTCATGAATGCACTGAATATAGTGAAAAAAGTGAAGTGCCCCCGTCACGCCAAGTGGCGTATAGGGAATATGGTATTAGTGACCATACATTTTACAGACCTTCGGCACATGATTTTTGGGTAATGTGGTCCGTATTACGCCGTGCCGCTACTCAATATAGTAGGCTGTGGAAAATGCCACATATCCCATAGATACAACACTACAGACAAAACTATATGGATACTGCAAGAATAACAAAAGACGGTAACAATTATACAGGAAACGACATCGCAGATATAGACAATACTTCAGGCGAACGAAAGATAGATATATAGATCCAGAAGCTTTTCGAAAATAGTAAGAGACAAGTCTCAGAATATCTTGAGGCCTGTGCTGGATATTTTGAACACATGCTGTAAACACAGCTTTAACGCGTGAACAGATTCTTTACCTAATACAAGCCAGCCAACAGCAGTAGTATCTAGATGAATAACACACATTTTATATACAATTTCACGTAATTTCAAAAATATGTTCACTGCACCGGACTTTATACAGCCCCGTTTTCTTATTTAAGACAGAATTTGACTTTTTTGTGAGCAAAGGAAGATAACTTTTAATTTTGAAATAAATTATAAATAATTAATATTTGCAACCACAAATTAAGGAAAAGTACATTTATTTTAATTTGATACTTTAGAATATACAATTTCTTATAGAAATATTCAAAGAACTTGCTTATTTTATGTGAAAATTATTTTCTGGGAAACAATATGCATATGAGTAACACTTTTAACAATTTATAATTGCAATATATCGACGTATAAAGAACTCTTCACTATTAATCTAACATGAGTTGCTTCCCTTATAATAAAGCAAGATAAGTTTTAATTTCTTAAGCATATCTATTGACCTTTCGAGCCGTAACCGGCCCATAGGCGTAGACCAAGATACACCTTCTCCTATATGAATTTTTGTTCTAGCAGTTTTCTTTTAAAGATATTTTATCAAATCTCGCCATCTGTCTCTGTTCTGTGCAAGCAGTTCTATCTCATTGAGGGAGCCGACTCCTGCTGCTCTTGCCTCTCTCATCAATGTTCTTCTCAGTGTCTCCCTGGGTCTTCCTCTTTTTTTCTTTTACCTGTTGTTTCCCATATGAGGGCTTGCTTTGCTATTCGATTATTATCTCTTCTCATCACATGTCCAACGTATGACCATCGTCTTTTCTTTATTACTGAAGATATAGTGGTTGATTGGCGATTTCTCTAATTTCCTCGTTTGTTTTGAATTCGTTCCATGCTATACCAAGTATTTTCCTTAGACATTTATTTTCGAATGCGTTCAACTTTGTTTCTATATCTCTTGTTGTTTTCCAGCTTTCACACGCATACGTAAGGGTTGATAGTACATTTGATTTGAATAGCCTAAGTTTTGTGTTTGTGCTAATGAGTTTTGATTTCCACAACTTTTCAAGGCTTCTGAAAGACATTGCTGCTTTAGCTATTCTGATTCTAATTTCTTTGCTCGTATCCCCTTCTCGATCAATGTGACTTCCAAGATAGATAAAGTGATTGATCTCTTCTACTGGTTTGTTTTCCATGTATATTTTGTCACTTGTTGGAATTAAACTTTTCATGACTTTAGTCTTTTCTTAAGCATATAAGTTTATATTAACATTTTCATCAACAATTCAACGGTAGAACACTTTTTTGCATTTAAGTTTGATATTTTAGAACGAACCATGCCTGTAAATATTATGCAACATTTAAATCTATATTCTTCAAAGAATTATTCTATTTCTTAGCTGATAATCAACTGTTTAAATTTTCTCAACATTTTTATAGAACACATGTCCAAAGAAACTAATTTACAAAAATTACCTGATGCCGTCTCATCACTTCACAGTAGAGTCTAGAAGATATAATGTTAGAGAGAGAGAGAGGTATACAAAAACACTAGGAAAATACTATGCAGTTGAAATTTCAAAATTGTAGTAAAAAAGGGGAGAGGAGTTGGAGATAGACAATTGCACATAATACATGTCACTGGAGAGGGAGAGCGGCATTTTAAATGTCTAATTTTAAGAGAAAGAGAGAGAAAGAGCGAAAAAGAGAGATGCAGTTTATATATATGAATATATATATATATATATATTAAACATTAAGATATAGATAGAAGAAAGAAAATGATGGAAAGGCATTTTAAATTTCAAGCATTAATAGATAGAGATTAAAAAGTTGGAGTTAAGAGAGTTGAGAGAGTTTATATTTCTAGCATCAAAAGCTAACCTTTTGAAAATCATAGAATGACCACAGAGACAATTTAAAATACTAGCATGAAGATAAAAGCAGTTTAAAAACTTAATATGAAAAGAGATACATTTAAATGTCCTACTATTAAGAAAGAAACAGTTAAAAATGTTAATATGAAAGCAGCTTAAAATCCTGTTATGAAAATAACGATAGACAATTACATCTCAAGCATTACAATAGAGAGACAGTTATTCTTTTTTATTTTTTAATTGAGAATCAAGTTCTGAATAGTTTATCAACCTTGTAGTAACATGTATTATATAGGGTGTTTATAATGTCTCTGTGCGCTGACTCGATCAATATATAGAAAAGAAAGGGGAGCAGGGGTCTACATAGTAAAAAAAAAAAAAACACTAGGGATATGGAAAAGATAGCAAAAGGGAAATATTGTCACAATTACATTGCAGAAATGCAAGCAATAAAGTTGGCAATAGAAAAACTACTGAATAGTAATCTTAGCCCACAGCCTGTAAAGTTTTTGACAAATGCAAGATCAGTGCTCCAGGCACTGCAATCCAGAAAGTTGCTACATCTGCAAATTTTATTGACTGAACTCTACAAACACCATAGGATTGCCCTGCAGTGGATCCCATTTCACTATGGAATACCAGGAAACTAGAGAGCAGATCAGCTTTCAAAAGAAGGTGCAACAGGCACACAACCAGATGCGCCGCTTACATACCATCATAAGAAACAGATAATCAAATCAATCAGACGATCAAATGCTCCAAATCAGAATGTCTCTCATAATATGAATAGATTGGAACAAGTTATCATTATACGCATTAGAACAGGACACAATGGACTACACAGTCACGTGTATACAAAATTCAAGA
The DNA here is from genome assembly GCA_032433765.1 of Megaustenia siamemsis. Lineage (NCBI taxonomy): Eukaryota > Metazoa > Mollusca > Gastropoda > Stylommatophora > Ariophantidae > Megaustenia > Megaustenia siamemsis. The sequence continues at coordinate 13,946,992 of JAVIAB010000008.1, forward strand.
TCGGTACCTCAACTACATGTACATGTGGACATTCGCCCCAGACAGCGGAACACATATTTCAAGAATGCACTGAATATAGTGAAAAAAAGTGAAGTGCCCCCGTCACGCCAAGTGGCGTATAGGGAATATGGTATTAGTGACCATACATTTTACAGACCTTCGGCACATGATTTTGGGGTAATGTGGTCCGTATTACGCCGTGCCGCTACTCAATATAGTAGACTGTGGAAAATGCCACATATCCCATAGATACAACACTACAGACACAACTATATGGACCACTGCAAGAATAACAAAAGACGGTAACAATTATACAGGAAACGACATTGCAGATATAGACAATACTTCAGGCGAACGAAAGATAGATATATAGATCCAGAAGCTTTTCGAAAATAGTAAGAGACAAGTCTCAGAATATCTTGAGGCCTGTGCTGGATATTTTGAACACATGCTATAAACACAGCTTTAACGCGTGAACAGCTTCTTTACCTAATACAAGCCTGCCAACAGCAGTAGTATCTAGATGAATAACACACATTTTATATACAATTTCACGTAATTTCAAAAATATGTTTACTGCACCGGACTTTATACAGCCCCGTTTTCTTATTTAAGACAGAATTTGACTTTTTGTGAGCAAAGGAAGATAACTTTTAATTTTGAAATAAATTATAAATAATTAATATTTGCAACCACAAATTAAGGAAAGGTACATTTATTTTAATTTGATACTTTAGAATATACAATTTCTTATAGAAATATTCAAAGAACTTGCTTATTTTATGTGAAAATTATTTTCTGGGAAACAATATGCATATGAGTAACACTTTGACAATTTACAATTGCAATATATCGACGTATAAAGAACTCTTCACTATTAATCTAACATGAGTTGCTTCCCTTATAATAAAGCAAGGTAAGTTTTAATTTCTTAAGCATATAAGTTTATATTAACATTTTCATCAACAATTCAACGGTAGAACACTTTTTTGCATTTAAGTTTGATATTTTAGAACGAACCATGCCTGTAAATATTATGCAACATTTAAATATATATTCTTCAAAGAATTATTCTATTTCTTAGCTGATAATCAACTGTTTAAATTTCTCAACATTTTTATAGATCACATGTCCTAAGAAACTAATTTACAAAAATTACCTGATGCCGTCTCATCACTTCACAGTATAGTCTAGAAGATATAATGTTAGAGAGAGAGGGGGTATACAAAAACACTAGGAAAATACTATGCAGTTGAAATTTCAAAATTGTAGTAGAAAATGGGAGAGGAGTTGGAGATAGACAATTGCACATAATACATGTCACTGGAGAGGGAGAGTGGCATTTTAAAAGTCTAATTTTAAGAGAGAGAGAGAGAGAGAGAGAGAGAAAGAGCGAAAAAGAGAGATGCAGTTATATATATATATATATATATATGAATATATATATATATATATATATATATATATATTAAACATTAAGATATAGATAGAAGAAAGAAAATGATGGAAAGGCATTTTAAATTTCAAGCATTAATAGATAGAGATTAAAATGTTGGAGTTAAGAGAGTTGAGAGAGTTTATATTTCTAGCATCAAAAGCTAACCTTTTGAAAATCATAGAATGACCACAGAGACAATTTAAAATACTAGCATGAAGATAAAAGCAGTTTAAAAACTTAATATGAAAAGAGATACATTTAAATGTCCTACTATTAAGAAAGAAACAGTTAAAAATGTTAATATGAAAGCAGCTTAAAATCCTGTTATGAAAATAACGATAGACAATTACATCTCAAGCATTACAATAGAGAGACAGTTATTCTTTTTTATTTTTTAATTGAGAATCAAGTTCTAAATAGTTTATCAACCTTGTAGTAACATGTATTATATAGGGTGTTTATAATGTCTCTGTGCGCTGACTCGATCAATATATAGAAAAGAAAGGTGAGCAGGGGTCTACATAGAGTAAAAAAAAAAAACACTAGGGATATTGAAAAGATAGCAAAAGGGAAATATTGTCACAATTACAATGCGGAAATGCAAGCAATAAAGTTGACAATAGAAAAACTGCTGAATAGTAATATCTTAGCCCACAGCCTGTAGAGTTTTTGACAAATGCAAGATCAGTGCTCCAGGCACTACAATCCAGAAAGTTGCTACATCTGCAAACTTTATTGACTGAACTCTACAAACACCATAGGATTGCCCTGCAGTGGATCCCATTTCACTATGGAATACCAGGAAACTAGAGACCAGATCAGCTTTAAAAAGAAGGTGCAACAGGCACACAACCAAATGCGCCGGTTACATACCATCATAAGAAACAGATAATCAAATCAATCAGACGATCAAATGCTCCAAATCAGGATGCCTTTCATAATATGAATAGATTGGAACAAGTTATCATTATACGCATTAGAACAGGATACAATTGACTCCACAGTCACGTGTCTACAAAATTCAAGATCGGTACCTCAACTACATGTGCATGTGGACATTCGCCCCAGACAGCGGAACACATATTTCAAAAGTGCACTGAATATATAGAAAAAAAGTGAAGTGCCCCCGTCACGCCAAGTGGCGTATAGGGAATATGGTATTAGTGACCATACATTTTACAGATCTTCAGCACATGATTTTTGGGGTAATTTTTGGTATAACGCCGTACCGCTACTCAATATAGTAGGCTGTGGAAAATGCCACATATCCCATAGATACAACACTACAGACAAAACTATATGGACCACTGCAAGAATAACAAAAGACGGTAACAATTATACAGGAAACGACATTGCAGATATAGACAATACTTCAGGCGAACGAAAGATAGATATATAGATCCAGAAGCTTTTCGAAAATAGTAAGAGACAAGTATCAGAATATCTTGAGGCCTGTGCTGGATATTTTGAACACATGCTGTAAACACAGCTTTAACGCGTGAACAGCTTCTTTACCTAATACAAGCCAGCCAACAGCAGTAGTATCTAGATGAATAACACAAATTTTATATACAATTTCACGTAATTTCAAAAATATGTTCACTGCACCGGACTTTATACAGCTCCGTTTTCTTATTTAAGACAGAATTTGACTTTTCTGTGAGCAAAGGAAGATAACTTTTAATTTTGAAATAAATTATAAATAATTAATATTTGTAACCACAAATTAAGGAAAGGTACATTTATTTTAATTTGATACTTTATAATATGCAATTTCTTATGGGAAATATTTAAAAAACTTGCATATTTTATGTGAAAATAATTTTCTTGAAAACAATATGCATATGAATAACACTTTTGACAATTTACAATTATAATATATCGACGTATAAAGTACTCTAAACTATTAATCTAACAGGAGTTGCTTCCCTTATAATAAAGCACGAAATTTTTTTAATTTCTTAAGCATATAAATTTATATTGACATTTTCATCAACAATTCAATAGAGAGAATTAAAATCGTAGCATTAAGAGAGATAGTGGTAGTTTAAAATCGTAACATTAAGAGAGAACGAGAGAGAGAGAAACACGATTTGCAGTTTAATATATTAAACATTAACATATAGTTAGAAGAGAGAGAGACAGACAATGAGAGTGAGAGAGAGTTTAAATTTCTAGCACTAATATATAGAGATCGAGATTAAAAAGAAGGAGTTGAGAGAGTTGAGAGAGTTTATATTTCTAGCATCAAAAGTTAACCTTTTAAAAATCGTAGAATGACCAGAGAGACAATTTAAAATACAAGCACGATGTGGAAAGCCGATTATAATATTGGTATGAGAAGAGATACAGTTAAAAATCCTACTATTAATAAAGAAACAGTTAGAAATACTAAAAAGAAAAAAAAGGAGCTTAAAATAATGTTATGAAAAGAGAGATAGACAATTACATCTCAAGCATTAAAGTAGTGAGAGACAGTCATTCTTTTTTATTTTATTTTTAAACTGAAAATCAAGTTCTTGAATAATTTATCAAACTTGTAGAATAAAGTGTAATATGGGGTGTTTATAATGTCGCTATGGAGTGACTTGATCAATATTCTTGCAATGAAATCACCGATTGATGAAATTGACATCACATTCTGTGTCCACAATCCCGTCAGAAACATAACACAGTAAGCCGCTATTATATTCACGGTTTCATTGCTGAAGGGAAATGCTGTTATACAATGGAAACAGGATATTTTTTTTAATACGTCTTCGGTAATGATAGCAAATATAGAGAACAAGTTATTCAACAATTTGTGTTGAAATGTCCAGACTCACAAGTCTCCCACCGCAATGAGGCTATGACTTTGATTGACAAGTTTCGTGCTACGGATAGTGTTGTAGATGCATACGGATCTGGAGAGCCTTCAACTTCAGACGACACAGAACTTGATATGCAAACCAGAATTACAATGAGCCGTAATAAATCTTTAAGGTGGTTGCCTCAACATGCAAACTTTTCCAATGAGTACCGTGAACAAGGTTCTGAAGTTTTAGTTGCACTATCGTCCTTACAGATTAATTGAATCGTCTTAATTCCATGCAAGAGATTGTGAATCCAGATTGAAGTACTGCATGTGGTTTCAGAACCTTATCTCTGAACAAGGTGATGAAATCCTTGACGTGACATTCTTCACTGATGAGGCACGGTTTCATCTCTCCGGTTGCGTCAACAAGTAAGAACAACCGTATGTAGAGTAGTAAAAAAACTCGCGTGAATTACAAATACCGCGTTACGTTCAGAAAGTCGTATGCGGATAATTGGGAAACATTTATGTCAATGCAAAAATCAACGCAGAACATTGCCGTACTTTAATGCTGGAATCATTCATAGCACACCTTACAGAGCGGGACATTAAAGAAGCTCGGTTTCTGCAGGATGGGGCAACCGCACACACAGCCGAAACAACATTACTTACTTATTAGGAAAGCATATTTGCAAATCGCATTATTTCACTTGTAATCTGGCCTGCTCGTTCACCAACCTAACCCCGCCTAATTATTATCTGTGGGGTGAGCTGAAAAGAAATGTTTATTGAATATTCTGAAGACAGATAATGACCTGAAGGCAGAAATCGTCACACAAACACAACAAATATTACCGGTCATTATCCTGAAGGTTTTTGTAGACAAACACCAGGCATACCAAGAGTTGTTAACCACCCACTGCCCATACCAGAACAGACTCCCTTAACAGAGGAATCAGTATTGTCAAAACAAACACGGACAGAAGTGAAAGGAATACTTGACAAGGATGAACAGAATAACCTGCAGCGTAAAACAATAACTCTCAGTTTCTTGGATGAAGAATACCTACAAGACCTATGGATTCGTGTGTACACAGATGGATCAGTAAAGAATGCAGTAAAGAATGGGTGAGCAGGTGCATACATAGAATACCCAAATAACCCCAGTGATATGGATACAATAGCAGCAGGGAAATATCGTCACAATTACCCTGCATAAATCAAAGCAATAGAGTTGGCAATAGAAAAACTGCTGAACAGTAATCTTAGCTAACAGCCTGTAGTGTTTTTGACAGATACAAGATCATTACTCCAAGCACTGCAATCCAGAAAATTGTCACATCTTCAGACCTTATTGACTGAGCTCTGCAAACATCACTGATTGATCATACCATCATAAGAAACAGATAATCAAATCAATCAGACGATCAAATGCTCCAAATCAGAATGCCTTTCATAATATGAATAGATTGGAACAAGTTATCATGATACGCATTAGAACAGGACACAATGGACTACACAGTCACGAGTCTACAAAATTCAAGATCGGTACCTCAATTACATGTACATGTGGACATTCGCCCCAGACAGCGGAACACATATTTCATGAATGCACTGAATATAGTGAAAAAAAGTGAAGTGCCCCCGTCACGCCAAGTGGCGTATAGGGAATATGGTATTAGTGACCATACATTTTACAGACCTTCGGCACATGATTTTTGGGGTAATGTGGTCCGTATTACGCCGTGCCGCTACTCAATATAGTAGGCTGTTGAAAATGCCACATATCCCATAGATACAACACTACAGACAAAACTATATGGACCACTGCAAGAATAACAAAAGACGGTAACAATTATACAGGAAACGACATTGCAGATATAGACAATACTTCAGGCGAACGAAAGATAGATATATAGATCCAGAAGCTTTTCGAAAATAGTAAGAGACAAGTCTCAGAATATCTTGAGGCCTGTGCTGGATATTTTGAACACATGCTGTAAACACAGCTTTAACGCGTGAACAGATTCTTTACCTAATACAAGCCAGCCAACAGCAGTAGTATCTAGATGAATAACACACATTTTATATACAATTTCACGTTATTTCAAAAATATGTTCACTGCACCGGACTTTATACAGCCCAGTTTTCTTATTTAAGACAGAATTTGACTATTATGTGAGCAAAGGAAGATAACTTTTAATTTTGAAATAAATTATAAATAATTAATATTTGCAACCACAAATTAAGGAAAGGTACATTTATTTTAATTTGATACTTTAGAATATACAATTTCTTATAGAAATATTCAAAGAACTTGCTTATTTTATGTGAAAATAATTTTCTGGGAAACAATATGCATATGAGTAACACTTTTGACAATTTACAATTGCAATATATCGACGTATAAAGAACTCTTCACTATTAATCTAACATGAGTTGCTTCCCTTATAATAAAGCAAGATAAGTTTTAATTTCTTAATCATATAAGTTTATATTAACATTTTCATCAACAATTCAACGGTAGAACACTTTTTTGCATTTAAGTTTGATATTTTAGAACGAACCATGCCTGTAAATATTATGCAACATTTAAATATATATTCTTCAAAGAATTATTCTATTTCTTAGCTGATAATCAACTGTTTAAATTTTCTCAACATTTTTATAGAACACATGTCCAAAGAAACTAATTTACAAAAATTACCTGATGCCGTCTCATCACTTCACAGTAGAGTCTAGAAGATATAATGTTAGAGAGAGAGAGAGAGAGAGAGAGAGAGAGAGAGAGAGAGAGGTATACAAAAACACTAGGAAAATACTATGCAGTTGAAATTTCAAAATTGTAGTAAAAAAGGGGAGAGGAGTTGGAGATAGACAATTGCACATAATACATGTCACTGGAGAGGGAGAGTGGCTTTTTAAAAGTATAATTTTAAGAGAGAGAGAGAGAAAGAAAGAGCGAAAAAGAGAGATGCAGTTTTATATATATATATATATATATATATATATATATATATATATATATATATATATATATATATTAAACATTAAGATATAGATAGAAGAAAGAAAATGATGGAAAGGCATTTTAAATTTCAAGCATTAATAGATAGAGATTAAAATGTTGGAGTTAAGAGAGTTGAGAGAGTTTATATTTCTAGCATCAAAAGCTAACCTTTTGAAAATCATAGAATGACCACAGAGACAATTTAAAATACTAGCATGAAGATAAAAGCAGTTTAAAAACTTAATATGAAAAGAGATACATTTAAATGTCCTACTATTAAGAAAGAAACAGTTAAAAATGTTAATATGAAAGCAGCTTAAAATCCTGTTATGAAAATAACGATAGACAATTACATCTCAAGCATTACAATAGAGAGACAGTTATTCTTTTTTATTTTTAAATTGAGAATCAAGTTCTGAATAGTTTATCAACCTTGTAGTAACATGTATTATATAGGGTGTTTATAATGTCTCTGTGCGCTGACTCGATCAATATATAGAAAAGAAAGGGGAGCAGGGGTCTACATAGAGTAAAAAAAAAAACACCAGGGATATGGAAAAGATAGCAAAAGGGAAATATTGTCACAATTACAATGCAGAAATGCAAGCAATAAAGTTGACAATAGAAAAACTGCTGAATAGTAATCTTAGCCCACAGCCTGTAGAGTTTTTCACAAATGCAAGATCAGTGCTCCAGGCACTACAATCCAGAAAGTTGCTACATCTGCAAACTTTATTGACTGAACTCTACAAACACCATAGGATTGCCCTGCAGTGGATCCCATTTCACTATGGAATACCAGGAAACTAGAGACCAGATCAGCTTTCAAAAGAAGGTGCAACAGGCACACAACCAAATGCGCCGGTTACATACCATCATAAGAAACAGATAATCAAATCAATCAGACGATCAAATGCTCCAAATCAGGAGGCCTTTCATAATATGAATAGATTGGAACAAATTATCATGATACGCATTAGAACAGGACACAATGGACTACACAGTCACGTGTCTACAAAATTCAAGATCGGTACCTCAATTACATGTACATGTGGACATTCGCCCCAGACAGCGGAACACATATTTCATGAATGCACTGAATATAGTGAAAAAAAGTGAAGTGCCCCCGTCACGCCAAGTGGCGTATAGGGAATATGGTATTAGTGACCATACATTTTACAGACCTTCGGCACATGATTTTTGGGGTAATGTGGTCCGTATTACGCCGTAATACTACAGACAAAACTATATGGACCACTGCAAGAATAACAAAAGACGGTAACAATTATACAGGAAATGACATCGCAGATATAGACAATACTTCAGGCGAACGAAAGATAGATATATAGATCCAGAAGCTTTTCGAAAATAGTAAGAGACAAGTCTCAGAATATCTTGAGGCCTGTGCTGGATATTTTGAACACATGCTGTAAACACAGCTTTAACGCGTGAACAGCTTCTTTACCTAATACAAGCCAGCCAACAGCAGTAGTATCTAGATGAATAACACAAATTTTATATACAATTTCACGTAATTTCAAAAATATGTTCACTGCACCGGACTTTAAACAGTCCCGTTTTCTTATTTAAGACAGAATTTGACTTTTTTTGTGAGCAAAGGAAGATAACTTTTAATTTTGAAATAAATTATAAATAATTAATATTTGCAACCACAATTAAGGAAATGTACTTTTATTTTAATTTGATACTTTAGAATATACAATTTCTTATAGAAATATTCAAAGAACTTGCTTATTTTATGTGAAAATTATTTTCTAGGAAACAATGTGCATATGAGTAACACTTTTGACAATTTACAATTGCAATATATCGACGTATAAAGAACTCTTCACTATTAATCTAACATGAGTTGCTTCCCTTATAATAAAGCAAGATAAGTTTTAATTTCTTAAGCATATAAGTTTATATTAACATTTTCATCAACAATTCAACGGTAGAACACTTTTTTGCATTTAAGTTTGATATTTTAGAACGAACCATGCCTGTAAATATTATGCAACATTTAAATATATATTCTTCAAAGAATTATTCTATTTCTTAGCTGATAATCAACTGTTTAAATTTTCTCAACATTTTTATAGATCACATGTCCTAAGAAACTAATTTACAAAAATTACCTGATGCCGTCTCATCACTTCACAGTATAGTCTAGAAGATATAATGTTAGAGAGAGAGGGGTATACAAAAACACTAGGAAAATACTATGCAGTTGAAATTTCAAAATTGTAGTAGAAAATGGGAGAGGAGTTGGAGATAGACAATTGCACATAATACATGTCACTGGAGAGGGAGAGTGGCATTTTAAAAGTCTAATTTTAAGAGAGAGAGAGAGAGAGAGAGAAAGAGCGAAAAAGAGAGATGCAGTTATATATATATATTAAACATTAAGATATAGATAGAATAAAGAGAATGAGAGATAGGCATTTTAAATTTCTAGCATTAATTGAGATTAAAATGTAGGAGATAAGAGAGTTGAGAGAATTTATATTTCTAGCATCAAAAGTTACTTTTTTGAAAATCCTAGAATGACCACAGAGACAATTTAAAATACTAGCATGAAAATAAAAGCAGTTTAAAATCTTAGTATGAAAAGGGATACATTTAAAAGTCCTACTATTAAGAAAGAAAAAGTTAATAATGCTAATATGAAATGAAAGCAGCTTAAAATAATGTTATGAAAATAGCGATAGACAATTACATCTCAAGCATTAAAGTAGAGAGACAGTCATTTTTTTTATTTTTTTAAATTGAGAATCAATTTCTGAATAGTTTATCAAACGTGTTTATTATGTCTCTGTGCGGTGACTCGAACAATATATAGAAGAGAAAGGGAAAAAAAAGGGTGTGCAGGGGTCTACATAGAGTATCCAAAAAATAACACTAGGGATATGGAAAAGATAGCAACAGGGAAATATTATCACAATTACGATGCAGAAATGCAAGCAATACAGTTGGCAATAGAAAAACTGCTGGACAGTAATATAGCCCACAGCGTATTGTGTTTTTGACAGAAGCAAGATCAGTGCTCCAGGCGATGCAATCCAGAAAGTTGCTACATCTGCAAACTTTATTGACTGAACTCTACAAACATCATATGACTGCCCTGCAGTGGATCCCATCTCACTATGGAATACCAGGAAACTAGAGAGCAGATCAGCTTTCAAAAGAAGGTGCAACAGGCACACAACCAAATGCGCCGGTTACATACCATCATAAGATACAGATAATCAGAAGATCAAATGCTCCAAATCAGGATGCCTTTCATAATATGAATAGATGGGAACAAGTTATCATTATACGCATTAGAACAGGACACAATTGACTCCACAGTCACGTGTCTACAAAAGTCAAGATCGGTACCTCAACTACATGCACATGTGGACAGGCGCCCCAGACAGCGGAACGCATATTTCAAGAATGCACTGAATATAGTAGACTGAGGAAAGTCCACTTATACAACACTACAGACAAGACTATATGCACCACTGCATGAATGACAAAAGACGCTTACATTTATACAGGAAACAACATTGCAGATATAGACAATACTTCAAGCGAACGAAAGATAGATATATAGATCCAGAAGCTTTTCGAAAATAGTAAAAGACAAGTCTCAGAATGTCTTGAGGCCTGCAGTGGATATTTTGAACACATGCTGTGAACACAACTCCATTGAGTGAACAATTTCTTTACCCAATACAAGCCAGCCAACAGCAGTAGTATGTAGATTAATAACACCAATTTCTGTTACTTAAGAAAGATAACTTTTGAGATAAAAATAAATAATAAATAATTGATATTTGCAACTACAAATTAAGTAACGATACATTTCTTTTAGTTTGATACATTAATAATTTCCACTTCTTATAGATTTTATCAGGAAGATGCAGAGTTTATGTGAAAACTATTTTTTTGGAAAGTGATATGCATATGAATAATACTTTTGGTAATTTACAACATATCCATCTAAAAATTTGTTACCATTAATCTATCAGGAGCTGCTTCCCTTTTAATAAAGCAAGATAACTTTTAATTTTAATTCTCAGATCAGTGCCTACAGAATCATCACAATGCAGAACACTGCGGGCAAGCTGCTGGAGAAAATAGTTGCCCGTGTTCTCAACTGTCACCTTGAACAGAAACGCATATTCCCACCCACACTCGGAGGTTATAGATATAACAAAGAGACACGGCTAAATGTGGCAGTCTTTGCCTATGACGTCTTCGAAGGCTTCCACAGACGAGAGGAGACATGTTCTGCTGCTATAGATCTGGAGGATGCATACAACAGGGTACCATTTGAATACCTCATGTATATGCTTCTCAAACTGGCGGTGAACCCCTTCCTCATTAGATGGATCGCCGCGGCACTGTTTCAGAGGAAGGTGATACTCAGATGTGGAAGTTGGTCTTCCGAGCCAACATCCATTTGTCCAGGGCTGCCACAAGGCTCACCATTGTCACCAGTTCTATTTAACGTGTACACAATAACGATCACGGAACAACAGCTGGATTGGAGGGGAAGAACTATGACTTTTGCTGATGATATTCTGGTATATCGACAGGGAAGAGACAGACGGGGAATCGCCTCCACAATGCAAGACGAACGCGATCGCATTTCTTCCTGATGTGGGGTTTCAGGTGCCTTGGTTAATCCTAATAAAGCATCAGTTTCATGGTTCTCCCTTAACAATCATATCGTTAATACTACCACACCACTAGTACGAATGGGAGCTGATGAGGTGACCAGGGACAAGTTGATGACATACCTCGGAGTTAAGTTTGATCGCAGCCTATGTTTTCGGGACCACGTCGACCATGTGATAACAAAATCCCGCAAAGGATTAGCCGTCTTGAAGGTCATGGCAGCTGCCAACATCGAGCAGAGGCTACTTACTCTTCTATTCCAGGGATTGATCCTCGCACCAATCGAGTATGCCCTGGCAATTCTTACTGTCAGTGCGACTCAAATTGATAGGCTGGAGAAAATACAAAATGAAGCCATGCGCATTATCCTGGGATGTACGAGGTACACTCCCTGTGTAGCAATGAGGTATCTTCTTGACTTTCCAACCATGGATGACAGAATCAAGATCTGGAGAGCACGAGCATACCTGAAGATTAGTACAGATACAGAGCACCCATTGCACCACGTGCTCAACACAGAGAAAGGTGCCAGGCTAAAAAGAGGCAAATCATGGGTGGGCCGAGCAGAAGATGTCATCAAACAGGTCTGTGGGCTTACCAATATCAGCGTTGGTGAGGAGTGGATACCAGTGCCTACGTCATTCAAGGGGACTTTTTCGTGTGTTGTCACACTCGACAGGAAAAGTAGGGAACAGAACCCGGTCGTGGTTAATGCTGAGGTCAACGGTCTCATCTGCGATAACACCGATGAGAAAGATGCAGTCATCTATATAGACGGATCTGTAATACGACATCAAAGAAGTGCATGGGCATTTACAGCACGCTCGGCAGGCAGAATAGTCAAGGAAGACAGTGGTGCATACGTCATGACCACGAGTAGCATGACAATGGAGGCGATGGCAGTGACCAAGGCAAATGGTTAGAGTCACAAGACTACATCCACGCTGTATACTGAGTGATTCGATGAGCATGATAAAAAAGTGGAGGCAGGCTCTGTACGCATGCAATGGGTAGAGTCGTTGCAGAAATCCAAAATACGTAAGGTCACCTTTGTCTATGTCCCTGGACATGCGGAAGTACGGGGAAATGAAAGAGCGGGCAGGTTGGCTAGCTGCGCTGTCGTTGAGGACGGGCAACCAATGGATCGGGCGGACATCATCAATGCCCTCCGAGATGTGGGAAGAGCACATGACTTCGACAAACACAGATCAACGTCACTTCTTCGAATGAAAGAGATGGGAGTTAAGATAGGCACAGCCAGAAATGAGAAACTTAGTGGGCGTGTAAGAAGACTTATCAACCAACATAGAACTGGAGTCGTCAGTCGCTGGACACTGAGGAATTACTGAGGAGGGGATCTGAGCACCTATGGACATGTTCGGAGTGCAATGATGATGACCCGCAAATAGCTCAATAACTCAATAACTTTTAATTTCTTAAGCAGATTATATATTAACATTTTCATCAACAGTTCAACGGTGGAACACTTTTTTTGCATTTAAGTTAGAAAGAACCGTGCCTGTAAGTATTATGTAACATTTAAAATTCTTCAAATAATAATTATTTTTCTTAGCTGATAATTAACTGTTTAAAGTTTCTAAACATTTTTATAGATAACAGGTGCAAAGGATTTAATTCACAAAAATTAACTAATGCCGTCTCATCATTTCACCTTAGAATCAAGAAGAGTTATCGATAACACACAAAAAATACTATGCAGTTGAAATGTCAAAATTCTAGTAGAAAAAGGTAGGGGAGTTGGAGGTAGACAATTGCACTTAATTCATGTCACTGGGAGAGGCAGAGTGGCAGTTTAATATCCTAACATTAAGAGAGAGATGCAGTTATATATATATTAAACATTTAGATATAGAGTGAAGAAAGAGAAATAGAGAGATGCAGTTATATATATATTAAACATTTAGATATAGAGTGAAGAAAGAGAAATAGAGAGATGCAGTTATATATATTAAACATTTAGATACAGAGTGAAGAAAGAGAAATAGAGAGAGGCAGTTATATATATATTAAACATTTAGATACAGAGTGAAGAAAGAGAAATAGAGAGAGGCAGTTATATATATATTAAACATTTAGATATAGAGTGAAGAAAGAGAAATAGAAAGAGGCAGTTTAAATTGCTTGCAGTAATCGATAGAGATTAAAATGTAGGAGTTAAGAAAGTTGAGTGAGTTTATATTTCTAGCATCAAAAGTTAATTTTGAAAATCTTTGAATGACCAGAGAGACAATTTAAAATACTAGCATGAAGAGAAAAACAGTTTAAAATCTTAGTATGAAAAGAGATACAAGTAAAAAGTCTCATATTAAGACAGAAACAGTTAATAATGCTCATATATGAAAATGAAAGCAGCTTAAAGTCATGTTCACATTCACACATACGAGACAAATTAATGCAACACACAAGGAAACTACCAGACGCCGACTGGGAAAAACTTTACGCAGAACTCACACTAGCTGACAAAACAGAGGTAGTACAAAAAGTGCAGAAGTACAAATCTCCGGCGCCTGACGGTCTCACAATATACTTCTTGCAACATTTCTTTCCTCTCTTAGGCTCTCTTCTTCTCAGAATGTACACAGACTCATTCACAAAGAAATAACTTACTCCAAGCCTAAACATGTCTTACATAACATTGCTAAGGAAAGATAACACAGACAAATAGCTCCTTAAAAACTACACCCCCATTTCCCTACGTAACACAGACTAGCACATTCTAACAAAAGCATTAACAAACTCAAACCTTTCATGACAATACTCCTTCATAAAGGCGAACAGTGTAATGTAGAAGAGAGAAACATTCACCAGCACACACTTTATACGAGACATTATAAAGTACACTCATGACAAAGACAGCCAGTCTTCCATTCTATCTCTCGACAGAAACATCCACCAGCACACACACTTTATACGAGACATTATAAAGTACACTCTTGACAAAGACAGCCAGTCTTCCATTCTATCTCTCGACAGAAACATCCACCAGCACACACACTTTATACGAGACATTATAAAGTACACTCATGACAAAGACAGCCAGTCTTCCATCCTATCTCTCGAGAGAAACATCCACCAACACACACACATTATACGAGACATTATAAAGTACACTCTTGACAAAGACAGCCAGTCTTCCTTCCTATCTCTCGACAGAAACATCCACCAGCACACACACTTTATACGAGACATTATAAAGTACACTCTTGACAAAGACAGCCAGTCTTCCTTCCTATCTCTCGACAGAAACATCCACCAGCACACACACTTTATACGAGACATTATAAAGTACACTCATGACAAAGACAACCACCTTCCATCCTATCTCTCGACAGAAACATCCACCAGCACACACACTTTATACGAGACATTATAAAGTACACTCATGACAAAGACAGCCAGTCTTCCATTCTATCTCTCGACAGAAACATCCACCAGCACACACACTTTATACGAAACATTATAAAGTACACTCATGACAAAGACAGCCAGTCTTCCATCCTATCTCTCGACAGAAACATCCACCAGCACACACACTTTATACGAGACATTATAAAGTACACTCATGACAAAGACAGCCAGTCTTCCATTCTATCTCTCGACAGAAACATCCACCAGCACACACACTTTATACGAGACATTATAAAGTACACTCATGACAAAGACAGCCAGTCTTCCATTCTATCTCTCGACAGAAACATCCACCAGCACACACACTTTATACGAGACATTATAAAGTACACTCATGACAAAGACAGCCAGTCTTCCATTCTATCTCTCGACAGAAACATCCACCAGCACAACCACTTTATACGAGACATTATAAAGTACACTCATGACAAAGACAGTCAGTCTTCCTTCCTATCTCTCGACAGAAACATCCACCAGCACACACACTTTATACGAGACATTATAAAGTACACTCATGACAAAGACAGTCAGTTATTGAGTTATTGAGTTAATTGCGGGTCATCATCATTGCACTCCGAACATGTCCATAGGTGCTCAGATCCCCTCCTCAGCAATTCCCTCAGTGTCCAGCGACTGACGACTCCAGTACTATATTGGTTGATAAGTCTTCTTACACGGCCACCAAGTTTCTCATTTCTGGCCGTGCCCATCTTAACTCCCATTTCCATCATCCGAAGAAGTGACGTTGATCTGTGTTTGTCGAAGTCCTGTGCTCTTCCAACATCTCGAAGGGCATTGATGATGTCCGCCCGATCCATCGGTTGCCCGTCCTCAACGACAGCGCAGCTAGCCAACCTGTCCGCTCTCTCATTTCCCCGTACTCCCGCATGTCCAGGGACATAGACAAAGGTGACCTTACGTATTTTGGATTTCTGCAACGAATCTACCCATTGCATGCGTACATAGCCCGCCTCCACTTTTTTTTATCATGCTCATCGAATCACTCAGTATACATGCGTGGATGTAGTCTTGTGACTCTAACCATTTGAATGCCTTGGTCACTGCCACCACCTCCATTGTCATGCTACTCGTGGTCATGGCGTATGCACCACTATCTTCCTTGGCTATTCTGCCTGCTGAGCGTGCTGTAAATGCCCATGCACTTCTTTCGTGTCGTCTTACAGATCCGTCTGTATAGATGACTGCATCTTTCTCATCGGTATTATCGCAGATGAGACCGTTGACCTCAGCATTAACCACGACCGGGTTCTGTTCCCTACTTTTCCTGTCGAGTGTGACATTACACGAAAAAGTCCCCTTGAATGACATAGGCACCGGTATCCACTCCTCGCCAACGCTGATATTGGTAAGCCCACAGACCTGTTTGATGACATCTTCTGCCCGGCCCACCCATGATTTGCCTCTTTTTAGCCTGGTACCTTTCTCTGTGTTGAGCACGTGGTGCAATGGATGCTCTGTATCTGTATTAATCTTCAGGTATGCTCGTGCTCTCCAGATCTTAATTCTGTCATCCATGGTTGGAAAGTCAAGAAGATACCTCATTGCTACACAGGGAGTGTACCTCGTACATCCCAGGATAATGCGCATGGCTTCATTTTGTATTTTCTCCAGCCTATCAATTTGAGTCGTACTGACAGTAAGAATAGCCAGGGCATACTCGATTGGTGCGAGGACTAATCCCTGGAACAGAAGAATAAGTAGCCTCTGCTCGATGTTGGCAGCTGCCATGACCTTCAAGGCGGCTAATCCTTTGCGGGATTTTGTTATCACATGGTCGACGTGGTCCCGAAAACACAGGCTGCGATCAAACTTAACTCCGAGGTATGTCATCAACTTGTCCCTGGTCACCTTATCAGCTCCCATTCGTACTACCGGTGTGGTAGTATTAACGATATGATTGTTAAGGGAGAACCATGAAACTGATGCTTTATTAGGATTAACCAAGGCACCTGAAACCCCACACCAGGAAGAAATGCGATCGAGTTCGTCTTGCATTGTGGAGGCGATTCCCCGTCTGTCTCTTCCCTGTCGATATACCAGAATATCATCAGCAAAAGTCATAGTTCTTCCCCTCCCATCCAGCTGTTGTTCCGTGATCGTTATTGTGTACACGTTAAATAGAACTGGTGACAATGGTGAGCCTTGTGGCAGCCCTGGACAAATGGATGTTGGCTCGGAAGACCAACTTCCACATCTGAGTATCACCTTCCTCTGAAACAGTGCCGCGGCGATCCATCTAATGAGGAAGGGGTGCATCGCCAGTTTGAGAAGCATATACATGAGATATTCAAATGGTACCCTGTTGTATGCATCTTCCAGATCTATAGCAGCAGAACATGTCTCCTCTCGTCTGTGGAAGCCTTCGAAGACGTCATAGGCAAAAACTACCGCATTTAGCCGTGTCTCTTTGTTATATCTATAACCTCCGAGTAGGGTGGGAATACGCGTTTCTGTTCAAGGTGACAGGTGAGGACACGGGCAACTATTTTCTCCAGCAGCTTGCCCGCAGTGTTCTGCATTGTGATGATTCTGTAGGCACTGATCTGAGAATGGTCCTTGTTTGGCTTCGGTAGCGGTAGTAAGTAGCTGTGTAGCCACTCCTCCTTAATCTGGCCACTCCGAATACTGGCATTAAACTCATTGGCCAGTGTTGTCAAGTCGTCATCAGCTAAATCGCCTATGTCATCATACCGAACACCATCTGGACCAGGAGCAGTGTTGTGTGACCTTTTAAGTGTCGTGCGAATGGTATCGGTTGTGATTGTGAGATCTTCTTCCAGCCCTACATCCTTACACAAATTTGACAAAGATCCCCGTATCCTCATTCTTACAGCCTCATTTCTTTGGTCCGTCTGCTCAATGTAGCGGGCAAGCAGGGCCTTCCCTTTGCTCTCATCAGATTTGTGCCATATCTGGCCTGTGCTCTGAAAGTCTGGTATACCTCTGTGTCGTGGTGTGCCATTCATGCACTGATGAAGGCGCCAGAATGTGGCGAGCGATTTTTCTGAGCACACTTTTTTACAGAAGTCATCCCATTTGGCATCCTTAGCCTGCTTAGACAGTCAGTCTTCCTTCCTATCTCTCGACAGAAACATCCACCAGCACACACACTTTATACGAGACATTATAAAGTACACTCATGACAAAGACAGTCAGTCTTCCATTCTATCTCTCGACAGAAACATCCACCAGCACACACACTTTATACGAGACATTATAAAGTACACTCTTGACAAAGACAGCCAGTCTTCCATTCTATCTCTCGACCAAGAAAAAGTCTTCCAGAGAAGCTCATTCCTACCCCCACAAAACACTACTGAACAACAACATAGGAGGACGCTTCATACAGTGGATACACATCTTTTATTCTAGACCTCAAAGTAAAGTTCTAGTGAACCATTCATTCACAGAGATATCCGGCTAACTGGATCGGTTCGACAGGGGTGTTCCCTCTCTCTTCCACTTTACGCGCTGACCATAGAACCGTTCCTTGAGAGTATCAGGCGAGACAGTTCCATAAAGGGCACATTCATGTCAGGAAAGGAGAGCAGAAATTGTTAGCGTATGCTGACGTCACTGTCTTCTTTCCATCATACACTAGATCAATAGACAGCATCCTCAATACATTCACAGAATTTGGACAATTTAAAAATGAATAAAAAAAAGTGGTATGGTAACACTCAGGTCTGGAGTACAGGATGTTGATGCATCGTCGAAAGTTGTCTCCCATATTGCAGTTGTGCAGCGTTTTCTGTAAGTAGGAGTGTACAACGCCCTGTCAAAAGCCTTTTCTTGGTCCAAGGACAGAATCGATGAAGGTATGTTTCTTGTATGTGTGTAGGTGATGATGTATCGTATGAAGTGGTTGTTGTTTTTATTTTAGCCTTGGATGCTGCATTGCTGGTCTTCGGGGACGAGTGGGAACATGAACGGCTTTAGCTTATTCGTCAGGGACTTTGTCAGTATTTTATAGTCTACGTTGAGCAGCGATATCGGTCTGTAGTTTGTTACTTGTGTCTTCTCTATATTGTTCTTCAGGAGTAAGGAGATGTATGACACGCTGATCCTCGGAGGTAGATGTCCTTTGTGGAAGGAATCCTTAAAAACCAGGAGTGTTCATATGAAGAGGGAAAAAATGTTTATAGAACTCCGCAGTGAGTCTGTCTGTTCCAGGCGTTGTATCCTTATGCGAGATTTTGAGAATTATCTTTCTTTCATATTTCTTAATACTTTCGTTTTTTCAGCCCTTGTATACATAAAGTAAGGGTGAACATTACATTTGTTTTAAACATTCTAAGCTTTGTTTTTGTGCAGAGTAATTTTGATTTCCATTTTTCGAAAGTCATTGCTGCCTTTACTCTTCCGATTCTAAAGTATGTATTTGTGTCTTCTTCTTGATCTATGCAGCTTCTGATTTATATCAAGTGATTTATTTCATCAAATGCTACTTCTTTCAGGTTCATTTTTTTCTAAATTTATTTAATTTTAGTGGTTGATTACAAGTCATATTATGTAAGTCTTTAGTACGAACTGGCGTCACCGAAGACAGGGCATTCCCATAATGCTCCACCGCCCGTTCCAGCAACCATAGAAATGTTCATCCACTGATGGTTCATGTCCTGTATTGATTGACCGTGTTGGGTTCCTTCCTTCTTTCGTCCATGACGCCGTGTTCCATCATTCTTTTGATCCATGGGTTATCCTCAGCTTTCTTGTGACATCCTGTGACAGGTGTTCTTTTAAAGCCATCATTATGTCATACATGTCAATTTTGTAATATTTCTTGCGTAATTACAGACCCCGCCAACTTCTCGGTTATTTCATTGCCACGAACATCCGAGTGTCCAGGGCAGTATATCCAAGCTTGGTTGCTAACAGGAGACATGTGGAGTAGGTGCACCCACTGCCTGTGAAGTGTGTTCTTGTCAATCCGACGAAACATCCTTAGTCAGTCAAATCAATCGCAAAGACCACATATGTTGTTGGTCTCTAAACAGCTAAGTGATAGCTTCCGTCAAGCCGCAATCACCATAAATTTGCTGGAGGTTATAGTTTGTGGGCTTCTGCACCTTTATCATCTTTCTATTAGATTACACAACAAAATACCAATCACTCCGAAATCTCTTGTGACCAAGCCATCAGTGTAGATGATCAGGTCTGAACTTGGGAGTGAAACAGCAGTAAATATTCTGCTACCAATTGATGATATGACATTTGATTTTTCTTAAATTGTTTTCACATAACTACTGATAAGAATTATTGTGTCTACAAAGTCAAGATCCTCTATATGAGACTCAAGTAATTATTCAATGCCTTTGGAAATTGTAAAGCATCACTGCTGTATGAAGTCGATGGCAGTTCCATAAAACAAGAGAGATGAAGTACACTCTTGCTTCAACCCTTTCATCAATCTGAAACCATTCACTAAGTCCTGCCTCTGAGTAAACTCTACAAGAGAAAGTATCATACAGATCTTTGCTGACGTTTGCTATGGATTGTGTTTTCATTAACATGAATTCTCCTTTGTCAAAGTTTTAGTTGCAAGCACTGTATTAACGGTCTTAAATTTACAATGATTAAAGTTTAGTTTGAGGTAATGTATTAACGCTGTTAAATTTTCAAATATTAAAAAGTTTAGTTTGAAGTACTGCATTAATGGTCATAAATTTTCAAAAATTAAAGTTTAGTTTCAAGGACTTTATTAATGGTTCTTATATTTCCAAAGATTAAATTTTAGTTTGAAGTACTGTATTAATGGTCTTAAATTTTCAAAGATTAAAAAGTTTAGTTTGAAGTACTGCATTAATGGTCTTACATTTCCAAAGATTAAAGTTTAGTTTAGTTTGAAGTACTGTATTAATGGTTCTAACATTTCCAAAGATTAAAGTTTAGTTTGAAGTACTGCAGTAATGGTTCTTACATTTCCAAAGATTAAAGTTTAGTTTGAAGTACTGTATTAATGGTCTTACATTTCCAAAGATTAAAGTTTAGTTTGAAGTACTGTATTAATGGTTCTTACATTTCCAAAGATTAAAGTTTAGTTTGAAGTACTGCAGTAATGGTTCTTACATTTTCAAAGATTAAAGTTTAGTTTGTAAAGTTTAGTTTGATGTACTCTATGACTGTTTTACATCTCCAAAGGTTAAAGTTTAAGTTACAAATACTGTTTTAAATATATTAAGTTTTAAGTTTTCCTCCATTAAAATTTAGCTTTTCAAACTCTGTAATAAATGTCTTACATTTGACCTAGCACGAGTTTAGTTGCAAGTACTCTATTAATTTAACTATGTCAAACATAGTCCTATATTGAAGGTAGGCATATTAGAGAGAAGATCACAACATGTGAAATGTCACAACCATTACTGGTTACTGTAAAATACAGAATAAGAAATGGTGAAATTCAGGTGAACTGTTGAAATCACAACTAGCACTAAATGCATAGAGACACAAACAAATGTTGGATTATATGCATTAAACCACTGAACCAGTAACTTGCTGTGTGCCTGCAAGAGTTGATAGACTGGTTTCAAGGCTCAAGGAAGACCAAAAGTCATACAGATAGACAATGTCACAGAAAACCTAGCAGCAGTAAAGGTTAATAACTGTCAAATACAATACACTTAGACAGAAGGACAAAAATATTGCAGCTCCTCACAATTCTTGGTGGTGCATGTGCATAAGTCAGTAAGTAATCTTTTATTTTAAGAAAATGTATTTTTGTGTAAGGTTATGCCAGCCTTGACTAAAAGCTTTATTATTGCAGCTGAAGGCCTTCTTGGCTGAAATGTTCTACTTTTGTTTTGTTTCTCACCTACGTAAAGCTATTACCGTACCACTTTTGTTTTGTTTCTCACCTACGTAAAGCTATTACCATACCACTTTTGTTTTGTTTCTCACCTACGTAAAGCTATTACCATACCACTTTTTACTTTTCTTTAAATTAACATTATTATAAACAGCTTTACAGCAGCTTCAAATTTCTATGCATCTTGATGTCTTTACCCAGTAACTAGTCTAATCTGGACAAATGGTTAGGGAAGACAATCCAGTACTGAAAAATGAGGCACTGAAGTGTTGGGCCAAAAGTGGAAATATCAGAATTTTACTCCAAACCAGAACACAACATAACCACACTCACTTAACTTTCTTTTAGGGGTGGATGTAGAAGAGGCATACTCTTTTAGTCATCACATGAACACAAGCATTACCAACATTGAGGAGTGGAGTAAAGGGGCATCACTGTCTTGGTCACATTGTATATCTTCTTTATGCCATTACTTCCCTCACTACAGGTCACATATCTATTTTATTCAGCTGAGATGACTGATGAACCCAATCTCAAACCCTGGGCTCTTTGTGTAAAAAGAGCCAATTTCACCTTTTAACAAGTAGACCTACTTTGCACCTGATATATATGCAGAAATAAATTAACAAAAGTTAATACAAATTAATGAAACAGATTCTTTATTTCTCAGAGCATTAGTAACAATACAGAACATCACATCTAACAAGAGTGCTAACTGGTTGTCAGATGTCAGTAACAAATGATTGCTTTTGTTAAATTATATATTTGCACTTGATAAAAATACATGGATTTAGTTTACTTTCAAAATTAAATATGTCTAAAGGTTTCGACAACCTTTTAAAAAATTCCTTGCAAAAAATTGCATAGGAACAAATAAATAAAATCATATATAATGTGACATAATAGCATGAAGGAAGCTTCTTCAACAATAAAGTTCATGAACAAGAATTGTGGGCCTCATTGATTGGCCATGTCAAGGCATGAACAATTAATTGAACAAAATCAAATATACAGAACAGCTTCACTGGGTATTAAAGTACTTTACATTTTAAATTGCACAGCTGCTAGTTGCTATATCAAAGTGGTATTTTGGTTCTATAATCTTGGAAATTTAACAGTATTTATATATGAAGATGTCCTGATACTAGTACATTTTCCTTATTCTTATAAAAGATATTTTATGTGAGTGGTTTCAATTTGTGACACCACATACAAAATGTAAAATGTTTAGCTAATGTAAATATGTGTATGTGTATGATATTTTAGGAGTTAATGCTTGTAACAAAAAGATCAAAGAATGGTAACTCTGAGAGTATTGGGGCATGCAATGTTCAATTGGTAATGACAAAAGTATTGATATTTTAAGATATGACTTCTTCATCATTTTGAATGTATAACAGAAGAAATGTATTTTAACTTCTAGCAAAGACACAAATGAGCAAATTGACTAAAGTGTCAGTGATAAACAACTGTCTATGATGTTGAATATTTTTTTCATGAAAAATTCTAGCAGTTTTTTTTATAAGTTTGTGAATGGCAAAGTTGTAGGATGACATTAATGGCTGTTACAAATTTATTCAATAATTTAACAAATTGTCTTTTCTAAAAACAAAGATATATTTTGTACAAGTGGGTAAAAATGTAATTTACAAATAAATAGAATAAAACAATCCTTAAAAGTGTAACCACTTGCAAAGCTGTATGTCAGCAAATTTTGGATAGGTTTTGGTGGATATTGAGTTATTAGCGGGTCATCATCATTGCGCTCCGAAAATGTCCATTGGTACTTAGATCCCCTCCTCAGCAAGTCTTGGAATGTCCAGCGAATGATGACTCCAGTTCTGTGTTGGTTGATTAGTCTTCTTATATTTCCACTAAGTTCCTCTTTTCTGGCGGTGTCCATCTTAACTCCCACCTCTTTTATCCAAAGGAGTGATGTGGACTCATGGTTGTCAAAGTCCTGTGTCCTCCTCATTTCCCGGAAGGCATTGATAATGTTCACACGATCCATTGTTGACCATCATAAACAATAGCACAGCTAACCAATCTGTCCACTCTTTCATTTCCCTGTACTTCCGCATGTTCTGGACATAGACAAAGGTGACCTTATATACGTATTTTTGACTTCAGTAATGACTCTACCCATTGCATACATACAGATCCCACCTCCACTTTTCTTATCATGCTCATCGAATCACTCAGTACACAGGCGTGGGTGTAGTCTTGTGACTCTAACCAGATGAATGCCTTGGTCACTGCCATCACCTCCATCGTCATGCTACCCATAGTCATATTGTATGGACCACCGTTTTCCTTGACTATTTTGCCTGCTGAGCATGCTGTAAATGCCCATACACTCCTTTGGTGTCGTCTTACAGATCCGTCTGTATAGAAGACTACATCTTTCTTATTGGTGTTATCCCAGATGAGACCATTGACCTTCATTTTGACCACGACTGAGTCCATTTCATTATATTTTCTGTAGAGTATGACAATACACAAGAATGTCCCATTGAATGACGCACTCACTGGTATCCACTCCTCGCCAGCATTGATATTGGTAAGCCCACAGACCTGTTTGATGACACCTGCTCGGCTCACCCATGATTTGCCTATTTTTTAACCTGACACCCTTTCCTGTGTTGTTTTGACGGTTAAGTATGGGAGATGTTGTTTTTATGGATTCAGAAGCCTGTGAGCTGATGCCCTTTGGCACATTGCCATGTAATGATATCTGCAGGTATTTCTGAGTTGCCTTGTAGCTCCATATAAGGTGTTCATTTATCTGGTCTTTGAGGAAGTAGAGTTGATCTGATATTGGTTGAGCTTTGGATGTCTGGGAAATGAAAGTAGATCAACCACCAATAGAGAAATAGGAGTTAAAAAAGCACAGAACTAGGCTACAATACAAATTCAGCTTGTGGGTACAGTGAAGCTGGTGATGGGCAGAGTTAAATATTGTATGTTTGATCTTAGCCATTGGCTCTTAGATCCTGGTGATGAAATGACTAGAGTGAATTTTTATTTTCAGATTCTTACTGGAAAGGGTACATCTTGTCTGTCCTAGAAGGTAATACAATGCAATCATCATCATCATCAAGTACTGGGCCTGCTGGCGTAGGTGATCATGTCTCTCCAGATCTCGGCAGCTATTTATCATTTCTGTTATTGACCTTCTGCCAAGCCATTCTCTTAAGCTGTCTGGTATTTTCTCTCTTTGCTTCCCTCTTATCTCTTCGTCCCTCAATTTTTCCAGTTGTTACAATATATTCCAGTTGTTCTCTTCTCATTACATGGCCAAAAAATGATGATTGTTTCTTCCTAATATTGGAAATTGCCTCTCTTTTAGCTTTGGCTCAATATCCCAGCTGTAATAAACAAATATTCCAGCAGTCAAAATATATATCAGCTCACACAAAATATCCCAACTGTAACAAAATATCCCAGCAGTCACAAAATATAGAATTTGTCACAAAATATTCCAGCAATCACAAATTCTTCCAGCTGTCACAAAATATCTTCTATCTATCTATCTATCTATTGTCCTTTCGAGCCGAAGACGGCACATAGCGCAGAACCACAATCTCAAAAACAGAAACCTTGCATGTCAAAATGGCACATATTGCAGAGATCACTGCTCTAAGATCTATGGCGTTGTTTCCATAACAATACTTTTTACAATGACAGCTTGTCAAACCATCGATCAACCTCCTTAGTTGCCTCTTACGACATGCCAGGAAGATCACAGTGTCAATATTCTTTACCTCCCTCATAATGAGGCCCCGGTAACACACGGGATCACAAAATATCTTCGTTATCACAAAATATCCCAGATGTCACATAAATATCCCAGATGTCAGAAAAAATACCAGCTGTAGCACATTATCCCAGCTGTTATAAAAAATGTTCCAGCAGACAAAAAAATATATCAGTTCACACAAAATACCCCAAATGTAACAAAATATCCCAGCTGTCACAAAATATCTCATTTGTCACAAAATATCCCAGCTATCACAAAATATCTCATTTGTCACAAAATATCCCAGCTATCACAAAATCTTCCAGCTGTCACAAAACATCTCAGTTCACAAAAAATCCCAGCTGTCACAAAATATCCTAGCTGATATAAAATATCTGAATTGTCACAAAATATCTGAATTGTCACAAAATATCTCAGTTGTCAAAAAATATCAAAGATGTAAAACAATATTTCAGGTGTCAGAAAATATCCCACATGCAACAAAGTTTCATAGTGGTAACAAAAATATTCCAGTTGTCAAAATATTTCAGTTGTCATAAAATCGTACAACAGTAAGAAAATATCCCAGCAGTAACAAAATATCCTAGCTGTCACAAAATATCACAGATGTCAAAAAAGAATCCCAGCTGTCATAAAATATCCCAGCTGTCATAAAATATCCCAGCTGTCACAAAATATCCCAGCTGTCACAAAATATCACAGCTGTCACAAAATATCACAGCTGTCACAAAATATCCCAGCTGTCACAAAATATCCCAGCTGTCACAAAATATTAAAGCTGTCATAAAATATCAGTTATAACAGAATATCCCAGCTGTCACAAAATATCCCAGCTGTCACAAAATATCCTAGCTGTCACAAAATATCACAGCTGTCACAAAATATCACAGCTGTCACAAAATATCACAGCTGTCACAAAATATCCCAGCTGTTACAAAATGTCTCAGTTCACAAAAAATCCCAGCTGTCACAAAATATCTCAGCTGACATAAAATATCTGAATTGTCACAAAATATCTCAGTTGTCAAAAAATATCAAAGATGTAACACGATATTTCAGGTGTCAGAAAATATCCCACATGCAACAAAGTTTCATAGTGGTAAAAAAATATTCCAGTTGTCACAAAATAGTTCAGTTGTCATAAAATGGTACAACAGTAAGAAAATATCCCAGCAGTAACAAAATATCCTGGCTGTCATAAAATATATCAGCTGCACCATATCCCTGATGTAATAAAATATTGGTTATGGAAGGTCTTGGTATCACAGCAAACGAATTAAAATCCATAATTGCTCAACCGCCTGTGCCAGTGGAATCATCCAAATTACTAACTCATCTCCCAAACAAAGAAAGGTAACTGTAGTCCCCGTCGTAGCAGTCTCAGCACACGCCAAAAGACATAAGGCGAAACCGCGCAGAAACAAATAAAATATATTCCAGCAGTCAAAATGTATCTCAGTTCACACACAATATCCCAGCTGCAAAAAAATATCTCAGCTGTCACAGAATATATCATTTGTCACAAAATAATCACAGCTGTCACGAAATATCTCAGTTATCATAAAATTTCCCAGATGTCACAAAATATCTCAGTTATCATAAAATTTCCCAGATGTCACAAAATATCTCAGTTATCATAAAATTTCCCAGATGTCACAAAATATCTCAGTTATCATAAAATTTCCCAGATGTCACAAAATATCAGTTATCATAAAATTTCCCAGATGTCACAAAATTTCCCAGATGTCACAAAATATCCCAGCAGAAGTAACAAAATATCCCAGCAGTAACAAAATATACAACTATCACAAAATATCCCAGCTATCACAAAATCATCCAGCTGTCTCAAATTGGCACAGCAGTAACAAAATATCCCAATAGTAAAAAATCCCAGTTGTAACACAATATCCCAGTTGTAACACAATATCCCAGTTGTAACACAATATCCCAGTTGTAACACAATATCCCAGTTGTAACACAATATCCCAGTTGTAACACAATATCCCAGTTGTAACACAATATCCCAGTTATAACACAATATCCCAGTTGTAACACAATATCCCAGTTGTCACAAAATAATTCACGCTTTCACAAAATATCACAGCTGTCACAACATATCCCAGCTGTTACAAATAATACCACCTGTCAAAAAATACCTAAGTTGTCACAAAATGTCTCTGTTACAAAATGTTATAGCTGTAACAAAATATCCCAGCTTCAACAAAACATCCAAGCTGTCACAAAACATCACAGTTGTCACAAAATATCTCAGTTGTCACAAAAACAAAATATCTCAGCTGTAACAAAATATCTCAGTTGTCAGAAAATATCCCAGCTGGAACAATTTTATCACAGTCGTAACAAAATATTCTAGATGTTACAAAATATTTCAGATGTCACAAAATGTCACAGCAGTAACAAAATGTTCTAGCAATAACAAAATGTCCCAGCAATAACAAAATATCCCAACAGTAACAAAATATACCAGCAATAAGAAAATATCACAGCTGTCATAAAATCTCATTGCCACAAAATATCTCAGTTGTCACAAGATATCAAAGCTATAACACACATATTGTTTTGTCAGAAAATATCCAACATGCAAAAAAGTATCCCAGTGGTAAAAAAATATTCCAGCTGTCACAAAATGTCACAGCAGTAACAAAATATCCCAAATGTCACAAAATATACCAGCTGTACCAAAATATCCCTGATGTAATAAAATATATTCCAGCAGTCAAAATATCCCAGCTGTAAAAACATTGCAGCTGTCACAGAACATATCATTTATCACAAAATATCTCAATTATCATAAAATATCTCAGATGTCACAAAATATCCCAGATGTCACAAAATATTCCAGCAGTAATACAATATCACAGCAGTAACAAAATATACAACTGTCACAAAATATCCCAGCTATCATAAATCATGCAGCTTTCACAAAATATCACAGCTGTTATAAAGTAATTCAGATGTCACAAAATGTCACAGCAATAACAAAATGTCCCAGCAATAACAAAATGTCCCAGCAATAAAGCAATAACAAAATGTCCCAGCAATAACAAAATGTCCCAGCAATAACAAAATGTCCCAGCAATAACAAAATATCACAGCTGTCATAAAATCTCATTTGCCACAAAATATCTCAGTTGTCACAAGATATCAATGCTATAACACACATATTGTATTGTCAAAAAATATCCAACATGCAAAAAAGTATCCCAGTGGTAAAAAAAATATTCCAGCTGTCACAAAATGTCACAGCAGTCACAAAATATCCCAGCAGTAACAAAATATCCCGAATGTCACAAAATATACCAGCTGTACCAAATTATCCCTGATGTAATAAAATATATTCCAGCTGTCATAATATATCTCAGTTCACACAAAATATCCCAGCTGCAAAACATATTGCAACTGTCACAGAACATATTTATCACAAAATATCTCAGTTATCATAAAATATCTCAGATGTCACAAAATATCCCAGCAGTAATAAAATATCACAGCAGTAACAAAATATACAACTGTCACAAAATATCCCAGCTATCATAAAATCATGCAGCTGTCACAAAATATCTCAGTTATCACAAAATATCACAGCTGTTATAAAGTAATTCAGTTTTCATAAAATATACCAGCTGTCACAAAATATATCAGCTGTAACAAAATGTCTCAGTTGTTACAAAATGTTACAGCTTTAACCAAATATTTCAGCTACAACAAAACAGCATCATTCAAGCTGTCACAAAATATCACAGTTGTCACAAAATATGTCAATTGTCATAAAATATCCCAGCTGCAACAATTTTATCCCAGTCATAACCAAATATTCCAACTGTAACAAAATATTCCAGCTATCACAAAATATACAATTTGTCATAAAATATACCAGCTGTACCACAATATACCAGCTGTCATAAATCATTCAAGCTGTCACAAAATATCACAGTTGTCACAAAATATGTCAATTGTCATAAAATATCCCAGCTGCAACAATTTTATCCCAGTCATAACCAAATATTCCAACTGTAACAAAATATCCCAGCTGTCACAAAATCTTCCAGCTGTCACAAAATATCAGGTATCACAAAATATCCCAGCTGTCACAAAATATAGTTCTCACAAAATATGCCAGCTGTTACAAAATATTAAAGTTGTAACAAAATATCTCAGTTGTCACAAAACATCACAGCAGTAACAAAATATCCCAGTTGTCACAAAACATTCCAGCTGTCATAAAACATCCCAGCTGTCATAAGACATCCCAGCTGTCACAAAATATCTCAGTTGTCACAAAGTATTTCAGTTGTCACAAAACATCACAGCAGTAACAAAACATCACAGCAGTAACAAAATATCCAGCAATAACAAAACATCCCAGCTGTAACAAAACATCCCAGCTGTAACAAAACATCCCAGCTGTAACAAAACATCCCAGCTGCAACAAAACATCCCAGCTGTCATAAAACATCCCAGCTGTCATAAAACATTCCATCTGTCATTAAACATCCCAGCTGTCACAAAATATCCCATTTGTCACAAAAGATCACAGATGTTTCCTTCTCCTGACATGACCCCAAGTGATGAATGTCTCCTGATGTTGGAAATTAGCTTTCATTTTTGATTTGGCCTCTTTTTGAACATCCTAATTACTCTTTTAGAACATCCTAATTACTCTTTTAGAACATTCCCATTACTCTTTTAGAATGCCCTTGATACTTTTTTTTTAGAACATCTACATTACTCTTTTAGAATATCCAGATTACTCTTTTAGAATATCGCCATTACTCTTTCAGAATATCCCCGTTAGTTGTTCAGAATATCCCTTTAGTCTTTTAGAAAACCCTCGTTACTCTTTTAGAACATCCTCATCTATTACAAAAGTTGGGCACAATACAAAACAACAAAATTAATATAAAAAGCTGCTTTATAGAATTGTTGGATTTTTGTGTTCTGTGATGGCTCTCTTGCAGTACTTTCTAACCATAGCATATGCATCAGGGGACAGACAACAATCCTGGACATGCAACTGCTGAAATGAAGAGTACCTATAAGCAATCATCACTATTCCTTTGTCTGTTGTTACATCACATGACTTCATCTCAAGTTTATGTAGATTTGGACAGTGCATAGATAAGGCATACAGTCCATCATCTGTTATGTCACATTTGCTTATGTCCAACGAGCAAAGTCTTGGGCAGTTTTGTGCCAGAAAATCTAAGCCAATGTCTGAGATAGCCTCACAGCGTTGAAGTAGCATAGCTTGTAGTTCTTAGTAATATGAATGACCCCTTGGTCTGACACCTTGGTAAACATAAAAAAACTTGTAAAAAGTTTATAACAGGCCATTGTGAGCAATTATATATGTAAATGTTTGTAAATAGTCTATATAAATATCTGTCAACAATTATAATATTTTTCTTTAAATGTTTAAACATTGTACATAAACATAACTTTAGTAAACATGTACCAATTAAACATCATTCCTTTTAATATATGGAGGAATAATGATGTTAGTGATCATATTTTTTTATGACCAACAGGACTTTTATAAAAGTCATGACTAGAATCAAGCAATGCTGCACTACCTTTTCACATAAAATGGTAGATGTGTCAATACATTTTTGAAGCAGGCCATATATAAATATGTAAATATTTTAACAGTGACACAAATTCTATCACCAATCTTGTTTAAACTAATCAATGAGAAAATCTTTAAAAACATCACAAAGATGCCAGGCATAAACAATAATGGAATGATAGTTATTAACCTAAGATATGCTAATGATACTGTATTACTAGCAGAAAATCCTGAAGATCTACATCAATTACGAAATGAAATAAACATGATAAGCAAAAAATATGGATTAGATATGAATATCAAAAAGAATAAAACTATGATCATAAACAAAGAAAGTACTCAAAACCTACAAGTGGATATCAAATTTCAAGAAATACACCTGAAGACAGTTCAAAGCTACAACTACTTTGAACATACTATAACCAGTGATGGAAAATGTAAAACTGGAGAAAAAAAAATAGAAAATGGCAAATAGTAATTTTAATGTCATAAAAAATATACTAACATCAAAACAATTAAAGCATGGCTTAAACTAAGAATAGTAAAATGTTAATTTCTCAACATTCTTGAATGGTGCTGAAAGATGGACATTAGACAAGAAAACAGAACAGAAAATTTAAGCTTTTCAGATGTGGATTTATAGAATAATAGGAAGATTTGAAAGGAAAGAAAAGAAACGATTCTTCTTCTTTCCTTCCTTATTTGCCTTTCAGCATCGAGGGGAGATATATTTTGTGGTCTTTTGCTCTTCTCTTCGCCTCGGCTGCTGTTATGTTTCCTAGTGCTTGCAATATTCCATCCATTCATCTTTTTGTGGTTGACCTTTGGGCCTGATATTCGCACATTTGTTGAAGGCTCGTTGTGTTGTGTTTTGATTTTTCTGCTTTGTCATGCGGCCAAAAAATTTTATCTGTTGTTTCTTTATATATTCTATGGCGGGGGCTATTCCTAGCTTTCTCCTCAGTTCTTCATATCTGATCTTATCTCTCAGACTGTTTCCTGTCATTCGTTAGACACATTTACTCTCAGTAGAGGTTATTTTCTTATTGTTCTTGCATCTAGGGTCCAGGTCTGGCATTGGTAGCACAATGTTGAGATGAAGATTGTATTGTTTAGTGCTCATTTTGCCTCTAGCATTATTTCCTTGTTGGACAATAGTGGTGATAACTGTCCAATGATTTGGATTGACAAACAAACGATGAAGTCGTAAAACAACTAAAAATTAAAAGAGAACTACTAAACACAATTCAAACAAGAGAAATGAGATTTTTGAGGCATGTTAAAAGACACTATGGTCTACTAAAAGTAATCTGGAAGGGAAAATGCAAGGTAAAGGAGGGAGAGGTAGACCAAGACTAATATGGACAAGTAACATCAAAAGATGGTCATATCAGCCTATGATATTCTTCATCATTAAAGCAAGAGACAGAGCAGAAAGATGATCCACATTAACCAACTTTGGATGCGGAGACAGCACTTAATGAATGACATAAATGAAAATATCAAATAAAATTTATACTTAGCTGTCTATAGAAACAATTTTAAACTGATAAGCTATAAAAGTGTGTATCTGCACTGCACAATTTTTATAAAATGTATTGTTTCCAATGTAAAGCAAGATTTTTTTTTTTTGCTCTTCCAAAAAAAAGTTTCCACAGTCTGGTGTCACATGCTTCCTTGTATTAGTTATCAAAATGGTGGATGCACTGAATACATGTCAAAAAATATAAGTTGTGATTGAAATTCTCACAGTGGAAAGTTTTGAGCCTAAAGCAATTCACAATTCTCTGGGGAATTTGCTTGAAGAGGAAGTTTTCAATCTTAAGTTAACGCAGTCTTGATACATAGGAGAGGTTGTTAGTTCAAATCTGACTGCACAAGTTGGGATTTTTATTTGTGATTTCTCTCTGTGGCAACCACTCCTGGTCTCAACAGTGTGGCCTGGCTTGAAACGTCAATTACACATCAACAGAAAAAATATGAGTACCTCTGAAGATGGAGTTATCTGCCTGAGTGGTGAGGGGCCCCTGTTCACATGGCTGCCAGGGTAAAATGAATCAACATGCAAAATTCAGTCCCTAGGCTATAGGGACTTCACCTCAGGTGAAAGCTGCGAATGCAGAAAAAAAATATGTCTTTACTCTACTTTTTTGGTTAACTCTTTCGTACGGAAGCTTTTTATTGATGCAACAGAAGAGATTTCAGAGACAAAATTGTTCATGGTTTTAAAAATCAATCTACATATTTATATTAATCTAACATACAACATATTATATATGAATGTTTAGATAATTGAACAAGATATAAGATTTCACCAATATCCATATGATATAAGACATAAAAGGAATATGGTTTGATGACATTCACACTAATCAAATTGAGCGTGGCGCACTATACGGTGAAACAGACATTGCCGGAATCGCATTGGCGCACAGTGCGGCGAAACGTATGGAAAGAGTTAATGTAATAAATCATTTTAAAGAAAAAAATCTGAATACAAATGTTTGCGGTGATAAAAATAGCATGATACACATTACATGTAGACCAATATTTTTTATTACAAATATTTGACTGTTAAACTTGTAAATGCAGGTTTTTGGTGAGCTGGTACAAGATTGTACTTACTCACATCAATTTCAGGACTACTGGTTTCTTCAAAGTGGTGTCTTTTCATTAATTGCTATACTAACTTGGGTTTATACTTTTCTTCAAAGTTGAGTAAGGTAGAATTTTAACAAAGAATGAGAAGCTCGGCCAGAATAAGGACATATGACAAAGTACACCAAAAACCATGTGTGGAATCTGATGGCACTGCAGGGCATTAGAAGTAAGACAGTCATGAAAATATATGAGTACTAACATACTTTTCCCAAAACCCCACAACTTTTAAAAATAAAGAGACATTAGAATGTAAAATCCTTCATTATCTTTTTACATTTTGCCACAATGAGATAAAGTAGTAGAGTCTTACAATAATTTGGCCACTCTTGCATGCCTAGATCAGCTACACTTTTGCAATCACTCAGTCTCAGTTCTCGTAAGCTTGTCGAAGGAAGAATTTTAAAATTGTTTAATGACATAACATAAAGAGAATAATTAAAATTACAAAGAAAACAAGTTTTAAACAGTTAAACTGAATATTTGAATATTTATTTATTGTATAGAATATTATTTATTAACTGAATATTTATTTATTTTATGCTCCATGTGAATGCAAATCTATAACAGGTGCAATATACCAGATGGCCTATTAAAATCAATATTCATAGCCTTACCAAAGAAATGGGGAGCTGCGATAGCTCAGTGGTTAGTGAACTGGACTACAAATGACAAGAGGTAGGGTTTGATCCCTACAACATCAAAGCAAGAGACAGAGCAGAAAGATGCTCCACGGTAGCCAACTTTGGATGCGGAGACAGCACTTAATGAATGACATAAATAAAATGTCAAATAAAATTTATACTTAGCTGTACTATAGAAACAATTTAAAATTGATAAGCTATCAAAGTCTGTATCTGCACTGCACAATTTTTATAAAATGTATTGTTTCCAATGTAAAGCAAGATTTTTTTTTTGCTCTTCCAAAAAAAAGTTTCCACAGTCTGGTGTCACATGCTTCCTTGTATTAGTTATCAAAATGGTGGATGCACTGTATATGTGTCAGAAACTATAAGTTGTGATTGAAATTCTCACAGTGGAAAGTTTTGAGCCTAAAGCAATTCATAATTCTCTGGGGAATTTGCTTGAAGAGGAAGTTTTCAATCTCAAGTTAGTGCAGTCTTGATACATAGGAGAGGTTGTTAGTTCAAATCTGACTGTACAAGTTGGGATTTTTATTTGTGATTTCTGTCTGAGGCAACCACTTCTGGTCTCAACAGTGTGGCCTGGCTTGAAACGTCAATTACACATCAACAGAAAAAATATGAGTACCTCTGAAGATGGAGTTATCTGCTTGAGTGGTGAGGGGCCTCTGTTCACATGGCTGCCAGGGTAAAATGAATCAACATGCAAAATTCAGTCCCTAGGCTATAGGGACTTCACCTCAGGTGAAAGCTGCGAATGCAGAAAAAAAATATGTCTTTACTCTACTTTTTTGGTTAACTCTTTCGTACAGAAGCTTTTTATTGATGCAACAGAAGAGATTTCAGAGACAAAATTGTGTTCATGGTTTTAAAAATCAATCTACATATTTACATTTATCTAACATATAACATATTATATATGAATGTTTAGATAATTGAACAAGATATAAGATTTCACCGATATCCATATGATATAAGACATAAAAGGAATATGGTTTGATGACATTCACACTAATCAATATGAGTGTGGTGCACTATACGGCGAAACGTACATTGCCGGAATCGCATTGGCGCACAGTGCGGCGAAACGTATGGAAAGAGTTAATGTAATAAATCATTTTAAAGAAAAAAATCTGAGTACAAATGTTTGTGGTGATAAAAATAGCATGATACACATTACACGTAGACCAATATTTTTTATTACAAATATTTGACTGTTAAACTTGTAAATGCAGGTGGTTGGTGAGCTGGTACAAGATTGTACTTACTCACATCAAATTCAGGACTAGTGGCTTTTCAAGGCGGTCTCTTTTCAATAATTGCTATACTACCTTGGGTTTATACTTTTCCTGAAAGTTGAGTAAGGTAGAATTTTTTTTCTTTAAAAAATTTAGCGAAGAATGAGAAGCTCGGCCAGAATAAGGACATAGGACAAAGTACACCAAAAACCCTGTGTGGAATCTGATGGCACTGCAAGGCATTAGAAGTAAGACAGTCATGAAAATATATGAGTACTAACATACTTTTCCCAAAACCCCACAACTTTTAAAAATAAAGAGACATTAGAATGTAAAATACTTCATTACCTTATTACATTTTGCCACAATGAGGTAAAGTAGTAGAGTCTTACAATAATTTGGCCACTCTTGCATGCCTAGATCAGCTACACTTTTGCAATCACTCAGTCTCAGTTCTTGTAAGCTTGTCAAAGGAAGAATTTTAAAATTGTTTAATGACATAACATAAAGAGAATAATTAAAATTACAAAGAAAACAAGTTTTAAACAGTTAAACTGAATATTTGAATATTTATTTATTGTATAGAATATTATTTATTAACTGAATATTTATTTATTTTATGCTCCATGTGAATGCAAATCTATAACAGGTGCAATACACCAGATGGCCTATTAAAATCAATATTCATAGCCTTACCAAAGAAATGGGGAGCTGCGATAGCTCAGTGGTTAGTGAACTGGACTACAAAGGACAAGAGGTAGGGTTCGATCCCAACTGATGGCTTCTGGTTCACCCAGCCTTTAATGGGTACCGGATTTTTTTTCTGGGAAAGTAAAGTGGCACGGGCATAATATTGACATTACCCCAAAAATATTGTGCCGAGGTCTGTAAAATTTATGGTCACTAGCACTATATTCCTTAAACGCCACTTGGCTTGACAGGGGTACTTAACTTTTTTTACCAAAAGAAATCCGGTGCGATTGAATGTGATGATCATCCCACAATAAGCTTATGAGTCACATGTCCAAGACAGTATTACGAATCATCATATGAAGAGTGCCAAACAAAATCAGTCTAATCAGTGATGAAAAGTTTACTTTTGTTACTTTTAATTACTTCACTTACACTTTTAATTTTGGATTGCAATCACGGTCTAATATAACCTGAAAGACTTGGTCTGAGGCTAAACAGATCGTGCCTGGCCAAGAAGTGGGCAAAACCTGCAAGACAGCAACAGCAACATTATACAAAGTTTGCTGGGAAATGCTATCAGAGACAGAGAGATAAACACACAGACATACAGACGTACATATTACTAATATTTGTAATAATTTAATATGTAAAATAAAATTTATATTCATTGTATATCAATTGAATCACTAATCTGACACTCTTTAGAGTGAAATATAGCATAAAGTTGTGAGAAATCATGGTAGCTTTTACATCTCATCAACCAATTTTGAATTCCCTTATATGATTTCTAGAAACTAAAAGAGCATTAATGATGAGTGAAATCATTACAGAAGAGAGTTTATTAAAAGTACTATGCCGCTCATCAACAAAGACAGTGTTTAATTTTTTGACAATTTGGGATACTTTTTTAAAAAAAATACTTACTGAACAATTTACATAAATTATCTGTAGAGCTCTTTTTTCTCTTCACATTAGCATAATTATATATATATTTTTCTCTTTCAAATTTACCCTTATCTTCCATTTATTTGCTTCTCACCACTGCTGTAAATCTACCAACTAAAGTTAACATCGTTACCAAGTATTTGAACTCTTTCATCTTTAAAACTGTCAATTTAATGTAATAGATGACAGGTTGTTAATTTCACACATATAGGGTAAAGTTTACAACTTAAATTTAACAGTTTGTTTATACCCTGTTTTAGTTTCTCCAGC
Organism: Megaustenia siamemsis; assembly: GCA_032433765.1. Taxonomy (NCBI): domain Eukaryota; kingdom Metazoa; phylum Mollusca; class Gastropoda; order Stylommatophora; family Ariophantidae; genus Megaustenia; species Megaustenia siamemsis. The sequence continues at coordinate 13,984,953 of JAVIAB010000008.1, forward strand.
TCTCAGTAAACTCCACATGAAACACATTTCTTCATTTCTATTTTTTTTTTATTTTAATAATTATGTCGTTAATCAATCCACTGTGTGATTGTCAAACCAAATATGATTGTGAGAAAACAAAGTTTAGAATTAATAATTTAATTAACTTACTGTCTGTTTTTATCCAACAAAGAGAGCAGTTTGTTTTATTGTCTTATACTAAAATAATTATCTTAATTTTTAAAGAAAAGTTTCTCTTGTATTTATACTCTAACTTAATAAGAATGTCTAACGATACAGCTTCTAATCCATTTTTATCCAGAACTGTATTAATTGTGACTGCAAAAATAATGTATGTGTGAGAGAGCTATTAATATTACTTATTTCATTTAATTTATTTAATTTTAACATAACAATTGGTAGCTTAAGGTAATTCTTATTACTATTTGTAATATTGGAATGACATAATCATATATATATATATAATTTTTACTAGTGGCAAGCTTACTTAGTTCTTTTTAAAATTATAATCATGACAAATCATCAGCAAGTACCAGGCATGCTGGCATGGGTGATCATGTCTCTCCACAACTTTTGATCTCGACAGTTACCATTTCTGTTGTTGACCTTCAGCCAAGCCATTCTCTTAAGCTGTCTGGTATCTTTTCTCTTTGATTCCCTCTATCTCTTCATCCTTCATGACAAATAGAAAATGAATAATAATGAATGAATATTAATTCATTTTCAATACAAAGATTGAAGTAGCTTGAACAGTGGAAATATTATTTATAAAATGCATCTAATCACTATTTGAAGATATTCTAAGTTATATTGTTAGAGAACTTGAAATAATATGGTTCATGAAAATATTATTTGACTTTGACTATCCACTCTGCATTTTGTGAGGATAAGATGAAAATAAAATATATTGTTTACATAGGATCCATTTTTAATAACAATCGTGAAATTCTTGTTGAATTTTATGCATACTGGATTATTTTAAATTGCTATCATTTAAAAACAAATTAATTTCCTATAATTTGCACAAAACGTAGAAGCACATTTATTGAATTAATTTAAATCTATATTCATTGCTAAACACGTCTAATGATTAATATATTGTTTACATAGCATACGATGTTGAGTAAAATCGTGTAGTTCTAATTGAATTTTATGCATACTGGATAATTTTTAATTGCTACCATCTAAAAACAAATTAATTTCATACAATTTGCACAAAACTTAGAAGCACATATATTTAACACATTAGTTTAAAACTATATGCATTGCGAAAAAGGCCTAATGATTACTATTCTACAGAATATTATGAATTGTCTAAAAAGTTAAAGGTTGTTTGATTTTTTATTATCATATTTTAAATAATAAATAAATAAAAATATATAAATAATATCATGCATAAAAAATATAACAAATAATACTTATAAATAATACCCTAAAAAGGATACAAACAAATGTAAATATAATTATGTTATTTTAATTCATGAAATTAGATCTTTCATTCAGTGTGAGTGTCCTACCGCATAATTTCTAAATTGTTACCATTAACAGGAAATAAACTGGAATGTCGAAAAAACAAAACAGGGTGTTAGGCAAGGTTTTGTGCTGTCACTAGATTTGTTTAATATTTATGGTGAAATTATTTTAAGATCCATAAGGGGCATACCTGGAACAATCGGAGGTAATAATATACATAATCTAAGGTATACTGATGATACAGTCTTAATCACTAAGAGTGAAGATGAGTTACACGAATTGTTAGACATTATAGTAAAGGAAAGCTAAAATAAAGGACCCAGCCCTAGTAGTGAAAAAAAACAGTAGTAATGGAAACAACAAAGACAAAGACATCACTGCAATGCATAATAAAGACAAGTGGAAAAATGTTAAAACATATAAATTAATTTAAATATCTGGGAATAATTTTCACCTCAGATGGTAGATATACAACAGTGATGAGATGCAGAATAGCTCAGGCAAAAGCAGCTTTCCAAAAAATGAGGAAGATACTATGCAATCCATTTTTTACAATAGAAACACGAAAAAGAGTTCTTAATGTTATGTATAGCAAGTCTTAACATATGGATGTGAATCATAATAACAGACAAAAAAATCATTAGTCTGTAAAAATGTGGTTTTACAGAAGAATGTTGAGAATATTATGGACAGCCAAGAATGGTAATTAAAACGTTCTGAAAGAGGCCAAAGCAAAAAGAGAGCTATTCCAATTTCCAAAGTTAGGAAAAAACAATTATTTTGGCCATGTAATGAGAGGTGAACAGCTGGATATATTGTAACAACAGGTAAAATTGAGGGACAAAGTGATAGAGGAAAGCAAAGAGAAAAGATACCAGACAGCTTAAAAGAATGGCTTGGCAGAAAGTAAACAGAAATGATAAATAACTGTCGAGATCAAACGTTGTGGAGAGACATGGTCACCTACTTGATGATGATGGTGATTATATCCTGTTTCAGTTTCTCCATCTCACAGTTACCTAAAGATGGAAGACTTACCTTGATTTTTATTTTATTTTTAATAATGTTGTCCTAAATCAATCCACTGAAGATTGTCAAACTAAAACTGGTTGTGATAAACTGTAAAATAAGAAGAACACAAATATTAGAATTAATAACTAAATTAAAGTACTGTCTGTTTTCATTCAACAAACAAAGGTACAGTTTGATTTACTGTTCTGTACTAAAAGTATTTTATTTTTAGTTTTTTAAAAGAAAGGTTTATCTTTTTTTTACATTCTAACTATAATTTAGTATGTCTATAAGGTACAACTTTTAATCCATTTCAACTAGAATTTCTCTTTTAACTTGACTGCAAAATAAAATGTGTCAGTGAGAGAGCTATTATATTACTAATTTCATTTCATTTTATTAACCTAAATTAACAATTTAGCAACTTAAAGTAATTATTATTATTTGTAATATTAGAAGGACATTATAATCATATTAATATATAATTTTTACCAGTAGATTTTTTTTATTATTTTTCATTTTCGGTTTAAAATTGAAGTCGAAGTAACTCGAACTGTGACACATCATTGTTGATATGACATATAGTAATAACTACGAAGATATTCTAAGTTATTTTGTTAAAGAACCTGAAATGATATGACCTCTATATTTCTGAAAATATTATTTGATTTTGACCATCTACCTTGCATTTTGTGGGTATAAGACGAAAATAAAATATCTTGTTTACTTACAATTACATGGTACCATCTTGAAATCAATCGACGAGTTTTAATTGAATTGTATGCATACTGGATAATTTAAAAATCCTACCATTTATAAACAAATTAAATTTCATATAATTTGCACAAAACATATAAGCACATTTATTTATCACATTAATTTTAGTCTATATGCATTGCTAAACATGTTTAATGATTAATATATTTTTTTAAAAATAGAACGGCATTTCAAGAATTATTGTGGAGTACTAATTGTGAATTGTATGCATAGTTGATAATTTTAAATTGCTACCGTATAAGAACAAATTAATTTCATATAATTTGCACAAAACTTAGAAGCACTTTTATTTATCGTATTAATTTAAATCTATATGCATTGCTGAACATGTCTAATGATTAAGGCTTTAGAGAATATTATTAACAGTCTAAAAATTTAAAGGAATTACCCCTAGGAACAATCACTCGTACTTACGAAAAATTACACTTTTGCAGTGGCTTCCCTTAATAAGTAAGGGAAATGATACTTAACAAAATTCATATAAAAGTAATATTTTTTATTTGCATCATAAATTAAAAGAACATACACTTTGACTGATAAGATTTAATTTTAGTGCATTGTAAGACACATTGCCTAATATGCTTTTGTATATTTAAACATAAACATTTTAAAGAAAATATTTTTTTTTCAAATGATATGCAAAATTGTGGTACTCTTAAAAAATTACAATAGCAAGAGATTTATATAATTAACTATTTTGTATGTAGTTTTCAGTGGCCGGGTTTATGAAATTCTAGTGAATATTTATAAACCAACTGCCCATTTTCTCTTTGGCTAAGACGCAAGGCTTATAAACCTTGTCCTAGGTGCAAAGCCGTGTTGCCTGCTCTAGCAACACAGACTGTGTCACGTCGGCTACGTGACACAGTAGTCTTTGGGTACTGCTTTGCTACCTCCCATTATGTCAAAGTTTGAACAGAAAATTGGGGGGGTGGAAGATGCGTGGTCGGACTAGGGTAACACCCGATGTTCTTAGTGCCGAGATTGCAATCGGCACGTCTGTGTGCTGTTGAATCTGGGCTAGTTTCCACTAGCTAGGCAGCTCTAGCCTAGGGCATCAGTCTTAGTGAGGTGGGGATCCTGGGGACAGCAGCCCTTCCATTTACACAAATGACATGAATGGTTATCCTTTTAACTTCTGTTCCCCACATTTCCTGTGGAGTGTGAAAATACACGAGAATGTGCCCCTGTATGAACGTAGGCACAGGTAAATCCTCAGACCTGTTTGATGATATATGCTCTTATTAGAATTATTGGTGTCTTATTCTTTATAAGAAGTAGAGAATAGTGACACTGTAACCTTCCAGGCATGTCGTAAGAGGCGACTAAGGAGGTTGATCGATGGCTTGACAAGCTGTCATTGTAAAAAGTATTGTTATGGAAACAGAGCCATAGATTTTAGAAGTGGTGATCTCTGCAATATGTGCCATTTTGGCATGCAAGGTTTCTGCTTTTGAGATTATGGTTCTGCCCTATGTGCCGTCTTCGGCTCGAAAGGACAATAGATAGATAGATTCTTTATAATCTATTTCTGAAGCATTAAGTAAAGTAAGCCTGAGAAGGCAGACGCACAGAAGCGAGAGTATCCAGTAGAGATGTGGATTCTGTGATATGGTGTGTGACTGGCCGAGCGAGATGTGTGATCGCTGGCCGCAGTGAATAATTGTACATAATTGCCATTGTTAGGGTTGTCGGAATAAAGATACATGATCTTTCAACATCAGCAGTGTGCAGATATTTATTGATAACATTTATTTAATTATAACAGTCACTACCTATGCCAGGGCGTTGAAACGAACTGAGAGTTGTCACGGCCCATACCATACGGAACAAAACAGTTCAGTCAGATTACAGCCGAAGTACTAGTTGAGGACGTGAGAACCTGACAGCTGAGACGAAGAGGTGAGCGCTCGTTGACCACTGCACGTTTTTGTACCTTGTCAACATCACCATCGCCTGACCAGTTACAGTACCCCTCACGGGGCGTGTGTACAAGTTGGTATCGACACAAGCAGAGAAAGAACGATGTTGTCATAAACGGTGTACTACAGAGGGCTGTTATTAAAGACTGTTCAAATGGTGCTGGCAGGTAATTTGCATTGGCCTATTATACCATTACCAATATTCATACCATTGTCATCGCCTAACATCATTTCAAACCTGTTACATGTGAATCATGGACAATAGGACAACAGACAAAAAAAATAAGGCTGTAGGAGGACTGGAGGCTGTAGAAATATAGTTTTACAAAGAATGTTGAGAATACCATGGACAGTTATGAATAGTAATGAAAACGTTCTGAAAGAGACTAACGCAGAAATAGAGCTAATATCATATATTATGAAGAAACAATAGTAGTATATCAGGAAGGATCAGGTTAGCATTTAGGCGTAAATTAACAAAGATATATAGCATTTTGCGCGAAATGTACACGAGAGACAAGGGGAGTTAACCGTGACATTTCGTGTCGGGATGTTGACCCCTAGTCCCGGTGACCCCGGAAGTGCCCTGTTTATGTCTGGTGTGTCCTGGCTTTGGAGCTCTTGATACACTTGAGTGATAGTGATAGGTTAGTAGATTATACAACATCAATGAAAAACATTAAATTTAAAACAAGACGAAGATATATTTTATTCTTTTATTATCTCAATAGGTGTATAACATACAGTGGATATTATATAACATTACAAACATATTTAGTACACTGAGTAAATATATAGTACAGGGATAACCTTTATTTATAGCTATGTAGTTGGGTGTCTGCTTAGTTCTATGTCATAAATGAATCATAAGGGGTGAAACTGTTAGAGATTGCTGGGTAGTCTAAACTGGTAGTGTAAAGAGTTAAATATCTAAAGGCGTAGTCGAGACGTTATCATCAGCTACCTTTCTTTTTATATAGAAATAGGAAAGAGCATTTCTTGTTTGACTGTAGGAAAATATGGAATTATTTAAGACTTTGAAACCTACATTTTTCCCACCCTTAGCCTTTTGCGTAGCGAGGACCTCTAAAAACATATCTTTAGCTAATTTGTTGTGTTGCTTGCTTAACCCCTTACAACTGATTTTATCGTAAACCCCACTACAATGGTACGTCTTACTACATAAACTAACAAGAGCCGTCCCTTCGTACTCTAGTTTAAAAAGCCCGGGCGTTCGTTTGGTGTATGCTTTAACACCGTTACAGTTTATACAGTCTGTCTTGCTAATATGCTCATCGCAAAACTCGACGGGAAACCAGTCTTTATATACACTATTAAACTCAGCCCGCAGCCCTGACTTAACTATATCCTCCAACTTAGGTGCACTTAAAGCCAAGTATAAACTATCAGTATCTGTTTCACATAACTGAAAGTTGGACCTATCTACAAACTTATCTAAGAACTCGAAATAAAAATCTAACATACGAAGTTTTGCATATTGATACACGAAGAAACCGATTTGTAGGGGTAAGTCCCAAACAGTTTTCTTTTTCTCCATCTCAATTTCAAAAAGGTCCACACCTATTTCAGTCATCTTTTTAAACCGGGAACTATTTATCATTTTTGATATCTCATCCCCCGAACATACGAGACAGCGCTATGATTGACCTTATTGGTTAGAGTCTTCCCATAGGCTGAGTTTCCTAAGAGCTTCATCGTATCACTTACTATAGATTGATTCTCGTCTAGATCACCAGCCCGCCTAGCGTCAGAAACCATTTCTCCAAACTTTTTAAAACAACTAGACGGTTGATATTCTATCACTTGATAAATTTGTGTTACCTCCAATCCGTGGTCTAAATACCATTTTAACAGTGGTGTTGCCAACAAAATTTTTTCCCCGACATAACTGCCGATTAGGGTGCGACGAGGGGTCGACAACAAGTTATGTTTGCAGGCATATTTACCCATAAACGGTCCAATATCATCACGCGTGATGTCAATATTTTTGAAAATTGGAGTCATCTCACTGAAATGTTCCTTCAGGCGGTCGGGGACGTGTAGATCACATTCCACTAAACCAAAACATGTCCCATCTGAAACAGAAGTCAGAATCTGTTTATCACTGAGAGGGAACCCTTCTTTAGAGTAAGAGGGTCTAGCTCGAGGGATGGCTTTAGAAAGGAAAGCCCTAATGCTTGGGTCAGACTTTTTCAGAGCCTGCCACTCACATTCCCACATAACTTCTACTGGGACTTTGACCTCCTCAGTTAGATAGGTGTGTATCTCACATGTTTTTTTCAAACAGCTCGAACAAAGGCTTATTATTAACAGGGTTTCTATCTTTATCTTTGGTGAGGGGACAGTCTTTGTGACCATGGTACAAACAACCATGAAAATTATAGCCTCTTCTATTGGATTTATCCCACCCATCCACAGGGATATTTCTAGCACCTAACCGAAACTCACTCCCATTAAACTGAGTTTTCAACTCTACCCCTTTTTGGTGGGCGATCCACGTTAGCCACTCTCTACTTTGTTGGACATAATAGTTATTTTTTTCAACCCTAAAACCGGTCTCCATTCTTCTAATAATCGGGTAATCTGTTGGCATTGGGTTCATCAGTGCCCAAAGATACAACGCGTTGGCATCGTAACCTTGGATGGATTTGACCAGCTTTCCGCCCCTAATAAACGTTTTGCCTACTTCATGATACCTATGAAAAATTATAGACGGACCTCCAACGATATTATCTCTAATCATTGTGTGTAGACTAGCCTGTTTGCTCGAACATAAACTAAACATTACACCCTATCAACGGTCTTAAAAAGATACTTTAAACAAACACCCGGAACCGAAATGGCGTATTTAAAACAGTCCACACCCCGCTCACCATAAAAGCGAACCTGCTGCTCCAAGGCTTCTAAGAAGGGGACTACATCTTTGTTATTATACCAAATCAAAAAGTCCTTAAGGGTCGTCATCTTATTGGCCTTCCAGACCTTTTTACACAGAGCATATTCCTCCTTGGAAATATTGGCATTTTTTAACGACGAATGAAATGCTTCGTGTGGGGGTAACTCTGTCTCATTCAACTTGTTTAAATCGGTTACATACTCGTAGCAGAAAAAACCTTTGGTCTCCTATACTTTATAAGCGGCCAGATATTTACTATAGCTAAACCCGGGGGCTAGATAGTTTACTATATCTAAGAATTTTAGATTCTGTGTTGCAATACACATAAAGTTATTGTTTCTTTTAACTATAAACTTGAACGGTTTGGGTACTTTGTAGTCTCCTTCAATTTTATCTTCCTCTTCTGCGTTAACCTTGGTTTCTTCTTCTTCATCTTCCATACTATCTTCGGCTTCGCCCACTTGGGCAGCGGCATCCATGAAGTATTTTATTAAATAAGGTTTAATGACGTTAATGTCATATTTCCCCGAGTTAAACCCTATAACTGGAAGCTCTTTTAAATACTCAGCAAATTTAGCTATTAGCTTGTCTTTATTCAGATCATGGAGTTGAGTAAAAATACTGGCAAACCGAGATCGCAATAACGAGTATGCCTTAGCAGCTATACCAGTGAGATAATCAACCATCTGACTAACTAAAATTTGTGGGTCACCCTTGGTTATGAAGCATTTTGGGGCCTCCCACCCGGGGACATTTGACGCTATAGAGCAGGAGAGGGGGACGTGTTTGGCTACAAAGGTAGTCGAGTGTGTTTCTTGGGGAACATTCCCATTATCAAAATAACATTCATAATCGAATGTCGCCCTGAATGGGTAAATAAAACACTCTGGAGTACTTAGCCCTTCAGAGCTGATCGCGTCCCATATACTTTCAGGTGAAGAGTAAACACCACCCTTATATGTCTCTACAGTCATATCCCCATTGCAAGTTTTTTTCGTGCTTATTCATACGCCAAAACTCTTTCCACAGTTTCCCACATTTTCCACAAGAAAAGCTTTTACTAGCCCTAGAAAGATCGTTTATATAAAAGAAGTGGTTTTCGTAAAGTAAAAGACGGAGAGTTTCACTATAACTACTGCCACTTCTCAGGACAATACACAAGGCTTCCTCAGAATCAAACTCAAAAATATCTATGTTTATTGAAAAACAATTTTCTAAGAGAGGCATTTCAGCAAGAGTTACACCGGGAAAGTTACTTAACATTAGAGAGGGGTTAAACTGTTTGAAAAGTAGTCCCGAAGCCTTCCTAACATCAGTATTTGGAGTTCCTCGATGGACAGCTAGACACCGGAAGAAGCAGAGATTATCATTGTAAACTTTAGAATGGGAATCGTTTTGCAGGATATTAATGCCGTAGTTGGATGCAATGTAGGGTGGGATATCTAGCAGACACCCTATAGGATAATCTTGAAGTTTATAAACATAAACACTCGTACTGACTAACGCCTCCAAGGTATATTTGGTTGTCTCCCTGTTTTTATTTGCATATCATAATATATCACTTTGATTTAATCTATCAACAAATGTTTCAAAATCGTAGCTGTTGTTAACTAACAAGGGTTTGTCTAATCCTGTCGCGTTATTTGAGCTAGCGTGAAAGTAACGCAGCCCCTGTGTCTCCCTATGTCTTAAAAGCAGATGACTATAATTCACCTTGAAACGCTTTTTCTGGGCTAGAAAAATTGGGTTTACAAGAGTCTTCCACTCTATAGGAGTATCAGGCTGATGAAATATAGTGTACGTCTCCATGTATTTATTCCTACGTTCATGTGTTCTAATTGCTAACCAGTTGTTCTTATATATCTTCCTAATATCTTCGGGTAACTTATTTCGAGAGTCAACTTCATTAATAAGTCTTGGTCTCTTTGAGGGTTCTTGAGTCCAACTCTTTACTGCCCGCTTGCGTGAGGTTGTCGATACTTGTGGGCGTGCTGGTGATGCAGGAACTACTGATACAAGAGATGCAGAATGCTCTGTCTTAATATGTTTGGCAAGATTGTCTGCTCTATTATAAACTCGTTCACAAACACCACATTTGTATTCCTGACGCACATGTACACTAGCAACGTGTCGTTTTATATCCCGGCTCCGGGTGAAAGTTTTGGAGCAGAGATGACAAGTGTTAGACATCTGTAGAAAAGAAATTGAAACATTATAACTAAAGAATAAAGAACAGTGAACATTACAAGAGAAGAAAATAATAAAAGTAAACAATGAGATTAACAAACTAGCGAAATTAGGTTACAAAAATAACACATGGATACTAAAAAAAACAACTTATCGAAAATAGGTTACTAAAGCAACATACTATAATATTAAAGAACTAAGATCACACTTACTTTTACGTGTCTGAAGGCGCGAGACACAACCGCCCGCAACAACTGTAATCGTATATCTGATTACAAGCTTCTCAGATATATGAAGTGTTACTAAAAATAGAACTGACCTCTGAGGCAATACCGGATGTGTTACTAAAAATAGTTTTTGACCGCTGACGCAATGCCCGCTTTATTTTAGATATCCCCATTGCAAAAATTTACATTAAAAACCACTTTTAGGATTTTACCAACCACTTTTAGGATTTTACCCCCTTATCGTTTTTTGAGGGTTACGCCCATGAAATCGGTAAAATCGTAAATTTTCACTCTAGGCATACCCCAAACTTTATTTTAGACATCCCCATAACAAAGATTTACATTAAAAATCACTTTTAGGATTTTACCCCCGCACCATTTTTGGTGGCTACGCCCCTGAATTCGGCGAAAATCGTAAACTTAGCACGTAGGCTTACCTAAAACTTTATTTTAGCCATCCCTATACCAAAAATTAACTTAAAAATCACTTTTGAAATTGTTACCCCCTTACCGTTTTTGAGGGTTACGCCCATGAAATCGGTAAAAATCGTAAATTTTCACGCTAGGCATACCCCAAACTTTATTTTAGACATCCCCACACCAAAATTACTTAAAAATCACTTTTGAAATTGTTACCCCCTTACCATTTTTGAGGTTACGCCCATGGAATCGATAAAAATCGTAAATTTAGCACGTAGGCTTACCTAAAACTTTATTTTAGACATCCCCACACCAAAATTTAACTTAAAAATCACTTTTGAAATTGTTACCCCCTTCACATTTTTGAGGGTTACGCCACTGACATCGATAAAAAATTGAAATTTAACCTCAAGGCATACCTCTCATAATATTTGACACCCCTACATATAAAATTCCAACAAAAAAAACAACAAAAAACTAGTAGTATGGGTGGCTGTGAACACTACCCGAACATACTACTTCTCGTGCGGTTTTGGTGCCAAATCTATTGTATTTCGGTGCATGCACATGCACTTTTAGAGTGGGTTCAGAGCCACCCATACTACTAGCTTTTTGTTGTTTTTTGTTGGAATTTGATATGTAGGGGTGTCAAATATTATGTGGGAGGTATGCCTTGAGGTTAAATTTCAATTTTTTATCGATTTCATCTAAATGCTAACCAGATCCTTCCTGATATACTACTAACAATTATCATTTTATTGCCTTGTAATGATAAGGGGACCGATAGAAAAATGTTGGTTGTTCCACATGTCTTTATTCTGACTATCTCTTACTCTGCATGTTGTTTTATCTGGTTCCATTTTTATTAAGTGCATCAACCATTTCATTTGTTTATTTTTTCAAAAGTTAAAGGTAAAGCAGAGCATAGCAGAGTTAGTTAAGAGTACTTAACCTAAGTTAAGTTAACTTTTAAGTTTAAGTTGAGTTTTAAATTTAAGTTTAAGTTGAGTTTTAAATTTAAGTTTAAGTTGAGTTTTAAATTTAATTTTAAGTTGAGTTTTAAATTTAAGTTTAAGATGAGTTTTAAATTTAAGTTTAGTTGAGTTTTAAATTTAAGTTTAGATGAGTTTTAAATTTAAGTTAAGATGAGTTTTAAATTTAAGTTAAGATGAGTTTTAAATTTAAGTTAAGATGAGTTTTAAGTTTAGTTTTAAGTTTAAGTTAAGTTTAGTTTAAGTTTAAGTTAAGTTTAGTTTTAAGTTTAAGTTAAGTTTAGTTTTAAGTTTAGGTTAAGTTAAGTTTTAAGTTAAAGTTAAGTTAAGTTTTAAGTTAAAGTTAAGTTAAGTTGAGTTTTAAATTAAGTTAAGTTAAGTTTAAGATTAAGTTGTTAAGTTTTAAGTTTAAGATTAAGTTGTTAAGTTTAAGTTTAAGTTAAGTTAAGTTTTAAGTTTAAGTTGAGTTAAGTTTTAAGTTTAAGTTGAGTTAAGTTTTAAGTTTAAGTTGAGTAAAACTTTAAGTTTAAGTTACGTTTGGTTAAGTTAAGTTTTAAGTTTTAAGTTAAGTTAAGTTTTAAGTTTTAAGTTAATTTATGTTTTAAGTTTTAAGTTAAGTTTTAAGTTTTAAGTTTAAGTTAAGTTTTAAGTTTAAGTTAAGTTAAGTTTTAAGTTTAAGTTAAGTTAAGTTTTAAGTTTAAGTTAAGTTAAGTTTTAAGTTTAAGTTGAGTAAAATTTTAAGTTTAAGTTAAGTTTTAGTTTAAAGTTAAGTTAAGTTTTAAGTTTAAGTGAAGTTTTACGTTTAAGTTAAGTCTTAAGTTTAAGTTGAGTTTAAAGTTTAAGTTAAGTTAAGTTTTGAGTTTAAGTTAGGTTAAGTTTTAAGTTAAAGTTAAGCTAAGTTTTTTGTTTAATTTAAATTAAATTTTAAGTTTTAAGTTAAGTTATAAAATTAAGTTAAGTTAAGTTTTAAGTTTATGTTAAGTTTAGTTATGTTAAGTTTTAGTTTAAGTCAAGTTTTAAGTTTAATTTAAGTTAAGTTTTACGTTTAAGTTAAATCTTAAGTTTAAGTTATGTTAGTTTTAAGTTTAGGTTAAGTTAAGTTTTAAGTTTAGGTTAAGTTAGGTTTTAAGTTAAAGTTAAGTTAAGTTGAGTTTTAAATTAAGTTAAGTTAAGTTTAAGTTGTTAAGTTTTAAGTTTAAGTTAAGTTTTAAGTTTAAGTTGAGTAAAATTTTAAGTTTAAGTTAAGTTTTAAGTTTAAGTTTTAAGTTTAAGTTAAGTTTTAAGTTTAAGTTAAGTTTTAAGTTTAAGTTAAGTTAAGTTTTAAGTTTAAGATAAGTTAAGTTTTTTAAGTTTAAGTTAAGTTAAGTTTTAAGTTTTTAAGTTGTTAAGTTTTAAGTTTAAGTTAAGTTAAGTTTTAAGTTTAAGTTAAGTTTTAAGTTTAAGTTAAGTTTTAAGTTTAAGTTGAGTAAAATTTTAAGTTTAAGTTAAGTTTTAGTTTTAAGTTTAAGTTAAGTTTTAGTTTTAAGTTAAGTTAAGTTTTAAGTTTAAGTTAAGTTAAGTTTTAAGTTTAAGTTAAGTTAAGTTGTAAGTTTAAGTTAAGTTGTAAGTTTAAGTTAAGTTGAGTTTTAAGTTAAAGTTAAGTTGAGTTTTAAGTTTAAGTTAAGTTAACTTGTATGTTTAAGTTTTATATTTTAAGTTAAAGTTGAGTTACGTTTTCTGTTTAAGTTAAGTTGAGATTTAAGTTTAGGTTAAGTTAAGTTTTAAGTTTAAGTTAAGCTGAGTTTTTTGTTTAAGTTAAATTTTAAAGTTAAGTTAAGTTTTAAGTTTAAGTTAAGTTATGGTTTAAGTTAAAGTTAATTTAAGTTTAAGTTAAGTTAAGATTTAAGTTTAGATTAAGTTAAGTTTTAAGTTTAAGTTAAGTTTTATGTTAAGTTTACGTTAAGTTAAGTTATGTTAAGTTTTAGGTTAAGATAACTTAAATTTTACGTTTAAGTTGAGTTTTAAGTTTAAGTTAAGTTAAGTTTTAATTCTTATTTAAGTTAAGTTTTAAATTTTAGTGAAGTTTTACGTTTAAGTTAAGTCTTAAGTTTAAGTTGAGTTTAAAGTTTAAGTTAAGTTAAGTTTTAAGTTTAAGTTAGGTTAAGTTTTAAGTTAAAGTTCAGCTAAGTTTTTTGTTTAATTTAAATTAAATTTTAAGTTTTAAGTTAAGTTATAAGATTAAGTTAAGTTAAGTTTTAAGTTTACGTTAAGTTTACGTTAAGTTTAGTTATGTTAAGTTTTAGTTTAAGTCAAGTTTTAAGTTTAATTTAAGTTAAGTTTTACGTTTAAGTTAAATCTTAAGTTTAAGTTAAGTTAGTTTTAAGTTTAGGTTAAGTTAAGTTTTAAGTTTAATTTAAGTTAAGTTTTAAGTTTAAGTTAAGTTAAGTTTTAAATTTAAGTTGAGTAAAATTTTAAGTTTAAGTTAAGTTAGGTTAAGTTAAGTTAGGTTAAGTTAAGTTTTAAGTTTAAGTTAACTTATGTTTTAAGTTTTAAGTTAAGTTTTAAGTTTAAGTTAAGTTAAGTTTTAAGTTTAAGTTAAGTTAAGTTTTAAGTTTAAGTTAAGTTAAGTTTTAAGTTTAAGTTAAGTTTTAAGTTAAAGTTAAGCTGAGTTTTTTTGTTTAAGTTAAATTTTAAAGTTAAGTTAAGTTTTAAGTTTAAGTTAAGTTATGGTTTAAGTTAAAGTTAATTTAAGTTTAAGTTAAGTTAAGTTTTAAGTTTAAGTTAAGTTAAGTTTTAAGTTTAAGTTGAGTTTTAAGTATAAGTTAAGTTAAGTTTTAATTCTTATTGAAGTTAAGTTTTAAGTTTAAGTGAAGTTTTACGTTTAAGTTAAGTCTTAAGTTTAAGTTGAGTTTAAAGTTTAAGTTAGGTTAAGTTTTAAGTTAAAGTTTAGCTAAGTTTTTTGTTTAATTTAAATTAAATTTTAAGTTTTAAGTTAAGTTATAAGATTAAGTTAAGTTAAGTTTTAAGTTTACGTTAAGTTTAGTTATGTTAAGTTTTAGTTTAAGTCAAGTTTTAAGTTTAATTTAAGTTAAGTTTTACATTTAAGTTAAATCTTAAGTTTAAGTTAAGTTAGTTTTAAGTTTAGGTTAAGTTAAGTTTTAAGTTTAGGTTAAGTTAAGTTAAGTTTTAAGTTAAAGTTAAGTTAAGTTGAGTTTTAAATTAAGTTAAGTTTAAGATTAAGTTAAGTTAAGATTTAAGTTTAAGTTAAGTTTTAAGTTTAAGTTAAGTTTTAAGTTTAAGTGAAGTTAAGTTTTAAGTTTAAGTTGAGTAAATTTTAAGTTTAAGTTAAGGTAGGTTAAGTTAAGTTTTAAGTTTAAGTTAACTTATGTTTTAAGTTTTAAGTTAAGTTAAGTTTTAAGTTTAAGTTAAGTTTTAAGTTTAAGTTGAGTAAAATTTTAAGTTTAAGTTAAGTTAGGTTAAGTTAAGTTTTAAGTTTAAGTTAGTTTTAAGTTCACGTTAAGTTTTAAGTTTACGTTAAGTTTTAAGTTTACGTTAAGTTTTAAGTTTTACGTTTAAGTTAAATCTTAAGTTTAAGTTAAGTTAGTTTTAAGTTTAGGTTAAGTTAAGTTTTAAGTTTAGGTTAAGTTAAGTTTTAAGTTTAAGTTGAGTAAAATTTTAAGTTTAAGTTAAGTTAGGTTAAGTTAAGTTTTAAGTTTAAGTTAACTTATGTTTTAAGTTTTAAGTTAAGTTAAGTTTTAAGTTTAAGTTAAGTTAAGTTTTAAGTTTAAGTTGAGTAAAATATTAAGTTTAAGTTAAGTTAGGTTAAGTTAAGTTTTAAGTTTAAGTTAGTTTTAAGTTTACGTTAAGTTTTAAGTTTACGTTAAGTTTTAAGTTTACGTTAAGTTTTAAGTTTACGTTAAGTTAAGTTAAGTTTAAGTTTAAGTTAAGTTTTACGTTTAAGTTAAGTTAAGTATTAAGTTTAAGTTAAGTTTTAAGTTTAAAGTTTAAGTTAAGTTTTAGTTTTAAGGTAAGTTAAGTTTTAAGTTAAGTTTAAAGTTTAAGTTAAGTTAAGTTTTAAGTTTAAATTAAGTTAAGTTTTAGTTTTAAGGTAAGTTACGTTTTAAGTTAAGTTTAAAGATTAAGTTAAGTTAAGGTTTAAGTTAAGTTAAGTTTTAAGTTTACGTTAAGTTTACGTTAAGTTATGTTCAGTTTTAGTTTAAGTTAACTTAAATTTTATGTTTAAGTTAAGTTTTAAGTTTAAGTTAAGTTACGTTTTAAGTTAAAGTTAAGTTGAGGTTTAAGTTAAGTTGAGTTTTAAGTTTAAGTTAAGTTACGTTTTAAGTTAAAGTTAAGTTTTGAGTTTAAGTTAAGTTAAGATTTAAGTTTAGGTTAAGTTAAGTTTTAAGTTTAAGTTAAGTTTTAAGGTTAAGTTAAGTTAAATTTTAAGTTTAAGATATGTTAAGTTTTAAATTTAAGTTAAGTTGAGTTTCAAGTTTAAGTTAAGTTGAGTTTCAAGTTTAAGTTAAGTTGAGTTTCAAGTTTAAGTTAAATTGAGTTTCAAGTTTAAGTTAAGTTGAGTTTCAAGTTTAAGTTAAGTTGAGTTTCAAGTTTAAGTTAAGTTGAGTTCAAGTTAAAGTTAAGTTTTGAGTTTAAGTTAAGTTAAGATTTAAGTTTAGGTTAAGTTAAGTTTTAAGTTTAAGTTAAGTTTTAAGTTTAAGTTGTTAAGTTTTAAGTTTAAGTTTAAGTTACGTTTTAAGTTTAAGTTACGTTTTAAGTTTAAGTTAAGTTCAATTTTAAGTTTAAGTTAAGTTGAGTTTTAAGTTTAAGTTAAGTTTTAATTTAAGTTAAGTTAAGTTTTACGTTTAAGTTAAGTTAAGATTTAAGTTTAGGATTAGTTAAGTTTTAAGTTAAAGATCCTGGGGACAGCAGCCCTTCCATTTACACAAATGGCATGAATGGTTATCCCCTTAACTTTTGTTCCCTACATTTCATGTGGAGTGTGAAAATACACGATAATGTGCCCATGTATGACGTAGGCACAGGTAAAAGCGTTGGTAAAACCTCAGACCTGTTTGATGACATATGCTCTTATTAGAATTATTGGTGTCTTATTCTTTGTAATCTATTTCTGAAGCATGAAGTAAAATAAGCCTGAGTAGAGAAAAGCGAGAGTATCCAGTAGAGATGTGAATTCTGTTATATGGTGTGTGACTGGCCGAGCGAATAATTGTACATAGTTGCCATTGTTAAGGTTGTCGGAATAAAGATACATGATCTTTCAACATCAGCAGTGTGCTGACATTTATTGATAACATTGATTTAATGATAACAGTCGCTACCTATGCCAGGGCGTTGAATCTAACTGAGAGTTGTCGCGGCACATACAAGACTGAGATTAAACAAGTCAGTTCAGTCAGATTATTCATCACGTTTCAACGGGTACGGACTCTAACCTTCTTATGAATGCAGACACTTCATCTGAACTGGTCTGAAATGCTATATTCCTTGGTTCTTTATTTTTCGTTTAGTGAGCTATTTTTTTTTCTATATTTTCTAACCATTCTCTAAATGTCGATGGTTCTTTGAGCGTGGCAGTCCGATTGATAATTTTGATAGTTCATTGCTATCCTCAACTCAATTACCGTTTCAGTTGCTAATCGCATCGCCTCATTGGCAGGATCTAAGGTTGTTGCCATGTTTTACCATGTTATTTTAGCACGAATACAATTTCTCACTTCGATCGATTGGCACGGCTGTAAGAAAGTTTTCTATCATCTGCTAATATCTAACTCCTGATTCTACGTGTGCAAGAATTTGTTCCATTTAATTTTTATATAATTATGCAATTAAGGTTTTCATTTTGTGTTATGTCACAATGTGCATGAAGCGATTGATAATGTAATATAATTGAACAACATATATTCAATTCATAATACAAAGGACTTGATTCGTCTCACTGGAAAGATAAAGTTTATATTACTTGCTCTGGACAAATTTCAATTAATTTTTTGTTAACTTGAAAATGTATTTCAAATACTATTTTATAACGATTGTATCCTACAAGACAATAACAAGTCATTAAGTTCCATCCCAACAATCAATTCTAAAGGACAATCAATCAATTCATAAATATAATTAACTAAGTAAGTAATGTATACTTAATATTCATTATAGATTGAAAGAACACTCGCGATGTTTATGCTTCTTAAGCCAGAAGTAGGTTACACTCACACGGTCACGTGGTTGCACGGATGTTTCTCCAGATACTACGTTTTAAGTTCGACGATCTCACAATGTCACACTGTACCCTAGTTAACCTGGATTTGTCGTACGCTAATTGACAGTTAATGATTTCAGTCTTAAACGTGCTCTGTTGTCTTGCAATATTCGGGAGTTTCTCGTGACAGGACGCGCTGAAGTAACTTGAATTCTTTAGTTGTGAACTTGTTGTTGACATCAATTTGACTTGTCACGACAACTTGAGCATGTTTTGTCTTGAGCTTTCACGATAACTTGCTATTTTGAGTTCGTGATCTGTTCATCATCATCATCGAGTGCCATCTCCGCATCGAAGGTTGGCTATCATGGAGCGCCATTCTGCTTTGTCTCTTGTTTTGATGGTGCAGGTTGTCATAGATTGGTTTGTCCATCTTTTGATGTTACTCGTCCATGTTACTCTTGGTCTGGCTCTGCCTCTTTTACCTTGTATTTTCTTCTCCAGGATTACTTTTAGTAGGCTGTAGACTATTATCTATCTATCTATTGACCTTTCGAGCCGTAGCCGGCCCATAGGGCGTAGACCAAGATGATACTCCTCCTATCTGAATTTTGTTCTAGCAGTTTTCTTTTAAAGATATTTTATCAAATCTCGCCATTTGTCTCTGTTCTGTGCAAGCTGCTCTATCTAATTCAGGGAGCCGAATCCTGCTGCTCTTGCCTCTCTCATCAATGTTCTTCTCAGTGTCTCACTGGGTCTTCTTCTTTTTCTCTTACCTGTTGTTTCCCCACATGAGGGCTTGCTTTGCTATTCGGTTATCATCTCTTCTCATCACATGTCCAACATATGACCATCGTCTTTTCTTTATTACTGAAGATATTAGTGGTTGATTGGCGATTTCTCTAATTTCCTCATTTGTTTTGAATTCGTTCCACGCTATACCAAGTATTTTCCTTAGACATTTATTTTCGAATGCGTTCAACTTTGTTTCTATATCTCTTGTTGTTTCCAGCTTTCACACGCAAAGGTAAGGGTTGGTAGTACATTTGATTTGAATAGTCTAAGTTTTGTGTTTGCGCTGATGAGTTTTTATTTCCACAACTTGTCAAGGCTTCTGAAAGACATTGCTGCTTTAGCTATTCTGATTCTAATTTCTTTGCTTGTATCCCCTTCTCGATCAATGTGACTTCCAAGATAGATAAAGTGATCGATCTCTTCTGTGGTTTGTTTTCCATGTATATTTTGTCATCTGTTGGAATTAAACTTTTCATGACTTTAGTCTTTTCATGATTGATCTCAAGCCCAATTTTGCTGGCTATTGATGATAGTTCATTTGTGTTTTCCTGCATCGTTTTTATCTGACTGCTGATGAGTACTATGTCATCAGCAAAGTCGAGGTCCCCCAAATGGTCTCCTTGTATCCATTCGATGCCTTTATTACCAGTGCAGCATTTCTTCATTATGAAGTCCATAACAACTCCAAATAACAAGGGCGATAAAATACATCCCTGTTTAACCCCAGTTTCTATTGGGAAACATTCGCTCATTCCTTCCTCTGTTCGAACTGCACATGTGTAACCATCATACATGGTAGACTATTAACATGGCCCAAAAATCGCATTTGTCTTGTTTGAATTGTGTTTAGTAGTTTTCTTTTCATTTTAGTTGTTTTAAGACTTCATCATTTGTTTTCTTTTCCTTCCATCCAATTCTACCTATTCTTCTACATATCCACATTTCAAAGTCTACCCTATATCTCACAGTAGCCCTCTTGAAACTAGACAACATCCCTCCTGACTAACAGGAAACTCCGGGAGTCACCCCGGCTGCTGTAAAGTCATGAACAAAGCTCCGTCATGTCGCCTTTTACCATTAGCGTACGGCCGGTCTAGGGATATACGATCAGCCATCAACATGATGACGTAGCATACACAACAATCAGGTTAATATTTGTTCGTACACGTTTCCTCGGGTAATGATTCTAATCTTCTTAAGAATGTAAACACTATCTGATCTGAAATTTATATTCCTTAGTTCTTTATTGTAGTTAAGTGGGCTATATTTTCTATACCTTCTATCTACTCTCAAATTTCGATGGTTCTCCTTTGAAAGTG
The DNA here is from genome assembly GCA_032433765.1 of Megaustenia siamemsis. NCBI lineage: Eukaryota > Metazoa > Mollusca > Gastropoda > Stylommatophora > Ariophantidae > Megaustenia > Megaustenia siamemsis. Next base: position 14,005,189 of record JAVIAB010000008.1, read on the forward strand.
GCAATACTATTGTTTATAATTTTGATGGCTTTTAGCTACACTACTAGCAGAAAATTCTAAAGATCTACAACAATTACTAAAAGAAATAAACACGAAGAAGCAACAAATATGGATTAGATATGAATATCAAAAAGACTAAAACTATGATCATAAACAAAGAAAATACTCAAAACCCATAAGTGGATATCAAAATTGAAGGAATAGACCTGGAGACAGTTCAGAACTACAACTACCTTCGACATACTATAACCAGCGATGGAAAATGTACAACTGAAATAAACAAAAGAATAGGAGTGGCAAAAAGTAATTTTAATGTCATGAAGAACATACTAACATCAAAACAAATAACACCAGGGCTAAAACTAAGAATAGCAAAATTTTACATCTTCTTAATATTACTATATGGTGCAGAAACATGGACATTAGACAAGAAAACAGAACAGAGAATTGAAGCCCTTGAAATGTGGATATATATATAGAAGAATAGTTAGAATTGGATGGAAGGAAAAGAAAACAAACGATGAAGTCTTAAAACAACTAAAAAATGAAAAGAGAACTACTAAGCACAAATCAAACAAGACAAATGCGATTTTTGGGCCATGTTAAAAGATGCAGCAGTCTACTAAAAGTAATCCTCCAGGGGAAAATACAAGGTAAAAGAGGAAGAGGCAGACCAAGACTAATATGGACGAGTAACATCAAAAGATGGACAAATCAGCCTATGATAACCTGCACCATCAAAGGAAGAGACAGAGCAGAATGGCGCTCCATGGTAGCCAACCTTCGTTACTGAGATAGCACTCGATGATTATTGCTACACTAAACTCACCTACCGTTTCAGTTGCTAGTCTCATCGCTTCATTGCTGGCCTCAATTCACCTACCGTTTCAGTTGCTAGTCTCATCGCTTCATTGCTAGCCTCAATTCACCAACCGTTTCAGTTACTAGTCTCATCGCTTCATTGCTAGCCTCAATTCACCAACAGTTTCAGTTGCTAGTCTCATCGCTTCATTGCTAGCCTCAATTCACCTACCGTTTCAGTTACTAGTCTCATCGCTTCATTGCTAGCCTCAATTCACCAACCGTTTCAGTTACTAGTCTCATCGCTTCATTGCTAGCCTCAATTCACCAACCGTTTCAGTTGCTAGTCTCATCGCTTCATTGCTAGCCTCAATTCACCAACCGTTTCAGTTACTAGTCTGATCGCTTCATTGCTAGCCTCAATTCACCAACAGTTTCAGTTGCTAGTCTCATCGCTTCATTGCCATGATCTAAGGTGTTTGCCATGTTTTACTATGTTATCTTTAGCACTAATATAATTTCTCACTTCGATCGATTAACTCGGCTGTAAACAAATGTTCCATCGTCTGCTTATATCTAACTGTTGATTCTATATGTGCAAGAATTTGTTCCATATTTGTATAATTAGGCAATTAACATTTGCCTTTTGTACACTGTCATCATTTGCATGAAACGATTGATAATGTAATATAATTTAACAACATATTTTCAATGCATAATACAAAGGTCTTGATTCGTCTCTCTGGAAGGAAAACAAAGTTTATATAACTGCTGTGGACACATTTCAATTCAATTTATTAACTTAAAAAATATATTTTAATTAAATACTATTTTATAACGCTTGTATTCAACTAAATAATTCAGTAATTTTCATTTCAGCAATCAATTCAAAATTGCAATCAATCAATTCCTAAATATAATTAAATAAGTAAGTAATTCACACCTGATCGTTGGAAAATTAAAGTACACACGCGATGTTTATATTTCTTGAGCAGGAAGCAGGTTACACTCACGCGGTCACGTGATTACACTTCTCTCTCTCTCTCCTCTCTCCAGACACGTTTTAAGTTCGACCATCTCACAATGTCACAATGTTCCCTAGTTGACCTGGATTTGTCGTACGCTAATTGACGATTTCAATCTTAAACGTGCTCTGTTGTTTTGCAATATTTGAGAGTCTCGTGACATGACGGGCTGAAGTTACTTGAATTCTTTAGTTGTGAACTTGTTTGCATTAATTTTACATGTCTCAATAACTTGAGCATGTTTTGTTTTGAGCTTCTATGCTAACTTGAGCATGTTTTGTCTTGAGCTTCTATGCTAACTTGAGCATGTTTTGTCTTGAGCTTCTATGCTAACTTGAGCATGTTTTGTCTTGAGCTTCTATGTTAACTTGAGCATGTTTTGTCTTGAGCTTCTATGTTAACTTGAGCATGTTTTGTCTTGAGCTTCTATGTTAACTTGAGCATGTTTTGTCTTGAGCTTCTATGTTAACTTGAGCATGTTTTGTCTTGAGCTTCTATGTTAACTTGAGCATGTTTTGTCTTGAGCTTCTATGCTAACTTGAGCATGTTTTGTCTTGAGCTTCTATGCTAACTTCAGCATGTTTTGTCTTGAGCTTCTATGCTAACTTCAGCATGTTTTGTCTTGAGCTTCTATGTTAACTTGAGCATGTTTTGTCTTGAGCTTCTATGTTAATGTTAACTTGAGCATGTTTTGTCTTGAGCTTCTATGTTAACTTGAGCATGTTTTGTCTTGAGCTTCTATGTTAATGTTAACTTGAGCATGTTTTGTCTTGAGCTTCTATGTTAACTTGAGCATGTTTTGTCTTGAGCTTCTATGTTAATGTTAACTTGAGCATGTTTTGTCTTGAGCTTCTATGTTAACTTGAGCATGTTTTGTCTTGAGCTTCTATGTTTATGTTAACTTGAGCATGTTTTGTCTTGAGCTTCTATGCTAACTTGAGCATGTTTTGTCTTGAGCTTCTATGCTAACTTGAGCATGTTTTGTCTTGAGCTTCTATGTTAACTTGAGCATGTTTTGTCTTGAGCTTCTATGCTAACTTGAGCATGTTTTGTCTTGAGCTTCTATGTTAATGTTAACTTGAGCATGTTTTGTCTTGAGCTTCTATGCTAACTTGAGCATGTTTTGTCTTGAGCTTCTATGTTAACTTGAGCATGTTTTGTCTTGAGCTTCTATGTTAACTTGAGCATGTTTTGTCTTGAGCTTCTATGTTAACTTGAGCATGTTTTGTCTTGAGCTTCTATGTTAACTTGAGCATGTTTTGTCTTGAGCTTCTATGTTAACTTGAGCATCTTTTGTCTTGAGCTTCTATGCTAACTTGAGCATGTTTTGTCTTGAGCTTCTATGCTAACTTCAGCATGTTTTGTCTTGAGCTTCTATGCTAACTTGAGCATGTTTTGTCTTGAGCTTCTATGTTAACTTGAGCATGTTTTGTCTTGAGCTTCTATGTTAACTTGAGCATGTTTTGTCTTGAGCTTCTATGTTAACTTGAGCATGTTTTGTCTTGAGCTTCTATGTTAATGTTAACTTGAGCATGTTTTGTCTTGAGCTTCTATGCTAACTTGAGCATGTTTTGTCTTGAGCTTCTATGCTAACTTGAGCATGTTTTGTCTTGAGCTTCTATGTTAACTTGAGCATGTTTTGTCTTGAGCTTCTATGCTAACTTGAGCATGTTTTGTCTTGAGCTTCTATGTTAATGTTAACTTGAGCATGTTTTGTCTTGAGCTTCTATGCTAACTTCAGCATGTTTTGTCTTGAGCTTCTATGATAATTTTGCTATTTCCAGTTCTTGATCATTTGTCCGACTTGCATATTAAATACTAACCTGAATATATATATATATATATATATATATATATATATATAACTTGCTAATTCCTTGCACTGAACCTGACTTTTCTTGCTACTTGATTTACATCTAAGTTAGATCTAATGTCAACATTTATACTGTTAATATAATACGCATTTTCTTGTTATACTTTGTAACATTGTTTAAATATTTTTGACAGCTGGATTCTTGAGGATTTAAAATAATTTAAAAAAAAAAAAGAAATGCTTCATCATATAGCTTGATTTATTTCACATCCCAAATGTCTAAAGGAGTATTTTACTGATTCATTATACTTCGAAAAACAGTAATAGTTCATTAGTTCATTATGAGAGAGGCAAGAACAGCAGGATTCGGCCACCTCAATGAGATAGAACTGCTTGCACAGAACAGAGACAAATGCGAGATTTGATAAAATATCTTTAAAAGAAAACTGCTAGAACAAAAAAATTCAGATAGGAGAAGGAGTATCTTGGTCTACGCCCTATGGGCCGGCTACGGCTGGAAAGGTCAATTTATAGATAAATAGATAGTTCATTAACAACTTTCTTAATGTTCACCCAGTACTTTTATGGATTAATCTATCACACCTGGTTTTCACAGCAACAAAGTTGTGTATGTGCTAGTGTTATTCAATATCTATGATTGAGCACAATAACCTCACCAGATCTCAACAACTGTTATCACGTGCCTTAATGGAATTTAGTAGTTCTATGTAGCGTCACATGGAACATCGCGACAGTTGTAGTTACAATGACAGACAACTGCACTTAAGTATCAAAACAGTTTATTACATTAGTCTATACCATCCGTCCATCCGTCCGTCCATCCATCCATCCGTCTGTCCATCTTTCCATCCATCCATCCGCCTTTCGAGCCGTAGCCGGTTTATAGGGCGTAGACCGAGATACTCCTCTTATCTAAATTTTTATTCTAGAAGTTTTCAATCCTTGTAAAGATCTTTTATCAATCTCGCCATTTATCTCTGTTTGTGCAAGCAGCTCTATCTCATTGAGGGAGTCGATTCCTGCTTCTCTTGCCTCTCTCATCAATGTTCTCAGTGTCTCTGTGTCTTCCTCTTTTCTTCTTACCTGTTGTTTTACACATGAGGGCTTCTTTTGCTATTCGGTTATTATCACTTCTCATCACAAGTCCAACATATGACCATCGTCTTTTTTTGATTACCGAAGATATTAGTGGTTGATTGGCGATTTCTCTAATTTCCTCGTTTGTTTTGAACTCGTTCCATGCTATACCAAGTATTTTCCTTAGACATTTATTTTCGAATGCGTTCAACACAGTTTCAATGCCTCTTGTTGTTTTCCAGCTCACACTCATACGTAAGGGTTGATAATACGTTCCATTTGAATAGTCTAAGTTTTGTGTTTGTGCTGATGAGTTTTGATTTCCACAACTTTTCAACGCTTCTGAAAGACATTGCTGCTTTAGCTATTCTGATTCTAATTTCTTTACTTGTATCCCTTTCTCGATCAATGTGACTTCCAAGATAGATAAAGTGATCGATCTCTTCCACTGGTTTGTTTTCCATGTATATTTTGTCGTCTGTTGGAATTATGCACATTCCAGAATTCTATTTTTGTTGTTGTTTTAGGGCCGAAAAACTAAAAACTATCACTATTATCTACTGCTAATTTATGCATTCTGTATCAGGCATAGGCGGATCTAGCCTTAAAATTTGGGGGGGGGGGGGGGGGGGGCACTGCTATAGGCTACTGTTTTGTTTCAGGTTTGCATAGACATCTTCGCGCTATCAGCAATAAGGGTGTGAGTCACTTGTGTATAATCGTCATTAGACCTTTGACGCAATTTGACTTTTCTAATAATAACGGGAATAAGTATACAGCATAAAATATGCATTTTATAAAAATTAAAACGGCACAAAAAAAAAAAAGAAAATCTGTACTCACCAATTACATCAGTTTAATTCGTCTAGGCTTTTCTGCAAATTTCTGCATAACTTCTTCACTCGTGATGGTGTTTTTAAAGCAATGTTTTTTCTATGTGAAGCACCGCCAAATTACGAAGTCTATCTTGTGTCATTGATGACCTCAGTCAAGTCTTAATCCTGCTCATCGCAGAAAAACTTCTTTCACATGCTGATGAGCTTATTGGTATGGTTATAGCAGCCCTTAGAATTTTATGAAAATGTGGGTAAGTGTTCTTGTTTACTACCTCTTTTAAGTGGCTAAAGCTGAATTGTGAAACTTCCCCTTCTTTGCTCCTAATTAATGTTTGACAATTGATATTTCTGCTTTCAGGATAGTAACATTCAGTCCTAAACACTCAGCATATTTCTTTACAAATGGAGTTGCCTTTTCATAATCAAAACAAAACAGCCCATCAACAGCACATGCGAGTTGTAAGGATTCTTCACTAAATCTTTCCTTTAACCTTGCTGCAAAGACATCAATAACTTCAAAATATACTTTCATCTTCCAGTATTCTTTTATTGCTCACACTTTCAGGGCCATCTAGGGGTTTTCCAACAGTTGAGAGAACAAAACTGTCTTTTAGCATTACACTTTCTTCATGTTTTCTTTTCTTACATACAGTAGGACTTTCTAAGCATATGCCGTGTTTCAGTGAAAATTCTTCAATATTCTTCCAATCTTAGAAAATTCATCATCAGTTCTCTTGTCTACTATTGTCCGCATAGTATTTGTTATCAGTTCTGCAGCCTGTCCTAAAGTGACATTTGCATTCTGCATACATAGACTTAATACGTGGGTATAAGACAGGATTTCATGAAAAACAAACAGGTTGACAATGAAATTAAATGTTGATATTGATTTCAAAATTCCAATGGCTTCTATGGAGTCTTTGTCTTCATTTCTGTCAATTTCAAATTTTAAAGCTGCCATTACATTATCATAGTGTTTAATCAACAGATTACAATTCTGGTACCTGCATGTCCACCTAGTTGTACTTAATGAAATTATTTCAAAAGGCTTTGTCTGTAACAATCCTGACACCGTTCTTAAGCATCATGATTGACGGTTTTGAAAATGTACATACAATGATTCCAAAGCATTGAATAAAAGTCTTGAAGATTCTATGTTTTTACAAATGTCTGTTACAATAAGTGCAACCTTATGTGCATAACAGTGGAAGTAAACAGCTTCAGATAAAACTCTCTAATTTTAGCTTGCAGCCCTCCAACATCACCAGACATTACTGCGGCACCATCATAAGTTTGCGCTATTACTGATAATCCTTCAATACTAAACTTCCGAAGAACAGTCATTATCAAATCAGCTAAATCTATTGCTGTTCGTTTGCTTGAGCAATCATAGAAACCAAGGAATCTTTCATGTGGAGTGAGTTCATCGTCAACATACCGAACGCAGAGAGACAATTGTTGCTGTTTCTGACATCTTGCCTCATCAGCCATAATTGCAAAAAAACTCGCATCTTTTAACCTCTTAACTATTTCTCAAAAAGAAGAGCTGAGTTATGTCAATCACTTCATTCACATAGTTTTTGCTACAAAATGAAATGTTTTTTGTAAAAATTTTGTTTAAATGTACTATCATACTTAGCAACACCTCGCAGAACTCTAAGAAATTACCCTACTATTAGATTCTTTCTTTTCATCATGTCCTCTGAAACGCAATGCCCTGTCTTCCAAGAAGTATATAACATCAACAACTTTCACCATGTACTCTTTGTTTTTTTCCACTTCGGTCTTATGTGATTTTGAAATCATTGACATGACACTTCCTTTTTCATTACTATATTTATGCATTGCATATTTTTCCATGCATAACAAATGACTTTTACTTTTTCCATGTTTATCAAGTTTTTTCTTTTAATTTTTTTCCAGTTTCTAAAACCAGATTTAGTAAATGTTTCTTCACATGCAAAAGATTTGTCAATACCCGACAAACGTAACAAAATGCTGCATCTTTTCGTTTACTATATTCTAGCCAGTGATATTGTTCAAAATAAGCTTTAGAAAAAGAACGGTTGACTTTACCACACCCAGTGAAGGCGTAAGATCTTAAGAACTGGGGCTTACTGGTCCAGAATTTAATCGCCCAAGTCCATCTCACACTGACTATTAATATCCATACTGGGTCCTGCCACTGGTCCATAATTTAAATTGCCCAAGTCCGTCTCACACTGATTATTAATATCACTATTGAGTGACCAGCTTCACTTTTTATAAATGTAATTGTACGAGTTATTAGGCAGACTAGCGTTGGAAACGAGATCACTTTCAGAAACTGGCTCACTGTTTAACTGTTTTAGTAGTTGTTGATGTAATAGTAATTTTTTATCCTTCGTTTCACTAGGACTAATATCGACCCTAGATGTAGTTGTAAAATCAGGAGCATAAAAGCAGATCGAGTTTCAGTTGCGTGTGATTTTGAAACTTTTGAAAGAAATTTGTATTCGTTTCATTTTTAAAATATATTAAAAACCTTTAGACATTAATAACAACTAAAATAAAACAGGTAGTCCGCAACTAAATGAAGTCCTTTTTACAGCATATATACAAATATATGTACCCGGCAAACAACTCATTAAACATATCTACTCCCTTGTCCCTTGTGCTGTCATAAATCAAATCAGCACGGCCATTTTGGCACCGCCAGAGCGATAAATAATTAACATTTTCTTCACAGAAGACAATCGTACACAAAAATATCGTATTTTTTTAGTTGTTTTTCCGTGGACATGATTTCAATATCAAAAGATTGAATAAATAGACCTATATATTTGTGAATTTTTTTTTTATATTACCTCTTTTCTTTCTTTAAAAAAATATAATAATAGTAAACAAACGTTGCTCTCACTTTATTATGAATGTACTAAGAAGTACGTTTTGTTTTTTTTGGGGGGGGGGGGGGCATGCCCCCCATGACCCCCCTATAGATCCGCCCATGGTATCAGGTATACGTTTCATTAACAAAAACCTGATCTCTCTGATCTAGGTGCTTTCTAAATATAACATAAAACCTTTGATTTTAAACAACTCACCTTTTCGATCAATGTGATTTTCAGATAGATAAGTGATCGATCTCTTCCACTGGGTGTTTTTCCATGTATATTATGTCATCATCATCAAGTGTCTCTCCGCAACGAAGGTTGCTTACCATGGAGCGCCATTCTGCTCTGTCTCTTGCTTGATGGTGCAGGTTGTCATAGGCTTATTTGTCCATCTTTTATGTTACTCGTCCATGTTAGGTTAGGCTTGGTCTGCCTCTGCCTCTTTTACCTTGTATTTTTCCCCTCCAGGATACTTTTAGTAGGCTGTTGTGTCTTAACATGACCCAAAATTGCATTTGTCTTGTTTGAATTGTGCTTAGTAGTTCTCTTTTCATTTTTAGTTGTTTTAGGACTTCATCGTTGTTTTCTTTCCTTCCATCCAATTCTACCTATTCTATATATCCACATTTCAAGGTTTCAATTCTCTGTTCTGTTTTCTTGTCTAATGTCCATGTTTCTGCACCATATAGGAATATTGAGAAGATGTAAAATTTTGCTATTCTTAGTTTTAGCCCTGGTGTTATTTGTTTTTGATGTTAGTATTTCATTATGACATTAAAATTACTTTTTGTCATTCCTATTCTTTTGTTTATTCCAGCTGTACATTTTCCATCACTGGTTATAGTATGCCAAGGTAGTGTTGTAGTTCTGAACTGTCTCCAGGTCTATTCCTTCTATTTTGATATATCCACTTGTGGGTTTTGAGTATCTCTTTTTTATGATCATAGTTTTTTAGTCTTTTTGATATTCATATACTAGTCCATATTTTTTGCTTGTCATGTTTATTTCATTAAGTAATTGTTGTAGATCTTTAGGATTTCTCTGCTAGTAGTACGTATCGTCAGCCTATCTAGGTTATTGATTATTCTTTCCATTAATTTGTAGGCCTGGCATCTTTATGATGTTTTTAAAATTTTCTCAGTGTATAGATTGAACAAGCTTGGTGATAGGGTGCATCCCTGTCTTATTCCTCTTTTTTATACAATGGGTGTAGAGTTCTCTTTGTTATATTTTATTACTGCTGTTTGCTCCCTGTATAGATTACATATTAGTCTTATGTCCATGTCATCTAGATGTATCACTTTAGGCATTCTATAAGTTGTTTGTGGTGTACACTATCAAAAGCTTTGGTGTAGTCTATGAAGCAGGCATATATTGGTTTTTTACTTCTTTGTATTTTTCGATTAATGTTCGTCATGCAGAATATGGCTTCTTTTGTCCGCTATTTTACCTAAATCCAAATTGCTGCTCATCAAATTCAGTATTGATTTATTCTGAATCCTTCCTTGTATAACTTTTAGCAAGATTTTTGTAACATGGCCACATTAGGCTTATTGTTCTAAAAGTCACTGCATTCAACTGCACCATTCTTTGTAGGCAATGTAATGAAAGTTTATGTTTTATTAGTTTTTGGTATGTATCCTGTGTGGTGTATGTCGTTGCATATGTCTGTAATCACGTCAATGCCAAAAATCTTCTAGTGACTGTATCACCTCTATCAGAATGCTGTCAGGTCCTGCTGTTTTTCCTTTTTCATTGTTTTTATAGCTTTTTCACCTCAGATTTTAAGATTTTATAGCCTGATGTACATTTTATAACTGGTTTCTTGTCCCTTTGATCCTGAAATAGTTTTATGTATATTCCTGCATCTATCTATAATTCCTTATTGTCTGTTAGCATTTTTCCTTTTTTGTCTGCAAAGCATCCCACCTTCTGGTGGCTTTTTTTTTATTTTTATTAGTCCATTCTCTTTATTTCTGTGTGCATTCCTCTTAAGTCTTGTTTGCTTTCCATAGTTTCTATTTCTATACATTTTGGCTGAGCCAGTCTTCTTTTGCCTTTTGCACATTTTGCGTATCTCATTATCTATTTTATTGTATTGGGCAGTGTTTCTTCACTTGCCTCCTTTCTTCCATTTTTTCTAAGATGGTGTTTAGTTATACATTTGTTTTTTTTCTTCTTCTCTTTTGGTTAGTGTCGCGGGTTTCTTGTATGCTTTTCTTTATGCATGCCATTTGGTTGTTACTTTTTCATCAGGATTTTCTCTTCTGTATTGTTCAATTCCTTCCTCTAGCAGCTTCTGGTATGTGTTCTTTACTTGTATTGTATAGGTATCTTTAATATCTTTTTGATTTAAAGCTTTTATATCTAGGTATTTGTTGATGAATTAAGACTTTTGCTTCTCTTTATTTTGATTTCATTTTAATCATTACAGGATTGTGATCTGAATTAATATCTGCTCCTGGGTAGGTTTTGGCTTTCTTTACGCTGTTACGGAACCTTTCTTTAATCATTATGTAATCTATTTGATCCTTCTTATCTCTAGGCTTTTCCATGTGTATATTTCCTTTTCTCTTGCTCAAAGTAGGTGTTACATATTATCAGCCTGTTTTCTTCACAGAAATATATTAATCTTCTCCTGTCTTTTTCATTTTCCTAAACCATGATTTCCTATAGTGTCTTATATCTACCTTTTCCTACTTTGGCATTCATGTCACCCATTACAATCAAGATGTCTGAAGATTTCACTTGCTTCATAACTTTATTTGGTCTCATGGTATGCCTCTATTTGTTCATCTGTGTAGTCTTGAGTAGGTGCATATGCCTGTATATTGCTATGTCGAATGGTTTTGCTTTCAACTTGAGTAGTATAATCTATCACTGTATGTCTAGTGGTTACTTATATATTTTTGTAGCTCTCTTTTATCAGTATTCCTACCACCCATTGATGTTCTGTTGTGTTTCCAGGGTATATAAATGTATATTTTTCGTCTTCTATGTACCCACATTCTTTTCATCTTGTATCTGATATGCCTAAAATATCTATACTTATTCGTTCTGCTTCTGAATCAGATTTCCAATTTCCCTTCTTGATATAGAGTCCTAACATTCCAAGTACTTATTTTAATATCTTTCCTCCGACATAAGTTCGAATTCCTCTCCATGGCTTTCCTCTGGACTAGTACGTGATGGCTCCAATCTCTTTCACGGGTAGTCTGCCATATTCGCCTTTCGTGTTCTGAATATGCCTCATGTGTACCACACACTTTGCTGTTTTCGCTTTCTGGGATCATTTCTGATTCCTCCGCCCCGTCCACCGTCACAGACTTTTCACAAATGGGTTGAAAACACACCCCGTTTGCCGGCAACATTTTTGTCGAACCATTTGCTTGCCTATCGAACGCGAATACACGACACAAACAAGAATAAAATCATATTCCACTTAAATATCGGTAATCACAGTTCATCCATACGTCAAAAGTAAAACATACACCAAACGGGGAATAGCAAACACATAATTTCACAACTAGACTGTCGTGTAAATCATTTAAATATATCAGCAATTGTCGAATTATAAAAAAAAAACGACTACACGCAGCCGCCATGACACCGGAAACTCGTATAATAATAATCTTAGTAATATTATGTCATCTGTTGGAATTAAGCTTTTCGGGACCTTAGTCTTTTCATGATTGATCTCAAGCCCAATTTGCTAGCTATTGATGATGGTTCATTGTGTATGTGGTGGATAGGCGGCGGGAACAATTGAAGGCTATGCATGAAAAGTGTTCCTTGTTGCAGTTTTTCTCATATTCCAAGTCCGACTTGTTGCAGGAGCTACTGAGTTAGGTTCTCTGTGAACACCGTGAGCTGTGTGTCTCATCCGTTTTGATCATGTTTCGATATTCCAATTTTTTGCGATGAATGTTGGTATCGTATGAAAGGAACAGTTGGCTGTGTTCACTTACTGCGGCGGTTTCGCCTTATGTCTTTTGGCGTGTGCTGAGACTGCTACGATGGGGACTACAGTTGCCTTTCTTTGTTTGGGAGATGAGATATTAATTAGGATGATTACGCTGGCACGGGCGGTTGAGCAATTATGGATTTTAATTCGTTTGCAGTGATACCGGGGCCTTCCATAACCAAATAACCAAATCATTTGCGTATTACTGCATCGTTTTTATCTGACTGTTGATGAGGACTATGTCATCAGTAAAGTCGAGCTCCTCCGAATGGTCTCCTTGTATCAATTCGATGCTTTATTATCAGTGCGGCTTTTCTTCATTATGAAGTCCATAACAACTCCAAATAACATGATCGATAAAATACATCTTTGTTTAACCTCAGTTTCTTGTTGGGAAACATTCGCTTCAGTCATTCCTCTGTTCGAATTGCACATGTGTAGCCATCATAAATGTCTTTAATAATATTTATTATTTTTATGGTAAGCCATATTGCTTCAGAATTTTCCACAAAGAATCTCTATGAATACTGTCGGATGTTTTTTTTTTTTTTTTGAAGTCGATGAAGTTAAGTACAAAAGGTTTTTGCTTTTCAATGTGTTTCTCCAATATAAGTCGTAGAGTGAAAATGTGGTCAAGGTAGCTTCTCCCTTTTCTAAGCCCAGTCTGTTCTTCACGCTTTACTGTATCTATTGAATTTTATTCTATTCAGGATGATTTTGCAGAATAACTTTGAGGCAACTGACAAAAGTGTCACTCCTCTCCAGTTGTTACAATCTAAGATTGCCCTTTTTTGGAATCTTAACAAGGATTCTTTTGTCTACTTATGAGGCACCTTCTCTGCTATCTTATCTGCATCTAGGTAAAATATCTATATTTTTTGTTCCCACTCAGTGATTTGTTCTTTTCCTCCTGCACTACAAAGAATCAGCGACAGGAAAAACATGTCCGTGATCTGCTCTAGAGCCGTGTATGATCCCTAGTGTGATTTCTTTAAACTCTTACAACATCGTGGATTCCCTGGGCACTGCCTTTATTTTCTCTAATGTTAGTCCCCTAACAGTTTCTAATCTAGTGCCATCTATTGTTAGTAATATTAATTAAATTACTTATAAGCCACAATGGACATTGATTTTCATTCCGTTAAAATCTAATACTAAAGCACAATGTATCCAATACTTAGGGAGTAAATGAAATACTGATAGAATACATATATAAGGTTACATTTCATGCATTGCTTAAAATTACAATGTAAAATTATCTAACAATGGGACAAAAAATTACTACTTATAAAATACACTACTTTATAATGAGAGCATTTCCTATTTTTGTAAATGTACAAGAAAGTTCGGGAATTAAAACGCCTATTCTCATATTTTCCCCAATACGGCTAGTCCACTCAAGTGATCTACAGCAGGCTAACAGTAGAATTAATTTATTGTGAATCTCTTTTGTTGTTGTAGATATAGTGTTGATCATGAATGCTTTGACATGTCTGTTGTCTGATTTGTTTGAGCTTATATTATGTATTGTAATGATGTTATTGTTGGCCCTACTGTCGGGCACTGTAGAAGATGTGTTCTTCGGTTTTCTCGTGGGTTTTCGGTGCACAGCTGGCAGCGATCTAGGTGTGGTTGTACTGGTGTCATGTTATAAATCAGCCTGTAGATGACCTCTTTGGCTCTTGGGTTGATGTCAGCTCAAAGTGGTTTTAAAATTCTAAGTTTTGTAGTGTTAAGTAGGTGTAACTCCATTTGATTTTACTTTGGAGTGAAGGTTCTTGCTGCTTGACGAGCTGCTTGTAGTCTCGTTTTTTGTGATGCATCAGGCGGTCGTTTTCTACAAGGGTTGGACGCAGATCTTGTAGATGTCTCGTGTTTTGTGATGCATCAGGCGGTCGTTTGCTACAAGGGTTGAACGCAGATCTTGTAGATGTCTCGTGTTTTGTGATGCATCAGGCGTCGTTTGCTACAAGGGTTGGACGCAGATCTTGTAGATGTCTCGTGTTTTGTGATGCATCAGGCGGTCGTTTGCTACAAGGGTTGGACGCAGATCGTGTAGATGTCTCGTGTTTTGTGATGCATCAGGCGGTCGTTTGCTACAAGGGTTGGACGCAGATCTTGTAGATGTCTCGTATTTTGTGATGCATCAGGCGGTCATTTGCTACAAGGGTTGGACGCAGATCTGTAGATGTCTCGTGTTTTGTGATGCATCAGGCGGTCGTTTGCTACAAGGGTTGGACGCAGATCTTGTAGATGTCTCGTGTTTTGTGATGCATCAGGCGGTCGTTTGCTACAAGGGTTGGACGCAGATCTTGTAGAAGGACGGCATTGTCCCGAAATGATGCTGTTTGTTGTTGCATAGTTTTTTTTGTGTATTTTAATAATCGTAGGCCCAATAATAATGGGCGAAAGTAAAGCGTTCCGGACGGTGGATGATGCGACCCACATGGCTGATCCTGAGGGCTTTGACTTTTGTAGCGATGTCCTGAAGTGAAGTACCTATTTCCTGTTTGATTTGGGTGAGCGTTTTGTGTTGTATCTTGTGAATTTTGCTACGGAAGACGAATTTTCGAATTTGTTTGTTGATTTGCTTAATGACGTCAATTGGGTGGATCAAAAACTATGGCCGTGTAGATTAGTTTAGGAATGATGTACGTGTTTACTATAGCACTTCTTCCGAAGATGGTCGCCGTTTTGTGTCTGTATCGTTGGAGTGTAATGGTGACCTATGCGATTAGAATTCGCCATGTGGGTTTGTGTATTCCAGGGTGCTGATGGAAGATGATGCCGTACACTTTCATGACGTTGACCGGGGTCATTTCTCGGTGGAAATCCACTTTGTTCTTCCACCTGACAATTCCCATGATGGATGATTTTTGTACGTTGATGTTGGCTCCGCGTCCGGTTCCGAAATCCATGAACGTTTTGATGATGTGGCATATTGATTCGGTGTTCCTTGGGAAGAAAATTGTGTCATCGGCGTACACTATCAATTTCTTTTCGCCATCACCTGGTGTGAAAGTTCCTCTGATGGTGTCGTCTTGTCGGATTTTCTCCAGCAGAGGCTCATTGGCTAGGACATTGAGTAGTGGTGAGAGGGAGCATCCTTGTCTCACTGATCGGGTCAGTGTGAAGACGTACTGACTACAGAGCAACTCTTAGAAAGCATTAGACAAGACTACTCCATAGCAGGCACACATATAGCAGGGAAAGGAGAACAGAAGCTGTTAGCCTACGCTGATGACACTGTTTACTTTCCATCAACCACTAGATCAATAGACAACATCCTCAGTACATTCACAGACTTTGGGCAGGGCAGTGGGGCACAGATAATCTTACATAAATCTTTTATTATGGGTATAGGCAGGTGGAAGAACAAAGAGGTCTTTCCCTCAGCTCTAACACCGGTCACCAACTTAAAACTATACGGGATAACATATCCATGCAACCCAAATAAAACACGAAAACTAACATGGCAGAACCTAGTCACAACGACAACAGACATACTACAGAGATACAAATATAAAACAACAAATATTGGCCGGAGCATCATAGTAAACACATACATCATAGTAAACACATACATCATCCCAAATTGATTTACACAGCCACAATCTTTCAACCCACCGCAATCAACAATGAAAGAGATAAACAAACTGATAAGAACCTTTGTATTTGGCCACACAATACACAGCATAAAACAAACACTGATACAGCACAAAAGACAGGGAGGGATCTCACTACGGGACATACGCACAAAAATAAAAGCTCTCGGAATAAATCACATAACTCGCATCATCAAACAACCAGACAACCACACCTTTGCACACTACTACATGGGACTGAGATTAACCAGATTCAGAAAACTTAATACATTGCCTCACCATTTCCGCACCACACCCACATATTACCAAGCATGTCTACAGGCTATCCAAGGACATGATAGTTGATTACATCAAGGGACAAACATCGACAAATACCTAATTAAACAACAGGCACCTCCACTACATCACAGAATGAAGAGAGGCCAAAAGTACTTTCTCACAGACTACCTCAGCACTTTCTCAAACCTCCACAATCCAAAAAGTCACCCCCAAAACGAGGGAGGTTACATACAGACTCATATATAAAACGACACCCGTTACAGCGACGGAGGTCACATACGGACTCATATATAATACGACACCCATTACAGCGAGGGAGGTCACATATAGACTCATATATAACACGACACCCATTACAGCGAGGTAGGTCACATACAGACTCATATATAATACGACACCCATTACAGTGAGGGAGGTCACATACAGACTCATATATAACACGAAACCCATTACAGCGAGGTAGGTCACATACAGACTCATATATAACATGACACCCATTACAGCGAGGTACGTCACATACAGACTCATATATAACACGACATCCGTTACAGCGAAGTAGGTCACATACAGACTCATATATAACACGACACCCATTACAGCGAGGGAGGTCACATACAGACTCATATATAACACGACATCCATTACAGCGAGGTAGGTCACATACAGACTCATATATAACACGACACCCATTACAGCGAGGTAGGTCACCTACAGACCCATATATAACACGACACCCGTTACAGCGAGGGAGGTCACATACAGGCTCATATATAACACGACACCCATTACAGCGAGGGAGGCCACATACAGACTCATATATAACACGACACCCATTACAGCGAGGTAGGTCACATACAGACTGATATATAACACGACACCCATTACAGCGAGGTAGGTCATATACAGACTCATATATAACACGACACCCGTTACAGCGAGGGAGGTCACATACAGACTCATATATAACACGACAACCATTACAGCGAGGGAGGTCACATACAGACATATACATGTATAACACGACATCCATTACAGCGAGGGAGGTCACATACAGACTCATATATAACACGACATCCATTACAGCGAGGGAGGTCACATACAGACATATATAACACGACACCCGTTACAGCGAGACCAACCCACAGATTAAGACGGACACCCGGTGCCCCCTCTGCAGACAAAACACTCAAGAAACAAGAGCACCTATTCTATAGGTTGCAGTACAATCATACCGCAAGAAGGGCACTGCAACACACACTAAAATCACACACCACACAAAAAGTCGACACATACAGATCTATTATGCTTAACACACTGCCACAAACATTAGATCTCTTTACACAATTACTTATACTACTATCAGAATACAGACATATAATATGGGCCTGCAGGAATGAGGCTATGTACGAATGTCAGAATTTTAATTCCTATCTTTCCTACACATTTTTAAACAAAGAGCAATGTCCATCTTAAATAAACAAGTTTACTGTTGTGAATGAACATATGTGAACGAAATAAACAATAAAAAATGTACATTATTTTTGTAAACGTTACGGGTGAAACTAAAATAAACAAGTTTTACTGTTGAGCATGAAAGTATGTGAACGAAAGAGATAAATACTAAATGTTCTGTCTTCTTTGAAATGTTATGGATGGAATGTGAGAGATGTTATTCCATTTGTTTTTCATGAATGTTATCATGCACTGTAATATGGAATTTAAAGATACAATAAAGATTTTTTTTTTGCTGAATAAACCAAAAAAAAAAAAATAATAATAATAAACCAGACAGAAATGTTAGACAAGAGCAGAGGAGATTAGATACCTGCCTCAAGGCAGAAGATAGAATTAAGAGTCAGGCAGTTTATAGGTCCTCTAGAGATTTTGTTACAAACATTTTGGATTTAGAAAGTTCTCAAGCTAGTATTATATGCATATATTGACGAAGAACATTAATGCGATCACGAAGTTACTTATGATAATCATCACGGATAGACTCCATCACGTAACGCTATAGTAATGTCAGATTTATAAGAGAACTTAGATCTTGTTGATTGTATCAGAGACGTATTGTCAAACCACATGTGGATGTCATTAATAGAGAATAACGTCTTGTCCTGCGTATTTGTCTGTCGATTCACTAGGTGTTCGTAGAAATGAGGCTGATCTCGTTGGTGAGTGGGTGCATGAATGTTAACTATCGTGTATGTGTGTCAGTCGTCTTTAGCTTGAACTATGACTATACTGCCATCACTGTCCCTGCACATCTTCCCAAGAATCCACTTGTCGGAGGTCTGGAGTATGGCGACACCGGACCCTAAGGTTTGGACCACCAAGCTGAAACAGGAATGTTTTAGGCCCTAACTGTTATTTGTTGTGCGTGGTAGTCTGTGTGAATGTTGATTTCTTGCACTTAAATGAAGTCTGGTTGTACTGGTGTATTAGTGAAATGATATGCTGTGTTTTGGCCCTTAGGCCTCTAATGTTGATGGGTACAATCTTAATGTTAGCCATGGTAAACAAATTTACTAAAATTAAACATTCTGAATTGTATATGTATATGGTTTATATATGTTTAAGTATAATCTAATGAATAATCTAAAATCTAATTAATGTGTTCTGTTCTTTTGCTCCTCGCTCTTTTTCTGTGGCGATGTTACTTTTATCCATGCTGAAGATGGGAGCAATCTAGGTCAACAGCAGGCCATGAGTAGCGGGAGCCTTCAGTGTATCGTCTTCACTGTCTGTGTCTGGTGCTCCACGTGCCTGAATCTTATGCTCAGGCGACTCCTTTACTTGTCTGAGCTGACGGTGTTTTCTGCCGGTCAACGCCTCTGTGGAAGTCCCTGGGTTTCCCCTGTTTTATGTGGCAATGATGACGGCAACAAATGTATGTGCCAGTGCTATGCTCTTTCTCTATATGTTGTAACTTTATGGAGATTTGTGGAGATTTCAGGTGGAGTTCTTTGTCATATATATTTTTTTTTTATAGTGGGGTTAGGTGGACTGCTGTCGATAATGTTAAAAAAACACTTACTGGGGTTCGCAAAGCGGTATAGCGTGACCACGTCGCTGGTTCCGAGGCCGGCTGGCCTCATCAATATACACATCGAGGTTAAGTGGGTGACTTTATGAGCTTCTGGCTCGCTGATATCCGCTACTAAAGTCCCTTTTCTGTGAATCTTTCCACCTTTGAGGTCGACATTGATTGGGAAGTATCGTGTGAATTCAGCTGAAGTGACAGCCACGTGGTTGAGACTCTTGGCAAGTCGTGTCACTTGTGGGTTTCTGTAAAATAGTTGTCTAGTCGATTTCTGGCACAAAAATTAACTAAATCGTTACTGCATTGAAAACACTTACTTGGCTCCTTTACTCGAGACCTTGGCAGGCATGGTGTGTATTCCCATGAAAAACAACAGCAGTTTTGAGAAAACAAAATTGTAGGTAAATATCTAAATTAGATCGTAGACCTCTAAACTCTTTCTAGATCTGGTCTAAATCCTGTAAATCCTGTGTGCTTAAGTTTAAATACTCCAGTTTCATTCTCCCAAGCTCCCCCGATCAACCAATCAAAATCCGACTCGCTGAATTATCTTTGTCTCTAATTTATAAAAAACAACACGTCACTACTCAACTTTGCCCACCTTCCAAGTCTCCAGACAACTCTACCTTGAACTTTTGGCCTCGATAATCTCACGGATTAGTCTTCCTGTTGTCGACCTATTCTCTACGTGTCACCAGTCACGTACTGTTCTATTAACAGCTTTCTCATGCTTTAGAAAAATTCCATTCTCAACTGACTCCGTTACTGTTATACCATTACTTGATGTCGCTGTTACAGAACGACCATCATCCAAATAAAAGACGTCGGACAGCGATACACCATGGTCAACATCCACTCACCACCAATACCGGCACAACAACCACAATTACACGAGGACCTCTCCCTCCTACTAACGATAAAATACAAGGGACAGAAGACCATCCTTAGTGGAAGATTTCAACTGCTTCCTGTCAAGGAAACGATGTCGAAGGAGATACATACAGCACACATACTAACCGCCCCAACGCACTGTACAACATAATAATCGTCTCAGAGTGTGTTCTCACATGCTTTTGAAAGTTAAAACTTGCTGTAAACCTTATACCACACACATAACAAATGTCAGGTTTCTTTCATGTATGTGTCCGTCTATGTGTATGCGTGGTATGAAAGTGAGAAAACTCCAACTCTCCAGCTTTCAAATTTTATATGGGAGTGGATAAATTGTCCCACTAGATTACAACAAAAAGCGATACTTATAGATTCTCGTGTTTGTGTAAACATCGGTGATTTTAACTGACTTCAATATGTAAAGCTGTCAACACAATTATCACGCCTATACGGCTTCACTTCTGTGTATGTAAACGTATGTGATTTTAGATTCATGTAGCACATTATGTTTTTTTTTTAAATAATAATCTTTATTTCATTTTCAAATTCAAAATCATCTCAGTACATAAAAACAATGACATTGATATGATTCAATAATGGGAGTGAAAGATGTTACATATATTTTAGATGTCATTAAGAGGTCAATAAGATATGACGTCACACGACCAAGGATTTCCAGGAGCACCAGAGACGACAAACAAAATCACTCCGACATCTCAGTTTATTTAAGGGGGGGGGGGGGGGGGGTGTGACATCTCAGTTTATTTAAAGGAGGGGGAGGGGGGGTGTGACGTCTCATCGGCGTCTGTAATGCAAAATTGACCGATGACTGACTCCTTCTGCCTGTCACCAGCAAATGTAGCAAACAAGGGAAAGGAAACACTTGAAAGATGTGTCTTTCTATTGAATATTGGAAATTCATTCATTCATCCACATTCGTTCATTCATTCATCCGCATTCATTCATTCTCACAAATTAAATTATGCTGTTTTAAAGATGAACATTGATTTTTTTATTATAAATCTATAAAAACAGGTGGCATTAAAAGTTTTGAATTGGAAAACGTCAGCATTTCTACAGGTCCACACTAAATTTCTATATTCGGATATTAGAATTAGCGCTTTAGTGTAGAATTCTTGTGTTGTTTTTGACAGTGTTTTGAGCATGATAGATCTGTATATGTCTACCTTCTGTGTGTTTCTAGTGTGTGTTGTAACGCCGTCTTGATGGTATGATTGTGTTGCATTTGTAGAATATGTGTTCTTCCGTTTCTTGTATGTTTCGTCTGCAAAGTTGGCACTTGGTTGTCTGTCCTGATATGTGAGCTTCCCTTTCTGTTGTGGGTGTCATGCTGTATATGAGTCTGTATGTGACTTACCTTGCTTTGGGAGTGATGTGTGGATTGTGAAGTTTTGAGAAGGTGCTGGTGTAGTCTGTGAGAAAGTGGCCAGGAAATGTAGCAAGTGTAACATTACGGTGTCCAGCATGAGAAACGGAGATAGAAGCAGCAACGGCGGAGATAACAGGGTTGGTTACACAGAATGTGGATCACGCAGTCTTGGTGACCGACTCTACTAGAGAATGTCTGCAGCAGGAGTGGGTGGATGCAGCTCCCGGCAGACTCCAATAATGGGGAAAATACCATAAAGATAGTTTTCAGACAGATCCGTCACAACTCCCCTTGTCACTGATATTTTATTTGATTTGCTATTTGTCTCTTTTGAGAAATGCATCTCCTTTGTCTTTTCTACATTCAAGTTGATTGCACGAATTGATATATCTTAAATAATGAGAAAATTTTGTGTTGAAAAATTAATTATTTCAAAACAGAACGTGTCAAATTTGGCAATTTTTTAAGAAAAAACAATTAGAATTACTAGTATTATTCTATTAAAACATCATTCATGCACAGATAAATTAAGCCACGAGATTGGAGCCTCGGTGACTGAGTGGTTAGTGTGGACATTGCTTGATTAGAAGGATCTAAGTTCGATTTCCAGAAGTGGATATTTTCGGACTGACAAGGTTTCAATCTTCACTCGGTCTCTGTAAATGGGTATCGGATGTTTTTTTCCGGGAAGTATAGACGGCCTGGGTGATACTGACCACCTCACTAAACAATTTGCGTTGTCATGGAAACATATGGTCACTATCACCATATTCCGCACATGTCAAGCAAGGCTGGGAAGTATAGACGCCTGGAGTGATACTGACCACCTCACTAAACAATTTGCGTTGTCATGGAAACATATGGTCACTATCACCATATTCCACACATGCCTAGCAAGGCAGGGAAGTATAGACGGCCTGGAGTGATACCGACCAGCTCACTAAACAATTTGCGTTGTCATGGAAACATATGGTCACTATCACCATATTCCACACATGCCTAGCAAGGCAGGGAAGTATAGACGGCCTGGAGTGATACCGACCAGCTCACTAAACAATTTGCGTTGTCATGGAAACATATGGTCACTATCACCATATTCCACACATGCCTAGCAAGGCAGGGAAGTATAGACGGCCTGGAGTGATACCGACCAGCTCACTAAACAATTGCGTTGTCATGGAAACATATGGTCACTATCACCATATTCCACACATGCCTAGCAAGGCAGGGAAGTATAGACGGCCTGGAGTGATACCGACCAGCTCACTAAACAATTTGCGTTGTCATGGAAACATATGGTCACTATCACCATATTCCACACATGCCTAGCAAGGCAGGGAAGTATAGACGGCCTGGAGTGATACCGACCAGCTCACTAAACAATTTGCGTTGTCATGGAAACATATGGTCACTATCACCATATTCCACATATTAAACTCAAGAGCCTGTGGCACTGTAGCACTATCTCATCTCGTGGACACGCGAATTCATGTCACGGGAGAGGGAGAGAGGCAGTTTAAAATCGTAACATTAAGAGAGGGAGAAAGGATGTTTAAAATCCTAACATTAAGAGAGAGAGAGAGAGAGAGAGAGAGAGAGAGAGAGAGAGAGAGAGCGCGAAAAAAAGAGATGCAGTTTGATATATTAAACATTAAAGATATATATAAGAGAGAGAGAGAGAGAGAGAGAGAGAGAGAGAGTTTAAATTTCTAACAATCAAGATTAAAATGAAGGAGTTAAGAGAGGTGAGAAAGTTTAAACTTCTAACATTCAAGTTACCAATTAAAAATCCTAGAATGACCAGAGAGACCATTTAAAATACAAGCACGATGTGGAAAGCAGATTATAATATTGGTATGAAAAAAGATACAGTTAAAAATCTTACTATTAATAAAGAAATAGTTAGAAATACTAAAAAGAAAAAAATAGCAGATTATAATATTGGTATGAAAAGAGATACAGTTAAAAATCCTACTATTAATAAAGAAACAGTTAGAAATACTAAAAAGAAAAAAGAAAAGCAGCTTAAAATAATGTTATGAAAAGAGAGATAGACAATTACATCTCAAGCATTAAAGTAATGAGAGACAAGCATTCTTTTTTATTTTATTTTAAACTGAGAATCAAGTTCAGAATAATTGATCAAACATGTAGAATAAAGTGTAATATGGGGTGTTTATAATGTCGCTATGGAGTGACTTGATCAATATTCTTGAAATGAAATCACCGATTGATGAAATTGACATCACATTCTGTGTCCACAATCCCGTCACAAACATAACACAGTAAGCCGCTATTATATTCACGGTTTCATTGCTGAAGGGAAATGCTGTTATACAATGGAAACAGGATATTTTTTTTTAAATACGTCTTCGGTAATGATAGCAAATATAGAGAAGAAGTTATTCAACAATTTGTGTTGAAATATCCAGACTCACAAGTCTCCCACCGCAATGAGGCTATGACTTTGACAAGTTTCGTGCTACGGATAGTGTGGTAGATGCATACGGATCTGGATGGCTTTCAACTTCAGAAGACACAGAACTTGATACGCAAACCAGAATTACAATGAGCCCTAATACATCTTTAAGGTGGTTGCCTCAACATGCAAACTTTTCCAATGAGTACCGTAAACAAGATTCTGAGGAGTTAGCTGCACTATCGTCCTTACAGATTAATTGAATCGTCTTAATTCCATGCAAGAGATTGTGAATCCAGATTGAACTACTGCATGTGGTTTCAGAACTTCATCTCTGAACAAGGTGATGAAGTCCTTGACGTGACGTTCTTCACTGATGAGGCACGGTTTCATCTCTCCGGTTGCGTCAAAGAACAACCGTATGCAGAGCAGTAAAAAAAACCCCGCATGAATTACATCAAGTACCGCTTTACGTTCAGAAAGTCGTATGCGGATAATGGGAAACATTTTTTTCAATGCAAAAATCAACGCAGAACATGACCGTACTTTAATGCTGGAATCATTCATAGCCCACCTTACAGAGCGGGACATTAAAGAAGTTCGGTTTCGGCAGGATGGGGCAACAGCACACACAGCCGCAACAACATCACTTACTTATTAGGAAAGCGTATTTGCAAATCGCATTATTTCACTTGTAATCTGGCGTGCTCGTTCACCAGACCTTACCCCGCCTAATTATTATCTGTGGGGTGAGCTGAAAAGAAATGTTTATTGAATATTCTGAAGACAGATAATGACCTGAAGGCAGAAATCGTCACCCAGAGACAACAAATATCACCGGTCATTATCCTGAAGGTTTTTGTAGACAAACACCAGGCATACCAAGAGTTGTTAACACCCACTGCCCATACCAGAAACAGACTCCCTTAATAGAGGAACCAGTATTGTCAAAACAAACACGGACAGAAGTGAAAGGAATACTTGATAAGGATGACCAGAATAACCTGCAGCGTAAAACAATCACTCTCAGTTTCTTGGATGAAGAATACCTACAAGACCTATGGATTCGTGTGTACACAGATGGATCAGTACAGAATGCAGTAAAGAATGGGTGAGCAGGTGCACACATAGAATACCCAAATAACCCCAGTGATATGGATACAATAGCAGCAGGGAGATATCGTCACAATTACCTGCAGCAGAAATCCAAGCAATAGAGTTTGCAATAGAAAAAAACTGCTGAACAGTAATCATAGCTAACAGCCTGTAGTGTTTTTGACAGATGCAAGATCAGTACTCCAAGCACTGCAATCCAGACAAATTGCCACATCTTCAGAACGTATTGACTGAACTCTGCAAACATCACTGATTGCCCGGCAGTGGTCTCACCTCACTGTAGAATACCAGGAAACGAGAGAGAGCAGATCAGCTGGCAAATGAAGGTTAAACAGGCACACAGCCAGATGCTCCGGTTACATACCATGATAAGATACAGATAATAAATTTAGTCAGGAGACAACATGCCCCAAATCAGGATACTTTTCATAATATGAATAGATGGGAACAAGTTATCATTATACGCATTAGAACAGAACACAATTGACTACACAGTCACGTGTATACAAAATTCAAGATCGGGACCTCAACTACATGTACATGTGTACAGGCGCCCCAGACTGCGGAACGCAAATTTCAATAATGCACTGAATATAGTATACTGGGGAAAACCCATTGGCCCATAAAAAGAACACTACAGTCAAAACTATATGGGCCACTGCAAGAATTACGAAAGACAGTAACGTTTATACAGGAAATGACATTGCAGATATAGACAATATTTTCGGCAAACGAGAGATAGATCCAGAAGGTTTTAGAAAATATGAAGAGTTGAGTTACAGAATGTCTTGTGGCCTGTGGTGGATATTTTTAACACATGTTGTGAACACAACTCCATCGTGCGAACAACTTCTTTATATAGCTTTCTTTTCTTAGTTGACATTTCAGTAACTAACGGTAGATAACTTTTAATCTTTTAAAGAAATTTTAAATAATTGATATTTGCAACCACAAATGAAAGGGAGATACATTTCTTTTAGTTTGGTTCTTCCGAAATTAAACTTTCATTATAGATTTTGCAAAATAACGTGCACATTTAATGATCATTTTTTTTGAGAAGGCAATATGCATATAAATGACACTTTAAACAATTTACAAAATACTGCTCTGTTGTCTTGCAATATTCGGGAGTTTCTCGTGACACGACGCGCTGAAGTAACTTGAATTCTTTAGTTGTGAACTTATTGTTGACATCAATTTGACTTGTCACGACAACTTGAGCATGTTTTGTCTTGAGCTTTCATGATAACTTGCTATTTTGAGTTCGTAATCAGTTCATCATCATCATCGAGTGCCATCTCTGCATCGAAGGTTGGCTATCATGGAGCGCCATTCTGCTCTGTCTCTTGCTTTGATGGTGCAGGTTGTCATAGGCTGGTTTGTCCATCTTTTGATGTTACTCGTCCATGTTAGTCTTGGTCTGGCTCTGCCTCTTTTACCTTGTATTTTCTTCTCCAGGATTACTTTTAGTAGGCTGTAGACTATTATCTATCTATCTATTGACCTTTCGAGCCGTAGCCAGCCCATAGGGCGTAGACCAAGATACTCCTTCTCCTATCTGAATTTTTGTTCTATCTGCAGTTTTCTTTTAAAGATATTGTATCAAATCTCGCCATTTGTCTCTGTTCTGTGCAAGCTGCTCTATCTCATTGAGGGAGCCGAATCCTGCTGCTCTTGCCTCTCTCATCAATGTTCTTCTCAGTGTCTCACTGGGTTCTTCTTTTTCTCTTACCTGTTGTTTCCCACATGAGGGCTTGCTTTGCTATTCGGTTATTATCTCTTCTCATCACATGTCCAACATATGACCATCGTCTTTTCTTTATTACTGAAGATATTAGTGGTTGATGGCGATTTCTCTAATTTCCTCGTTTGTTTTGAATTCGTTCCACGCTATACCAAGTATTTTCCTTAGACATTTATTTCGAATGCGTTCAACTTTGTTTCTATATCTCTTGTTGTTTTCCAGCTTTCACACGCGTACGTAAGGGTTGATAGTACATTTGATTTGAATAGTCTAAGTTTTGTGTTTGTGCTGATGAGTTTTGATTTCCACAACTTTTCAAGGCTTCTGAAAGACATTGCTGCTTTAGCTATTCTGATTCTAATTTCTTTACTTGTATCCCCTTCTCGATCAATGTGACTTCCAAGATAGATAAAGTGATCGATCTCTTCTGCTGGTTTGTTTTCCATGTATATATAAGTCGTATGTCCGTGTCGTCTAGATTGCATGGCATAAATATGTAAAACATATAGGTCGTTCACAAATTCGTGCCCACAGAGTTGATCAATTATCTCGGAAACTGATGAATTTCTGTAATTCTTTTTCATGAAATCTTATTTTTCAACAACCTTCATATTTTATAACATTTTAGTACAAAGGTAGTTTGAATTTTGAAGAAATCGTTTTTTGCTATTATATTTTTAGGAAAATATCAAACCGCGTGCCCTAAACATTAGATTTTTCTGCAAATTATGTTAATTTTTTAACAATGCAAGCCAAAGGCGTATCCGTATCACATTGAAGAGGACAACATTTTTTCATTTGATTTTATATCTTCGTCATAGAGATAGGTAAACTTTGAACAAAGTAATAAACACACATATTCGCCAAATAGCAGGCGTGTCATCAACAAAATATATGGAACAACCAGAACACCAAACACACATGGCCAGCAAATAGTAAGAGTGCCATCAACAAAATTGTGCACATGTCATACATATGTCATTCCGAATCAGAAGTCTCTAAGAGGTTAACAATTGTTATCGGTTGGACAAACTGCAATCCATCTCGTTGCCAGTATTGTTCCTCATCTCTGAGCACATGGTCGTCACATTTTCTCCAGTAGTCAATGTCTATCGTTGAGAGGGCATCACGCGTCAATTCTTTAACATCACACATTTTAAACGTCGTGTCCTGCGCAGCGACTTGCCCTTTGACCTTAGCTCACACAAGTTCTATTGGGTTGAGGTGCGAATGATAAGGTGGGATGCGAAGAGATGTGTGGCCATATTTTGCAATTATTTTACCAATTTGATATAACTTTGTCTTCTTAGTTTGCCTAACAAGTTGCAACAACTCTGGTTTTAACTGGGTGTTTTGAAAGGAAACATTTTCTTTTCTAAGCCATGTCATGATTTGATCTTTTGTGCTTGACGAATTAGGAATTTTGTCCTCCAGTGCTACCGTATTATGATAGGATGCATTGTCCATTACAAGACATGAAGGTCTATCCAGAATGGGGAGTAGAGTGTTCTCTATCCAGTCTCTGAAAATTCGTCCATTCATTTCAGTGTGGTAGTCCCTATTGTCTATAGACTTTGATTGAAAAATAAGTTGTGTGTCATTAACAAGACCATTCTCTCTACTGCCAGCATGTACCAATATAATGCGTTGTCCTTTGCTGCTGGGAATGCTTCTTGTATTTTCTCTGTCAACTGATTGCCATTCTTTCTCATATGTATGATGAGCATTGACCCACGTTTCATCCAAACATACTATATCGTAGCCTTCCATTCGTCGCTCACGGATCTACCTCAGGTATTTGCTTCGGGCAGCTATCATGTGTGGTTTTTCACAAATAATATTTCTACCACTAGCAGATTTTCGAAAAGTGAAACCAACACCTCTTACGATCTTCCAAAGAGTCGTTTTTGAGATTTCAATATCACATTCTAATTGCAGTGGAACTTTAAGTTCGCTCAGCGTAACAAATTGATTCGATTCAAACATTTTCAAAATTTCACGTTTAATAACATCTTTGTCAAAATCATCAACTTTCATTTTTCTTCCTTGCTTGACTGGCGCCTCTGCAGAGTCAAAGTTCTGTCCTATCCATCGATTGAAAGACTTTCTATCTATATTTAGAGCTGCCCGTGTTTGGTTTTCTGTTGTTTTTTTTTATATCGTAATGTAACCGACTTCTATTAGATTCCTTGCAAAAGTGCCTGTACAATAACAGTTACCTTTAGCATAGTGATGAATTTACACTTTAAACTCGTTATGGTTTTAAAAATCAAGTAGTCACTTCACAACAGCTTACAAATTATCACATACAAAGGAATAACATTATAATAATAGTAAATATTTTGTCAAAATACGCCTCTCGACCAATTTAACAAGTAACCGGAAACGAAATGACCCCCCCCCCCAAAAAAAAAAAAAACATCGGAGTGGCACGCGTCTTACAAGTTACGGTTCAATGACTGAGACCTGGTTCTAATATAGCAACATCATTTATGCCATTATATGCCAACGATGCCACATGACCTATATTGGCGAGTCTGGTAGAAGATTAGCGGAAAGATTTTGTGAACATCTACGAGATGTCCAACAGAATACTGGCACTCCAGTGTCTTCCCATTTCAACTCCCCAGATCACAAGGGCAACGACGACATCCGTGTCACTGGTATTGTCCTCTGTCACTCTGGCGACCGCAGCCCATATACTTTGGAAAATCGCCTCATAGTCCAGTATGGTTCGCTGACCCCACGAGTCATGAATGTATCACACTCATACACATAGTTTACTTTCGGCTGCTCCCTCCCTCTTGCATAGCCCTCTCTACCACCCATGTTGTGGCTCTTTAGTCTATCTACTATGCCACTCTATTCTTTGGGTGTCCGGTTAGCGCAATCGATAGGCGGTTGGCTTACCACGGCAACAGCCGGGGTTCGTACCCTGGCGAGGACACCTGGGTTTTACTAATTCCCTAAAAATTAGTACCTCTGAAGTCGGAGTAAATCTGCCTGCATGGCGAGGGGCATCCTGTAATGGGATAAAACAGACTTTACACGCAAAATTCAGTCCACAAAATTGAGTGGGTGGGACTTCGTCAGAGGTCAAAGCTGACGAAAGTGAACGAACGAACTCTATTCTTAGTTCTTCTCCACTGGTCCCCGTTGAGACACTTCGGTGTTCTCCTATATACCTTTTTCTGTGCTACTTACCCCTCATATGTTTTTATTGCACCCCACTCTCATACATCTCGCTCTTTCCGCCTTTTGAGTACCTGTTATTCTACTGTTCTGTTCTTTCTCCTTCGAGTTTGCACGCTGACCCGGTGTGAACCCCTTTGGTTGGTTGTGGGTCATACGCACACTTCCACACATATGATTGTCCCCGTATGGATGTGCACATGCATGTATTGTTTCATAGGCACGGGTATTGGTATATATATGTATATGCATATACATGCATGTATATGTGTGCTTGCTTGTATGCATACACATGTATGTGTGTGTATATGCATGTGTATGTTGATATGTATTAGTATGTGCACGTCTTCTTGCACGTGTACATGTGTATACACGCATCTGTGTGTGTGTGTGTGTATACATGTATTTATGGGTCCTTAGATACTTTCAGATATTGCCTATGCCTTTGTAGTCGACGTACCTAGATAGCGTTCCCCCCACTCGTATATTTTTAGAACCCTTCACCTCTGACCAGAGGGTATAAATTACAGCTACACCGGTGAGAAATTCCTTTCCTAGCCTGACCACAGTCCACGACACACAGGGAAGTCACATATATCGATTATTTTGTTTTTGATGTTTCATTACTAGTTAGCTATGTAGGATTAGTTTATTTATTCACATATCTGTGTGTGTATGTTGTTTGTTTGTTCCTGCTGAAGGCCTATTGAGCCGAAACGTTGTTCGAATCTGTGTCGTCTACTAATCACGTAAAGCTTCTAACATACCCTTTTTCTTTTTTTTTCAATTTTTCCTCTTCTTCTAATATAGTGGGGAGAGCACGTGAAATTTGCCTTTTTAAATGGTGAGTTGATTACAACAAATGTGGGTGTTTTAAAATCCTAAAATTTATGACAAGCAAGAAAATAATATTTTTATATACCTCAAATAAGCAACAATCTTTCCTAAACGCATGATAGGGCAAAAAATCAGATTGAAGGTCGGTGAAAAAATAAGATTTCAATGAAAAATAATTACATAAATTCATCAAACAGTTTCCAAAATATTTGATCAACTCTGTGGACACGAATTTGTGAACGAACTATAGATAGGGTTGCCAGATGAAAAAAATGAAAAGCAGGACATTTCATCTAAAAAAAGCCTGATTTTTCACCAAAAAGCAGGACACTTTTTAGAAAAAATCCAACAAAAAAGCAGGACAAAAAAGAATGTGCTTATTTTCAATACTTTATATAATAGGGTAAACAGTTAATTACAGAACACGATAAAAATGTGAGAAGAGTGTTAACAAATCTAAAATTAATTGAAATTTTTTAATGTAAAGGTAAAAAATAAGCTTTTACCTTGTTTAAAGTCCTGATTGTTGATACTTTTCTGATGATCCAATTTCTCTGAGCAAAGAATGTTGCTTGTCATCCAGTATATACTGGTAGAAGTCCACACAAGACAGATGTCTTAAATTAAACTTTACAAGTAGAATTCCTTTAATAGACTCAAGACATAGGCGGTTTCTCTCTTTTGTCCATGAGAATTTATTAGAGAAAATACCCTCTCCACACACGCATTATGACTTGGTACAGCAAAGTAAAATTGACATATCTGAAGAAGTTCAGAGTTTGAGATTCAGAATTTGGATGTGCCTTCAGAAAGTTAACCCACTGTTTGTCTAATGGAGATTTATAATCCTCTTCTGATAAATTAGCTGCATACTGTTTGAGGTTGTAGAACTGGTCAAAGTGTTTTGATTCTTCAATTTTTACATTTTTTCTTTGTTGTAGGTAGTGCAAACATGAATCAAGTTTTGTTGTAGGTAGAGCAAACATGAATCAAGTTCATTAAACTTAATATTTTTAGATTTTGCATTTTCATCCACTGAAAGCATTTTAGTTCTTCAAGTGGTAAAATCCATTTTTGCAAATATTCAAGGCAAGTATTATAAAAGTCCGTCATTTGTTTTTTGAAATGGATACATTTTTGCTCCAATCCATTCTCTATGAGGGATTCTAATGCTTCTCTTACATTCATAGGTACATATTCTTCCTGAAGTCTATTCCTCAATGAAGTTAAAACAAAATCAATTATGTCAATCACTTCTATGGCAGACATATTTTCTCTTTCAAGTTCAGCTATTTTGACATGAAA
Organism: Megaustenia siamemsis; assembly: GCA_032433765.1. Classification (NCBI taxonomy): domain Eukaryota; kingdom Metazoa; phylum Mollusca; class Gastropoda; order Stylommatophora; family Ariophantidae; genus Megaustenia; species Megaustenia siamemsis. The sequence continues at coordinate 14,037,420 of JAVIAB010000008.1, forward strand.
TATAAACATATTAGAATGCAGAAACCACAGGTATAGCTCTGCCAATTCATCTTCAATAAAGTGTCTTATGGTTGAAAGAACACAGTTTTTAGGTTGTGAAAGAAAGTAAGCTTTCAATGCTGGATACATTTTTTGAAGTTTTCCAATTGCAGGAAAGAGCGTCAGCCATCTCGTTTTAGTGTGATATAAAAGCTCTTCGTATCTGATTTCAACAAAGTCACACAATTCTGTTAACTGTTCTGTTCTAACAGCATAAATGTGAAAAAAGTTCAATATTTGAAGAACAATGCTCTCTATGTCAACACTGAGACAATCTGCACCATGTTGACAACAGTTGTGGAGGATATGCGCAGGACATCCAACACCAATTATCTGCTCATTTACTCTCTTCTTTAAATGTGAAAAAACATTGTTCCCAGTATTTCTTGCTAATCCTCCAAAATTAACATTGGCGTTATCCCCAGAGAAAGCAATGCACTTTGCTGATAAATTGTGAGTTTCTAATGTATGTGTTATGTAATCCGATACTGTTCAGCAGTTTCATTTATACATGATTTTAGTTGCAATACCTTTACTTGGGTTCCTTCATCCTTATGAAAGTAATGCACAACCAAGCCAACGGGAATAGTTTTAGTGCTGCATGATTGCTAGCATCTGTGGCAATTCCAAAATAAGGCACATCATTTCTTAAACTGTCAGTCACAATACTCAAAGCATGAGGGCAATAACATTATGAACAATAGCTTCTGTTTTACTGCGCCCACAATTAATATTTCTTGCAATGCTGCAATGTCCAGAATCAGAGTAGATAGTTTTGTTTAACTTAGATGTACAGTCCATGGAATTGTATGACTGATGGTGTGAAATCGTGTGAAAGGCTAAAGTTCCTTCAGCTGCCAATACCATTTTCTCTAAAGAAGTAAATTTACAGCTAAAGCACGTATTTATCTTTTTTGATGAAGAAGCAGTCCTGATTGCATTCTTATGTTTTTCTGTATCAATATGTCTGCAAATCTCCTGCACCTCTGTGTCCAAATTTTACAAAGGAATCACAGATTATGCATTTTGCTTCACTTTTATTTCTTCCCTTTGAAAAACATGGAAACTTTGTTCTTAAATTGTCCGAAAATCTGCACTTCTTTTTACTAGTTTCTCCTACTTTCAACATGTTAAAAATTAAGATAATTAAAGATTGAACTAGATTTTAAAAGCGTTCATTAATAAATTAAACTGAATGTAAACATGGTACGAACGAACAAGGAAGCGGAAGTAAGGTACTAAATGAAAACCAAAAATTGCGCTTGCGTTTCTTTGCGAACAACGTCGTTTAATATATGTATGGTATCCCAAGATGGCCATTTTTACTATTTAATCAGGTAAATCAGGCAACACATTGTGTACAAACATTTCTATACTGTTTCAGCAGATTGAAACATCACAAAATGCAATGTGGCATGACTGAACTAAAATATTTTATATTTATGTCCGATAAAGTCCGACACATTAAAAAGCAGGACATTTGTGATTTTTAATAAAGTCCGCCCGGACGCCGGAAAACACTAAAAAGCAGGACATGTCAAGCAAAATCCGGACGTCTGGCAACCCTAACTATAGACAGATAGATGAACTAGCTAACTGTCAGGGGGCGGTGATGGCCTCGGGTAAGGGTGGTAGCTCTGTCTGGCGTGTCTGAAGTTGAGCCTGTCGCTGGGGAAGGTGGTCAGGTTCATGTGCGGGGCCAACCGCTGGGCGGCAGGTGGGAGATACCTAGGTGCCGCCACTGGGGAGAGAGAGAGAAAGCGATTGAGAATTACTGGAAAGTTATATAGGCTGTGTTGAAAATAGTCATATTATCTATTATGATGTTTAGCTTTTCTTTCTTTCTCGCTATTGCCATTACTTCGATTTTGTTTATGTTGATCTTCATGTTGTATTGATTACAAGTGTTGTTTAGCCTGTTGATATGTTCTTCCGTAAACAGGATGACGATTACAAATAAAAGTAGAAATTCAGGAAAACGCATTGCATCAATAAATATCAAAATATAATCGTACAAATCTTATTCAGTTAATCCTTTATATTTTGAAATAATAATTGGTAATTTACGCTCATTTGGGAAACAACAGATAAGAGGAAAAGAGGCCGACCCAGAGAGACACTGAGAACATTGATCAGAGAGGCAAAAGCAGCAGAAATCGGCTCCCTCAATAGAGTTGCTTGCACAGAACAGAGACAAATTGCGAAATTTGATAAAAGATCTTTGCAAGGATTGAGACTTCTAGAATGAAAAATGCTAATGACCTTACTTGTGCAGTCGGTTGGTTAGGGACAAAGTGTACGTTACAATGTCACTGCTATAATGGCTTAGTTTGTGACAAAACTACAGGGACATGCCCAAACAATGACAGTTGTCAGCACAAAATTTTCGGACCCCAGTGTCAGTACTTGGATTTTATTTGCAAATATGCCCAAAAATCTGAACCTACTTTCCTGTTTGATGGCAACGACATCTCATGTAATCCGGACACAGATTCTACATCAGTTGAGGCAACTCTCAATCAATCTTTGCCGTGCTCCTGGTTTGGGATTTATGCATTCGACTTAAAATATCCGGACAGTTTCACGGTAAAACTGAATGGTTCTGCCTCATGTAACAATGTATTAAGGTTTGTAGTTAGTCCGCACGAGATTGATGCCTTCTGCCCTGGGGCTGGTCTGATCAACAAGTTACGGATTGAAAGGGCGATAGTTGCAAATATCTGCTCCAACTACATTGGCGGGGGTCGGAAACTGGCTCTCAAACAGAACACAAACCAGACCGATTTAATGCACAAAACATTTGATGCTTGTTATACAGAAGGCGGATATGAACCAGAGGCCGCAGTTAATAGCAAAACAAAGACCAATCTCTATGACAATGACTGCACACACACACAATGGAGAAGTGGAACCAATTCTGTTTACTGGTATCTGAACTTTACAACGCCCAAGAAGACTCACATCATTCGAATCTATCATCGAGCTAGCACTATGATTCGGGTAAAGAATGCCACTCTAAGGGCTTTCTCTGACAGTGGCGGAATAGTGTTCCAGTATAATGATATATCCTACCCCAATTTATCTGTGAACACTATTGTAGTCAAAACACAAACGTCAATGGCACACATTAAGATTGAGTTCTCACCGACCATTTCACAGGCCGACAGTGCACTGATGGTATGTGAGGTGCAAACATTTACAGACACCTATTGTCTGAACGAGCATTCTTGTCGTTTTGTGCAGTGCGTAGTGGGTGTAGTAAAGGCTGCAATGTCATCATCGGTACTTGTCACAGCTACTGTTCACATGGGATCTATGGACACGACTGTTCCGGGTCTTGTCTCAGTGTCTGTCCTTTATTTGAGGAAAAATCTGGAAAATGCCTACAATGTAAACATCTTGGCTATACCTGTAATGACACTTGTCCAGGTGGTAATTTTGGGCTACAGTGCGAACAGATGTGTTCTGGTGGCTGTGACATCATATGTACTCTCAAACGTCCGGACAACTGTTTCAACGACACCAATCAACAGTCGATCGGGAATCTGTACATGCAAGAGAACGTTCTATGGGTCAGACTGCACTCTCAAATCTCCGGACAACTGTTTAACGAAACCTGTGATTCCCACGTTCAGAAGAGGTTGCCGACTACAACAAGCCCAAGCATATGGGCACTTTAATGTGTTTCTGTGTTAGACATGGTTCATTTTTTGGTGTTTTTTAGTGAAGCCATGGCTCATATCTTAGCTTGTGTGTGCTGGCCATGGCTCATATCTTGGTGTGTGTCATGTTAGTCATATCTCATATCTCGGTGTGTCCGTGTTAATCATGCCTCATATCTTTATGTGTGTCTGTGTTTAGTCATATCTCATATCTTAGTGTGTACCAGTGTTAGTCATATGTCATATCTTTCTGTGTGCATGTCTGGGTTAGTGATATCTCATATCTTAGTGTGCATGTTTATGTTAGTCATATCTCATATCTTTGTGTGTGCATGTCTGTGTTTGTCACATCTCATATCCTTGTGTGTGCATGGCTATGTTAGTCCCATCTCATATCTTTGTGTGTGCATATCTATGTTAGTCATATCTCTTATCTTTGTGTGGATGTCTATGTTAGGCATGTGTCATATCTTTGTGTGTGCATGTCAATGTCAGTTATATCCATATCTTTATGTGCATGTTTATGTTAGTCATGTGTCATATATCTTGATGTGTGTCAGTGTTAGTCATGCCTCGTATCGCTGTGTGCATGTCTGTATTAGTCACATCTCATATCTTTGTGCGTGCATGTCTGTGTTAGTCACATCTCACATCTTTGTGTGTGTATGTCTGTGTTAGTCACATCTCACATCTTTGTGTGTGCATGTCTGTGTTAGTCACATCTCACATCTTTGTGTGTCCGTGTCTGTGTTAGTCATCTCTAGTGACTCGGGCAGATGGTGCTCGTAAACCTGGGAGGGCCTACCATCTAAGGGCAGAATCCCCCTACAGAAAAGATCATCTGCTGCCTTGCAGGAAGATTGGGGACAATCAAAGGCTAGGGAAAGCAAACCCGAATAAAATGCTGGCTGAAATCGGATGCACTGGGCCACTGGCGCAGAACACAGTGCAACGTATTAACGGGTGTTCAGTCAGAGTGGATCTGATAGACTCTAATTGTGATGTTCTGTCTGTGGGGGCTATCAACACACTTAGCCTGACAGCTGACTTCATATGAGAGTCTGGAATCCTTACTCTGATTGAGTCCTGAACGCAGAGAGAGAGAGAGAGAGAGAGAATGAAAAATAAAAAATTGGAAAAAGAGAAAGAATGTCTGGGTCTATGCCCTATGGGCCGGCCACGGCTCTTAAGGTCAATAGATAGATATATAATCTATGCTACATATTGTTTCATTTAATAAAAGAACGAATTTTGTTGCCGGTAATCTGTCAACCGGAAGTTGATCTTCTTGACAACCGGGGAAGCCTAGACTTGACTTGTCGGTGTAAACAAGCTTGGATTACCCAGCAGTTTGGCGTTAACGTTTCGTGTGAAATGAAAGCTCAAACAGGGGGATAACTATGGCTGTGAGGTGCGAAGCTGCATAAATTGTATACAGTAGATATTGAGATATTGAACAAAAATTCATATAGGAGAAGGTGTATCTTGGTCTACGCCCTATGGGCCGGTTACGGCTCGAAAGGTCAATAGATAGATAGATATTGAGTTGGTTTGTTAGTGGAACAGGTCCCCAGTCAAGTCTATCGCCTTATGCCTTATCTTATCATAAATTATCATCATTACTTCTAGTTAAGTTTAAGTGTACTAGTTTAGTAGTTAAGCAATTACTGTAAACTCTGTTTGTCTTCTAATAATGCTTCAATTTTAATAAATTATTAATTAGTAGACTGAGTCCCACAATTCACAGTCACACTGGCTGAACTCTCGCATAACACTGTCTATCTAAGTCTATTTATTACTTCATGTTGCTCATCACAATCAGAAAACACAATTCACAATTGCATGTGCTTATATGTCATACTCACACTGATACTGATCCGAGCCCCTCCTCTTATAATTTACTGCAGTAAAAAAAAAAAGTACCCCCCGTCACGCCAAGTGGCGTATAGGGAATATGGTGTTAGCGACCATAAATTTTACAGACCTTCGGCACATAATTTTGGGGTAATGTGGTCGGTATTACGCCCGTGCCGCTTTACTTTCCCAGAAAAAAAAATCAGGTATCCATTAAAGGCTGGGTGAACCGGAAGCCATCGGTTGGGATCGAACCCTACCTCTTGCCCTTTGTAGTTCAGTTCACTAACCACTGAGCTATCGCGGCTCCCAATTTACAGTAGTAGTATATTACTATTTTCAATAATTTTTATAGTCTACTTCTTTTTCTACCTTTCAGCTCCATGTGGAGCATAGATCTTCAACAAACACTTTCCAAGCTGTCCTGTTTCTTGCTATTCTTTTAAGTTCATTCCATGTCTTTCCTTCATCTTCATCTCTGCTTCCATCTGTTTTCTCCAAGAATATTTTGGTCTTCCTCTTTGTTTTTTCCTTTGGGATTCCAGAAAAGGTCATGTTGTGTTATACTCTCAGTTGGCTTCCGCAGTGTGTGTCCTTTCCAGCGCCATCTTCTTTGTTGTATCTCATATATTTTTATATTGACTTAGTCATATATTCCCCAGCATATGGTACAGATGGGAGTCGCGATAGCTCAGTGATTAGTGAACTGAACTACAAAGGACAAGAGGTCAGGTTCCATCATGAACGACGGTTTCCAGGTTCACCCAGCCTGAAATGGGTACCGTAAAGTAATTTTTTTCTGGGAAAGTAAAGTGGCACGGGCGTAATACTGACCACATTACCCCAAAAATTATATGCTGAAGGTCTATAAAATTTTGGTCACTAACACCATATTTCCTATACGCCACATGGAGTGATGGGGCTCTTTACTTTTTTTTACTTATATGGTATAGATATCTTATGCATATATATCCTTTCTCTTGCGCCTTTTGTCTTCTGAATTTGACATCAGCACTGAAAATAGTTAGTTATATAGGATCAGTTTTATTTACTTACATATCTGTGTGTGTTTTGTTTGTTTGTTCTTGCTGAAGGCCTATTGAGCCGAAACGTCGTTCAAATTTGTGTCGTTTATCAATCACATAAAGCTTTTACAATATCATTTTTTATATTTTTAAAAAATTCTTCCTCACATTTAGCTTTACTGCAACTTCACATTTTTATACATTCATTTGCATTCTTTGCCTTAGCCCCTTCACTGCTCATCCAATATTCACAACAGCAGCAAGCCTGTATGCTTTTTAATGTTCTCTTTATAACTCCTTCCAATGAAGTGTCAAATAGAATAGCCAGATTTTTTTGTCACTCTATCCCTTTCAGCATATGCTAAATATTTTTCTAGGTAGTAAAAAAAAAAGTAAAGAGCCTCATCATGCCAAGTGGCGTATAGGGAATATGGTGTTAGTGACCATAATTTTTATAGACCTTCAGCACATGATTTTTGGGGCAATGTGGTCGGTATTACGCCCGTGCCACTTTACTTACCCAGAAAAAAAATCTGGTACCCATTTAAGGCTGGGTGAACCAGAAACAGTCAAACCTGACTTCTTGTATTTTTCTAGATACTTTGATATTTTCAAAATGAGCAGCAGTCAGTAATTAATGCAAAACTTTTGATTTTGATTTTTTTTTAAATGATCTATGTGCAGCATTTTTTAATCTTGGGGACAAATAATAATAAATGAACATTATTACAGAGGGAAACCTCCGAGGCAATAATTCAGTGAATTATAGGAGGAAGAGGTATGTTTTACAGTACTCAGTTTATTTGTCATTTTTTCTGAGTGCTGTAAAACATACCTCTTCCTCCCATTTTTTAACTTCCCTGCATAACCTACGTAATTTCATTGACTTCCGGTAGATGATAGTGATACAAGTCAGCTTTCAAAATGGAGCCTGAGAGTGATGTATATTACAAACAAAGAGCACTCATTGAATTTCATTTGGTGGAAAGTGAGACTGTCACAAACATTCACAGAACCTTAAATATTGCAAATAGATTGTTGGCAGTGGATTAAAGCAATTAAATAATGCAAGTAGATTGTTGGCAGTAGATTAAAGCAATTAAATAATGCAAGTAGATTGTTGACAGTGGATTAAAGCAATTAAATAATGCAAGTAGATTGTTGGCAGTGGATTAAAGCAATTAAATAATGCAAGTAGATTGTTGGCAGTGGATTAAAGCAATTAAATAATGCAAGTAGATGTTGGCAGTGGATTAAAGCAATTAAATAATGCAAGTAGATTGTTGGCAGTGGATTAAAGCAATTAAATAATGCAAGTAGATTGTTGGCAGTGGATTAAAGCAATTAAATAATGCAAGTAGATTGTTGGCAGTAGATTAAAGCAATTAAATAATGCATGTAGATTGTTGGCAGTGGATTAAAGCAATTAAATAATGCAAGTAGATTGTTGGCAGTGGATTAAAGCAATTAAATAATGCATGTAGATTGTTGGCAGTGGATTAAAGCAATTAAATAATGCAAGTAGATTGTTGTCAGTGGATTAAAGCAATTAAATAATGCATGTGGATTGTTGGCAGTGGATTAAAGCAATTAAATAATGCAAGTAGATTGTTGGCAGTGGATTAAAGCAATTAAATAATGCAAGTAGATTGTTGGCAGTAGATTAAAGCAATTAAATAATGCAAGTAGATTGTTGGCAGTGGATTAAAGCAATTAAATAATGCAAGTAGATTGTTGGCAGTAGATTAAAGCAATTAAATAATGCAAGTAGATTGTTGGCAGTGGATTAAAGCAATTAAATAATGCATGTAGATTGTTGGCAGTGGATTAAAGCATGGCCAGGTTTTCACCAAAAGAAGGTCTGAGCAGTATGTCTGATCAACCATGGTCCAGGTGGCCAAGCTGCAACGTGTCGATAACCTTGTTTGGGACAATTGACAATAAATACAAAACAAGGTGAAGTGCCCTTACCCTGAGACTCACTTCAGGGCAGCCCTAAGCTGGGAAAACCATAATTTTTGTAGAATTTTGTAGTGTCATAATGAGTCATGCCGAAAAACCTGCTCAAGAAAAGAGGAAGACCTAAAGGGACACTAAAAAGAACATTATAAGAGAAGCTTTCCAAAAAAAAATTGAGGAATCCATTTTTGACAATAGAAACAAGAAAAAGAGTTCTTAAATGTTATGTAGAGCCAGTCTTAACATATTGATGTGAATCATGGACGGTAGGACAACAGACAAGAAAATCACTGGAGTCTGTAGAAATGTGGTTTTACAGAAGAATGTTGAGAATACCATGGACAGCTAAGAAAAGTAATGAAAATGTTCTGAAAGAGGCCAAAGCAAAAAGAGAGCTAATTTCCAATATTAGGAAGAAACAATCATCATTTTTTGGCCATGTAATGAGAAGAGAACAACTGGAATATATTGTAACAACTGGAAAAATTGAGGGACGAAGAGATAGAGAGAAGCAAAGAAAAAAGATACCAGACAGCTTAAGAGAATGGCTTGGCAGAAGGTCAACAACAGAAATGATAAATAACTTTTGAGATCGAAAGTTGTGGTGAGACATGATCACCTATGCCAGCAGGCCTGGTACTTGATGATGATAAGAGAAGCAAAGTGTGCAGGCATAGACTCATTAGATAAGATCAAACATCTCGCCCAGAATATAGATGGGTGGTGAAAAACACTACAAGCCCTATGCGATGTCTACCAACTTGAGAAGGATAACAAAATCTAACAATTTCATTTCGATAGTGATTATTTTTGTTGTTGTTCTTGAGTTCATGTCTGGCATTGGTAGCACAACATTTGTAAAATTGTTTTGTAGTGCCCCTTTTGCCGCTAGTGTTATTTCCTTGGTGGACAGTAGAGATGACAGTTGTCCAATGATTTGACAAGCTTTGTTATATCTTTAGTCTTTTTCTGCTGCTTGTAAATTGTCACTAGTCACTAGACTTCCTAGTTATTTAAATTCCTCCACTTATTTTAATTGTCTGCTGTCTTTTTATGCACTGGCTCCCTACTTGAAACTAAAATTCCTTGAAAATTAGCACTTCAATGATAACTTTGTTTTGTATATAAATTCTGTGTCAACATTTTTTGTTGTTGCGGTAAATATAAAAGTTTGATTTGAGATTTCAGTCAAAGAAATATTTGTGAAAATAAGGTTGTGATTTTTTGTTCCCTTAATGTAATATATATTTTATTGACCATAACAAGTATGTTACAAGTTTTATGATGTAACTTATCACATACTTCAGTTATTATTGATGCATATTGTTTGTTTTTTTTAATACAGAGATTTGTTTATTTATTTTTAAATTTGAATCTTAGTAATGCTTGTAGAAGAATTTATACCAAGGCAGTTTTCAAAATATTTAGTCATTTTTAAAAATGTACTTTGTAATTTTTAGTAAACTGAATGATTTTATAGTCATATAATAATATTTTATTCTACTTACATATTTTTACTTTCAAATATCATTTGTGTCCATGCAGATGTTCGTTTTTCTAATACTCTGCAGAACTGTTGATACAGCAATGCATTGGGAATAGCTAATTGCAAGCAGTAAAAGTGATATGCTGTCTTTTGAAAACAGTAAGTCTGTTCTTTATTTGCTGTAATAATTATTGTTTATACAGTGTGTTCAATCTTTAAATTTTGGGTGGTCTAGAGGTAAGATGTTGGTCAGGTCAGGTAATTTTACCTGCTACTGTATGCAGTAAACAGTACAACCTGTGGCTGCCCTGCTGCCTTGCAGGTAAGCTCGGGAGAGTAAAAGGCTAAGGGAGGGTACCCGAAGTAAAACAACCCCATTGCCTTGTGGGTGAGACTTTTTAGTCAAAGGCTAGTGGAACCAACAGTAAATAAACCGACGGAAGGCAACAGAAAACCACCATCGTAACTTTTTTGTACAATCATGAATCGCCACAACAATAAAAATAACAAACAACAACGTTAAGGGGGATTCCATTGAAAACCCTCGTTTAGTAGGGGACATCATGTGCTACAGGTGATACCCGATCGTCATCAAGCTACTGTGAGCAAATAAAGATAAAACAAACTCTAAAGATAGGTACTTGGAATGTGAGAACACTCATGCAGAAGGGTAAACTAGAAAACATCATACAAGAAATGAAAAGAATGGGTTTACAATTACTGGGACTTTGCGAAATGAGATACACCTGATCAAGGGAGATGTATTCTGATAAACATAAAATAATCTATTCTGGAGGTACTGAACACCAAAGAGGAGTAGGTATCATCTTGATGCAGAAAGAGCAAGAACAGTGAAAGGCTTTTACCCGAAACCTACCCCTTGTCCTTTGTAGTCCAGTTCACTAACCACTGAGCTATCGCAGCTCCCGCTTGCCTATATGGTGAGGGACATTTGCTGTTGCTGAAGACACTGTCATCTGAGTGCTGAAGATGCTAGTATGTTCTGGGAACACAACAGGTATTCATGTAAAATTCACAAGAGAATTCATGAGAAACCCACAGGGGCTTCACCAGAGGTTATAAGCTGGCGAACACAAACAAACAGCAAATTGAAAAGAAAACACAGTTAACATGTGGGGTTGATGTGGCTACTTCTACAGAAGGCATCTCTGATGCTGGTATACAATAGGGACAAACATCTAATGTCTGATGCTAGTACACTATAGGAAAAATGGGACAGCTAAACATACATCTGATTTTCTGATGCTAGTACACTATAGGAACCATTGGACATACATCTGATGTCTTATGTTAGTACACTATAGGAACCATTGGACATACATCTGATGTCTTAATGCTGAACACTATAGGAACCATTTCACATACATCTGATGTTTATGTTAGTACACTATAGGAACCATTGGACATACATCTGATGTCTTATGTTATAGTCCGTTCAGATTCGTTTGGCCGAGATGTTATGATTTATAATTCAAAAAGTTCTTGATGATTTCACATGATTTTTGGCTTACGGTGTTAAAATGTCCATGTCACGAGAACATATGTGTTACTCGATGTCTAGCTATAACGATTTTTCTTAAAGCGGCGAATTTCTTTGATCTTTGCCCATGTAACTATTATTTTGACCCTAATCAAAATGTTTTACAGTAATCTAGTGCAACGATGACCCATAGGCGTGTCCATAAAATTTTACTGGTGGCAAGTATACAAATTTTAAATTATATATAGAACTTTTGTTCGTAGAGTCAATTTGATATAGTTCCATGCTCTTGGTGTGAGTTTCCCAATGTTGTCGCTGCCTTTCAAATACGTACATTTAGTTCCTCATCTAAGGAAAGTGTGGCTGTAATAGTGGATCCAAGATAGCTGAACTTCTGAACTGACTCAAGCAGGCTTCCATTCGAAGTAATGGTTGTTGGTTTGCTTATAACATATTTTTGATTGCTTGGGTGGTCTTGAACAATAAACTTTTTAACAATCAAATAGGAAATTTTGCAAATCAAACTATTTATCTGTAGACTTAATCAGAGTAATGATCATTCAGAATCTGACGAGTCAAATAGGTCGATTACTGCTTTCGGCTGAACAAACAACAAAACATCCTTTTTTCCAATATTCCTCTTCTTGTCGTAACACATGATCCTCACATTTTACCAGTAGTCTTTATTTATATTTGATAGAGTCTGATTTGTAAGTGTCTCAACATCGCATAATTTGAAAGTTTTATTTGTATATGCTACGTGTCCTTTAACTTTGCCCCAAACTAGTTCTATAGGATTTAAGTGTGCATGATATGGAGGTAGTCTCAAACATCTATGGCCATGTTCTTGAATTAAACTTGTCTATTTTAAATATCTTTGTACGTTGTGTCTGTTTACAAGGCTAAGCAATTCGGGTTTCAAGTAGCTGTCGTTAACTTGTATGTGTTCTTTTATGAGCCACGTTTTGATTGCATCTTTTGTACTTGATGATGTTGGGATTCTATCTTCTACGTTAACTACGTTATGGTATGAAGCATTGTCCATTATCAGACAAGAGGTCGATCTAATATTGGAAGGATACTTTTCTCGATCCAGTCTTTAAATATGTGCCCATTCATTTCGAAGTGGTAGTCTCTATTGTCTATGGATTTTGAAATGAAAACAAGATGAGCATTCTGCAACAACCCATTATGTCTGCTACCTGCATGTGCAACTATCAAACGTTGCCCTTTACTGCTTGGTACTGATCTTTTAATACTTTCCCATCTGCTAACTGCCATTCTTTTCATTTGTATTGAGCGTTGATCCAAGTTTCATCTAAAAAAAACAATATCATAATCATTTTCGCGCATTTCCTTCACTTCACGTAAATACTTGCTTCTAAGAGCTACTAGATGTGGCTTCTCACAATAATGTTTTTTCCACCAGCATACTTTCTAAAGGTGAAGCCTGCACTTCTTAATATTTTCATAATGAAGTTTTTGATATTTCAATGTCGTTGTTAGTTTTCAGCCAAAGCTTCAACTTTCTAAGTGTCACTTCTTCGTTTATATCAAACATTCGACAGATTTCTCTTTTTACTAGGTCCTTATCAAAACTGTCTAACGTTTCTTCCTTCCTTGCTTTCTGCATTTGTTGGCAATAAATATCCGCTTCCTTTAACTATTCGATCAAATGAACGTTTACACAAACCTAAAATATGCATTTTCTCTTCTCAGGGTTTGATAAAGAACAATAAAGATGTCCCTTTTTACGCTCTCTGCAGAAGTATTGATAAATCTTTATAGCAATGTTATGCTCAGTAAAATATTTTGCCTTTATATTCATTCTCACATAGACTTGCAGAAGATAATATGGATAGTGCCGCCTCCTTTCTGTAAATATTGAGATTTGCCTCTGAATTATGACTCGAACTCGAGTCTAACGGCCGTGATTTTGACGTCACATAATTTCCGGTTTCCGCTAAAATGTCATTTGTGCTAAACGGGAAATTTCATATGTAACATTTCTTTATAAAAATGTATAGTGGAAACATAACTATTTTAGGACGGTGCGCATTCAGCCGTGAAGGTCATGCCTATATGTAAAGAATCAGCTGGAGATGTAAGCATCTACATAATCCCGCCGGTTTATAATATCGATTAACTTTTTTTTAATATAGGTTAAATAAGGCATCTTTGAAACTGGATCACATTTCTTTGATAAAAAAATATTTTTTTATAGCGACATTAGTATTCTAAACCTAACTTCAAAGATCAATGCAAATGAACAATAAGTTTTTGAAAAAAATAAATTAATGTCTAGGCAAAACGAATCTGAACGGACTATAGTACACTATAGGAACCATGGAGCATACATCTGATGTCTTATGTTAGTACACTATAGGAACCATTGGACATACATCTGATGCCTTATGTTAGTACACTATAGGAACCATGGAGCATACATCTGATGTCTTATGCTAGTACACTATAGGAACCATTTGACATACATCTGATGTCTTATGTTAGTACACTATAGGAACCATTGGACATACATCTGATGTCTTATGTTAGTACACTATAGGAACCATGGAGCATACATCTGATGTCTTATGCTAGTACACTATAGGAACCATTGGACATACATCTGATGTCTTATGTTAGTACACTATAGGAACCATGGAGCATACATCTGATGTCTTATGCTAGTACACTATAGAAACCATAAGACACACTTCTGATCTCATATGCTGGCACACTATAGGAATTTTATAGAAATAAAAAAATAAAAATAATAAGTTTAAAATAAAATTTTGGGCGGACGTTATCAATGCCCTCCAAGATGTGGGAAGGGCACAGAACTTCGACAACCATGAGTCCACATCACTTCTTGGATGAAAGAGATGGCAGTTAAGATGGGCACAGCCAGAAACAAGAAACCTAGTGGGCGTGTAAGAAGACTTATCAACCAACACAGAACTGGAGTCGTCAGTCGCTGGACACTGTAGGGCTTACTGGGGAGGGGATCTGAGCACCTATGGGCATGTTCGGAGTGCAATGATGATGACCCACAAATAACTTATTGGATGACAGATCAAAGATGCTAGACACTCTAGTACTGTGCTATGAAAGAAGGTCAGCAATAAAACTCTGAGGGACATGGATGACAGATCAAAGATGCTCAACACCCTAGTACTGTGCTATGAAAGAGCACAAACAAAACTTGTAGGGACAGTGATTTGGGGAGATCAACAACAACCTATGCCAGCTGACATGCCGCTGAATGAATAATGAATATTAATGACAATTACTTTATTAAATCACCTGTTATTTGTGTTTTTTTTCTTGACAATCACACAGGTGTTGTGGATGAGTATGGACCTCAACACAGTACACCTGTCAAGGTAGGTTATTTCATTTGTGATAGATCTAGTGTTTATTTAATCATACAAGTTATTACCATCATACATAGGGTCACCTTTGTCTACATCCCTGGATCTGCGGGAAGTACAAGGAAATGAAAGAGCGGACAGGTTGGCTTGCTGTGCTGTTGTTGAAAACGGTCAACCAGTGGATTGGGTGAACATTATCAATGCTCTCTGAGATGTGGGTAGGGCACATGACTTTGACAACCATGAGTCCACATCACTCCTTCAGATGAAAGAGATGGGAGTTAACAATGGCACAGCCAGAAATGAGAAACTTAGTGGCCGTATAAGAAGACTTTATCAACCAACACAGAACTGGAGTCGTCAGTCGCTGGAACTGTGGAAATTGCTGAGGAGGAGATCTGAGCTCCTGAATGTTGAAAGTTCTCTGGACAGCTAAAAAGACCAATGAGGAAGTTCTCAAAGAGGCCAGCACAAAAAGGGAGCTCTTAAAAAACATCAGAAAGAAGCAATCAACATTTTCGGGCACATCATGAGAAGAGGAAAGTTGGAATACTTGGTTACAACTGGCAAAATAGAAGGAAAGAGAGATCGCGGACGACAGAGAGAGAAAATACTGGATAGCTTGGTGTCATGGCATGGAAAACAGTCAACAACAGAACTGATATGATGCATTGTAGATAGAAGATTGTGGAGGGATATGATCACCTACGCCAACCAGTATGGAACATGATGATGATGATGATGATGATAGACATGTTTGGAATGCAATGATGATGACCCGCAAATAACTCAGTAACTGAATTACCTTCAGTAGAAACTCTTAACCTTCCCATGCTGAATAGGCCTTTAACAGGGAGCCTATGAAATTTCCAAGAAAACTGGAATAAAAACAAGAAAACTAAATTTATATCCATCATTGCTCAAAGTAGCAAATTATTCAAAGTAATAAAATGGGTGTGCAACTTTGGGTTGTACTTTTAACTATTATTCTTATGACTGTTAAAGACTGAGTGTTGAGAGTAAAAAAAAAAAAAGTAAAGTACCCCTGTCACGCCAAGTGGCATATAGGGAATATGGTGTTAGTGACCATAAATTTTACAGACCTTCAGCACATGATTTTTGGGGTAATGTGGTCGGTATTATGCCCGTGCCACTTTACTTTCCCAGAAAAAAAATCCGGTACCCATTTAAGGCTGGGTGAATCCGGAGGCCGTCGGTTGGGATCAAACCCTACCCCTTGTCCTTTGTAGTCCAGTTCACTAACCACTGAGCTATCGCGGCTCCCTGAGTGATGAGAGACAGTAGGGAGATATTCCCAGAGGACAATGATGAGTAATGTTCTTGTACTTAGTGGTCTTAGAATTTGCTGATGACTCTACATTACTAGCCATTTCCTGTTAAATTATCCAAGAAAAACATAATTTTCTAAATAAGTTTTGGAGATGTTCTCATTATAGCACATGCATGCAAAACAGTAAACAAGAATATATAAGAACTGTGTACTTTTAGTGCATTTATATGGATGTGAGTACTAGAGAAAAAAAATAGAAAAGGAAATAAGGGTGTATTTATTTCATACCGAGGAAAATTATCACATTTTGACCAAATAAAATCAGTGAGTGGAATTTTTCTATGTTGAAACTGAAAGAAATTGCATACAGTGATAACAGAACTGTTATTCTTTTTATCATGGAGAGAAGATGAAAGAGAGGCCAACAAATGACAACCTGGCAATGAAATGTAAAGGTTCAGTTTGGGTCAGATTTGGGGGAGCCTTGTGAAGGATATTTAATGGGTCAAGCAAGGAAATATTTTGTTGTTGCCATACAAAAGGTCACAGGGGTTGTTGGGCATCGACTACTATGTTAGTTTGGAGGCAGGATCAGAAAAGACAATTTAATAGGTTGCTATTGCAAAAATGATGGTATGTTTGCATGCAGTGTATTGTTTTGTGTTCAGTTTTACACTCACATTCTGTTTTATTGTTGATGTTAAGACTTTTTGAAGTTTTTGTGAATTTTCTGAATTACTTTTTATTTTTCATGTCATAATAAAAATGTAAACAAGACTAAAAAAAGAAAGGAATTATATGAAAGCTCCATACTTTTGGTGATTTTGTGTGGATTTGAGAGCATAAGAACAAGAAAGTAAACATCTTGACTATCATCATACAACTGGAAGATTGGTTGGTCTCGAGGCAAGATGCTGGCCTTGAGACAGAGAGGTTGTGAGTTCAAATCCCGGCTGAACCAGTTCAGATTTTTATTTATGATTTCTCTCTACGGCAACCACCACTGGTCTCAGCAGCGAGGCTCAGCTTGAAATGCCAATTACTGATCAACTGAAAAAATATGAGTACCTCAAACAAAGAGAAAAGATACAAGACAGCTTAAGAGAATGGCTTGGCAAAAGGTCAACAACAAAAATGATAAATAACTGTTGAGACCAAAAGTTGTGGATAGACATGATTACCAATGCCAGCAGGCATGGTACTTGATGATGATGATGACTTCTTCTGGAGTATGCCAAGAATTTTCATTGTGGCTGGAGAGTGAAGGACCCATGTTCAGTGCAGTCGCTATAAGATGTTTGAGTTGAACAACCTGACAAAATATTGTTGAGGTACTTACACAGTGTGGGCAAACCTGAGTCACTATGAGAGAGATGACATTGCAACAAGCAAGTTAGAAAGATTATCTTGCTGTTCAAGAAGACACTACAAGACATGCCTGACACTTAATGCTGTGCCAATCAATGGTAAAAGAGTTCTTAAATGTTATGTAGAGCCAGTCTTAACATATGGATGCGAATCATGGACAATAGGACAACAGACAAGAAAATCACTGGAGTCTGTAGAAATGTGGTTTTACAGAAGAATGTTGAGAGTACCATGGACAGCTAAGAAGAGTAATAAAAATGTTCTGAAAGAGGTCAAAGCAAAAAGAGAACTAATTTCCAATGTTAGGAAGAAACAATCATCATTTTTTGGCCATGTAATGAGAAGGGAACAGCTGGAATATATTGTAGCAACTGGAAAAATTGAGGGATGAAGAGATAGAGGGAAGCAAAGAGAAAAAATAACAGACAGCTAAAGAGAATGGCTTGGCAGAAGGTCAACAACAGAAATGATAAATAGCTGCCGAGATTGAAAATTGGGGAGAGACATGATCACCTACGCCAGTAGGCACGGTACTTGATGATGATGATGATGGATCAATGGTAAAATGAAACAGTATTTGTAAACAACAGTTGTTCCGAGAATTTAAAAAAAATATCTCTGTTTTGAGTGAGGATGTTATAAATTTGAAGTTAAAGTATTGTTTTGACTTTACTTATCTTGAAACCTGTTTAATTTTTCAATAGCATATAATAATGTTATCAAATTAAAGAGACAGCATGAATTAAAAAAAAAAAGAAAATGATGTTAAGGTGAAACAAGAATAACATTAATTTAATCAGTAATTTTCTAATTAATAATAATTCAATGCGTACATTTGTAAATTTGTCCAGCAAGATTATCTCAAAAGCTGATAAGAACATTTCACTGATGATGGAGATTATATATAATGATTGTTGAACATTTTTCTTCTTGAAACAATGTTTGTTCGGATTTTGTTCATGTTGATTTTGTTCACATTTTTCTTTTAATTTGCCTTTTTTTTTAGGAACAGGATGCATTCCTTAGCAAAACACAAAGGGGAGGGAATAAAGTACATCCTAGTAAAACTGGAAGAGTTGCCTCCAGTGGAGTAGATCTTAGTAGATCTGATGATTGTAGTTTAACAGAAGTTGTTGATCGTAACAACATAGAAATATCAAATATTGCAGACAATAGTGTTATAGATATATCAAATATTTCTATGATAAAATGTGCATCCGATGTTACATCTGTGAATGTGTTTGTGCCAGATAATAACAAAACATTGGTGTCTGACAACCAAAGCTGTGAAAACTCTGAAACTCAATCAAATCTCTGCACTAAACATAACCCACTAACACATCATGTCAAACATCCATTTAGTCTCAAATTGTCACAAACACCTGGCATATTAGATCTAACACAAACATCCAATAGGCATGACTTCGGTAAATATTTACAAACTGGGTTCCATTATAGCAGAGCCATGCCCTCCGATTGTGTTTCGGAATCCGAATTGTTCAGGCAAAGCTTGTCACCGAAAGTCAAGTACCGGCACGATGAATCTTCAGATATGTCTTACAGCAAAGTAACAATGTCTTCAAGCAATATGAGACCAGAGAAGGCATATCGTAAGGTGCGGTCCAGCAGTGCTCCCCGCAATCATCCTGATGATGTCAACAGCAGCGAAGGAAATTATAAATTTCCAACATACAGTGTATCTGACTTTAGAAGGGTAAGAAGCTTTTTTCTATAATTGTATATTATGGTCATTCAAAATTGAATACACAAAGTCTCACACAAATTTTGACTCATTTCATTTTGCCCCAGTGGGTTAACAAATATAAATACAAACATCAAAACTTATAGGGAACAGAGATTTGAGGAGACCAACAAATGTGTAATCTGTTAACTCTTCCGTACGGAAGCTTTTTATCCATGCAACAGAACAGATGTCAGAGACAATGTTTTTCATGTTTTAAGAATCAATCTACATATTTATATTTATCTAACATATTACAGGTTATTTTTGAATGTTTAGATAATTGAACAATGTATTATATTTCACCAAAACCAAGATGATACAAAACATGTAAAAAAGAATATCGTTTGATGACGGTTCACACAAATCAAATTGAGAGAGACGCACTATGCGGCAAAATGTACAGAAAGAGTTAACTTAAACTGAGGTACTGGGACCCATCCAGCAACTCAGCTGGGTGCAGTCAGTGACCCATAATTGACTGCATGTGTCTGGATTAGTGGAACAAAAAAATTTTTAGGGACAGAGATTTGAGGAGATCAACAACTTTGAGATGTGCATGGCTGTGCGGCTAAAATTACTGTTTCGCTGGCTGAAAAGCCTGCGTACGGTGTTTGAAGCCTGCAGTAGACGGAAAGGATTTTTTCCATCGGGGGTGAAATAAAAATCCTGAGTTTCATATGTTGTGACAACTGCTTTGACCTAGTGGCCTTTATCCCTCTGTTCCTATCGTGAGCCCCCCCCAACATACACCAACAATGGTACTAGGTGTCGTAAAAATAGTTCTTTTTTTTTTTAAAATAAATTTGTAATCTGCTAACTTAAACTGATATCAGGGCCCATCCAACAACTCAACAGAGTGTGGTAAGTGACCCACAATTGATTGTATGCATCAGGATCAGTGAACAACAGAACTGATCAAGACTCTTCTCCACCTCCCAGTGGTGCTTCTTGAAACAGACTATCCAGTCTGGACAAGCAAGTAGAGACTGAAGAGGGAAGGCACCCCTGTACTAAAAAATTTCATGCTGAAGTCGGATGTGTTCGGCCAAAAGGTGCAAATATCACAGCCAGCTGCAAACCACAACAAAATGCATCAATATCCACTAGGTAAAAGAGGCAGAGGCAGACCAAAACTATCATGGACGAGTAACATCAAAAGATGGACAAGTCAGCCTATGACAACCTGCACCATCAAAGCAAGAGACAGAGTGGAATGGCGCTCCATGGTAGCCAACCTTCGATGCGGAGACGGCACTCAATGATGATGATGATCCACTTTAAGTCCTATAAAGGGCAGATGATGAAGAGGTGTATTCATTCCTTTAGTAGTCATCAGATGAATTTGAGAAAGAAAGAATGAAACTGAGATATTGTTAAAACAATACAAAATGTAATACGCCATCAAAGAAATGAAAATATCTAAATGATCTACATGAAAATTTAAATTCTTAAGAAAGGTCATATCTTGCAATGGAAAAGTACAGAGATAGACATAAATGTGAAAAACTTGAAGTGATTGGACAACTGGCTCAATATTACAGAACAATTTAATAACAATAATAATAATAATAATTTAATTTAGTAACATTTAATACAGAGAGACCATTATATAATACAATATTCTGCCCAATACTGCTGACAGTGCTAAACTTGGACATTAACTGATGAAGAACGAATAAAAATCATCGCTACAGAGGCAAGATGCTTAAGAAAGATACTAAATATACAAACCTACTTAAAGTTATTTTATAACCACACTAGAGCAATGATTAGTGAAATAGTTTGTTGAGGACAAGACTTATCCCCCTCCATCGACTGGCTTCTAGGTTCATCATCGTGTGCCATACCAGTTGGCGTAGGCGATCATGTCCTTCCACAATCTTCTATCTACAGTAGCAGTTCTGTTGTTGACTGTTTTCCATGCTATGACACCAAGCTATCTAGTATTTTCTCTTTTTGTCATCCGTGATCTCTCTTTCCTTGTATTTTGCCAGTTGTAACCAAGTATTCTAACTTTCCTCTTCTCATGATGTGCCTGAAAAATGTTGATTGTTTCTTTCTGATGTTTTTTAGGAGCTCCCTTCTTGTGTTGGCCTCTTTGAGAATTTCCTCATTGGTCTTTTTAGCTGTCCAGGGAATTTTCAACATTCTTCTGAGAAATCCCAAGGTTTATAATCGTCTTTTCATTTGTTTGTCTACTGTCCATGCTTTGCTTCTATAGGTCAGAATTGGTCTATATAGCACCGATGAACTCTCTTTCTCACTTCTATTGACATAGATTTGTTGCAAAAGATATTTTTCATTTTCTGAAATGCTATTTTGGCCTGAGCTATTCTACTTTTTATTTCTGTGATGCATCTTCCATCTGATGTTATTATTGTGCCCAAGCATTTGAAACGATGCACTTGTTTCAGATTTGTCCTGTTTATTTTTATGCTGCATGATGGTGATGATTGTCTCTTCGATATAACCATTACTTCTGTTTTCTTATTATTCAGACTGAGACCTTTCTTGTTGCTTTCTTTTACTATTATGTCTATCATTTCTTGTAGTTCATTCTCTGTCTCTGCTATTAAGACTGTGTAATCCGCATATCGCAAATTATTTATGTTGTGACTATTAACTTCAATTCCTTTTTGTCTACTATTGATCTCATAATATTTTTGCTGTAAGGTGAAAACAAATCCGGCAACAGAACACAGCCTTGTCTGACTCCTTGTTTTATATATTGGAATTGTCCTGTTTGGTTGCTAATTCGTATTGCTGCTGTTTGTTGCCAGTACATGTTTTTCATGATTCGCAGATACTTGCCATCAATGTTTAATTTCTCCAGCGTTTTGATTATTTCCACATGCTTTACTTTGTCAAATGCTTTTGTGTAGTCTATAAACCACATATATAGATCTTTCTTTACCTCTATAGCTCTTTCTATCAATGTTCTTAAGATGTATATTGCATTTTTGGTGCCCTTTCCATCCACAAATCCAAGTTGTTCCTCACTTATTTCTAGTTTTATTTTGTTCCTTACACGTCTCATGATGATTCCTAGTAATATTTTCATCATGTGGCTCATGAGACTAATAGTGCAATGGTTTTCACAATCAGTGGCTCCTGACTTCTTCGGTATGGCTACAAAGATAGATTTTAGTAGATCTTCGGGTATGTGTCCAGTGTTTTATATCATTGAGTAGTTTTGTTTTGACTTGTACTCCCAGCTCTCCTAATGCATTTACCTCTTTGATTGTTATATAGTGGGGACCTGGAGCTTTGCCTCTTTTCATTTATTGAATTGCGTCCTCCACTTCACTCTGAATTATTCTAGGTTCTATCTATCTTTTGACCTTTCGAGCCGTAGCTGGCCCATAGGGCGTTTACCAAGATACTCCTTCTCTTATATGAATTTTTGCTCTAGCTGTTTTTAATTCTTTTAAAGATATTTTATCAAATCTCGCCATTTGTCTCTGTTCTGTGCAAGCAACTCTATCTCATTGAGGGAGATGTCTTGCCTCTCTGATCAATGTTCTTCTCAGTGTCTCTCTGGGTCTTCCTCTTTTTTCTCTTACCTGTTGTTTCCCACATGAGGGCTTGCTTTGCTAGATTCATTCTAGGTTCACTCAGCTTTAAATGAGCATCAACACAATTTTTGCTGGAAAGAATGATGCTCTAGATTAATGTTTTTTTACATCATTTAAAAATTTGCCAGTGGTACAAAAATAAAATACGCCTTATGTCTTCTGGTGTGTGCTGTAGCTGCTATGATGGGGACTGCAGCTGCCTTTCTTTGTTTGGATTCTTCAATGAGATGAGATGTTAATTTGGATGATTCCACTGGCATGGGCAGTTGAGCAATTATTTGAACTTGTTTGCAGTGATATTGGGACCTTCAACTAACTACACCTACTACAACTACTATATGAGGCTAGACATTGGATCTCATTTTTCACCTTTATAAGAGACTAGACATCAAATCTCATTTTTCATCTTTTTATAAGAGGCTAGACATCAGATCTCATTCTTCACCTTTATAAGAGGCTAGACATCAGATCTCATTTTTCACCTTTATAAGAGGCTAGACATTGGATCTCACTACCTAGTGTCGAGGGGAGGGTAAAGCCAAGATGAAAACATGGATTTAATGATAATATTTCCACCAGCTGTGCCATGGATTTGATGATAATATTTCCACCAGCTGTGCCATGGATTTGATGATAATATTTCCACCAGCTGGGCCATGGATTTGATGATAATATTTCCACCAGCTGTGCCATGGATTTGATGATAATATTTCCACCAGCTGTGCCATGGATTTGATGATAATATTTCCACCAGCTGTGCCATGGATTTAATGATAATATTTCCACCAGCTGTGCCATGGATTTGATGATAATATTTCCACCAGCTGTGCCATGGATTTGATGATAATATTTCCACCAGCTGGACCATGGATTTGATGATAATATTTCCACCAGCTGTGCCATGGATTTGACGATAATATTTCCACCAACTGTGCCATGGATTTGATGATAATATTTCCACCAACTGTGGCAGAATTTGAGCCTGGGACCTTTCTGTCCAGAGGCCAATGTTTTTGTTTTAGACCACCACCTTCTCTGTTGATAAAAAAGTTGTGTGCATCTTCTTATTGGGTTATGTTACAAATTCAAAGGTTCAAAAGAGGATTAGGCAGCAGATGGTCTTATGAAAACCTACCGACCACTGTGATGAAGAGCAAACTCAAGTGGTATAGTCATGTATCTTGCTCGTCTGTCATTGCAAAGACTAGATTGCAGGGAGTAGTGAGTTGGGTGGAGACAATGTGGGGGCCTTCGGTAGCCTAGTTGGGAAAACCACCTGACTGGACTACCGACGTTCGGACAAACCACGTTCGATTCCTGTTGGGAGCAGTGTGAATTGTACTCGTGGTTGGAAAAAAAAAATACTCCCACGGTTGACCCAGCCGTTGGCAGAAATAGGTACCAGGGTATTACCCTGGGAAGGTGAGGAATGCCGCTTCGCATCTGAGTTTCGATGCTTGAAGCAAGAAGCAACACTATCCATAAATTTCTGAACATTTCTGGATAGGCGGCCAAGCACATATGGGTGTAAACTCACGTGCTAAGATGCCAATAAAAGTCTCGTACTTTACCTTACTTTAATGTGAGGGGTTAAGGCAAAAAAATGCAAATGAATGCATAAAAATGCGAAGCTGCAGTAAAGCTAAATGTGAGGGAGAATTGAAAAAAAAAAATAGAAAAAAATGGTATGATAAAAGCTTTACATGATTGATAGACAACACAGATTTGAGCGACGTTTAATGTTTGAGCTGAAACATCGTACAAATTAGCGACGTTTAATGTTTGAGCCGAAACATTGTACAAATTAGCGACGTTTAATGTTTGAGCCGAAACATCGTACAAATTAGCGACGTTTAATGTTTGAGCCGAAACATCGTACAAATTAGCGACGTTTAATGTTTGAGCCGAAACATCGTACAAATTAGCGACGTTTAATGTTTGAGCTGAAACATCGTACAAATTAGCGACGTTTAATGTTTGAGCCGAAACATCGTACAATTTAGCGACGTTTAATGTTTGAGCCGAAACATCGTACAAATTAGCGACGTTTAATGTTTGAGCCGAAACATCATACAAATTTGTGTTGTCCATCAACCACGTACAGCTTTTACCATATCATTTTTTTCTATTTTTTTTTTCAATTCTCCCTGGAGACAATGTGAAAGGCAGAGGAAAAGATGGAAAGGCAACATCAAAGAATGGAAAGGCAACATCAAAGAATGGAAAGGCAACATCAGAGAATGGAAAGGTCTTATCTACATCAGCTCACAATGAGCAGAGAGAAAGAAACAGAAGGTGTTGGTTGCCGCCATCATTGTTACTGTATTGACCTGAGGGTTTATGGGAAAGGAAGGAAGGAATAACTTGAAATAATACATTTTTCTCTCCTCTGAAAGAGGTTGAATACCTTTGGGGCTGCCCAGAGTTCTAAGACATTAGCTCTGTTAACAAATCAGTCTAAGACATTAGCTCTGTTAACAAATCTAAGACATTAGCTCTGCTAACAAATCTAAGACATCAACTCTGCTAACAAATCTATGACATCAGCTCTGCTAACAAATCTAAGACATCAGCTCTGCTAACAAATCTGAGACATCAGCTCTGCTAACAAATCAATCTAAGACATCAGCTCTGCTAACAAATCTGAGACATTAGCTCTGCTAACAAATCTGAGACATTAGCTCTGCTAACAAATCTAAGACATCAGCTCTGCTAACAAATCTGAGACATCAGATCTGCTAATAAATCTAAGACATCAGCTCTGCTAACAAATCAATCTAAGTCATCAGCTCTGCTAACAAATCAATCTAAGACAGCAGCTCTGCTAACAAATCAAAGACATCAGCTCTGCTAACAAATCAATCTAAGACATCAGCTCTGCTAACAAATCTAAGACATCAGCTCTGCTAACAAATCTAAGACATCAGCTCTGCTAGCAAATCAATCTAAGACATCAGCTCTGCTAACAAATCAATCTAAGACATCAGCTCTGCTAACAAATCAATCTAAGACATCAGCTCTGCTAACAAATCAATCTAAGACATCAGCTCTGCTAACAAATCAATCTAAGACATCAGCTCTGCTATCAAATCAATTTAAGACATCAGCGCTCTGCTAACAAATCAATCTAAGACATTAACTTTGCTAAATAATCAATACTTTTTTAGTGATATAAATGCTGAAACTTCTTCATGTTGAATGCTCTAGGCTCCAGCTGTATACATAGAACAAGATATCATCAATAAACAGAGACAGGAGATCCAGCTGTTGATGGAAGAACTGGGCAACAGAGACCAGGAGCTGAATGACCTGGTTATGTCCCATCAAAAACAAGTTAAGGCCTGGGAAAGTGACAATATAAAATTTACGGCACTTCAGAGCCGGCTGAACCACTTTGAAGGTCACAGTTCTTGTAGTTTATTTTAAAATGTGTCACATTTTTAGAAAGCATTATTACCGAAGTATGTTATATATAGAGAACACTGTGTCAGGTTGAATATTTGTTACGATTTTGAGTTGTTACCATCAGTGTGAATATTTTTTATGATTTTGAGTTGTTACCGTCAGTGTGAATATTTGTTATGATTTTGAATTGTTACCATCAGTGTGAATATTTGTTACAACTTTGAGTTGTTACCAAATGTATGTTATATTTATAAAACTTTGTGTCAGTGCGAATATTTGTTAGAACATTGAGTTGTTACTGAAGTATGTTATATTTAGAGAACATTGTGTCAGTGTAAATATTTGTTACAACTTTGAGTTGTTATCAAAGTATGTTATATTTAGAAAGCACTAGATCAGAGAGATCAGGTTTTTGTTAATGAAACGT
The DNA here is from genome assembly GCA_032433765.1 of Megaustenia siamemsis. Taxonomy (NCBI): domain Eukaryota; kingdom Metazoa; phylum Mollusca; class Gastropoda; order Stylommatophora; family Ariophantidae; genus Megaustenia; species Megaustenia siamemsis. The sequence goes on from JAVIAB010000008.1 coordinate 14,064,130, forward strand.
AGACCTGATACAGAATGCATAAATTAGCAGTAGATAATAGTGATAGTTTTTTCGGCCCTAAAACAACAACAAAAATAGAATTCTGGAATGTGCGTAATTCCAACAGACGACAAAATATACATGGAAAACAAACCAGTGGAAGAGATCGATCACTTTATCTATCTTGGAAGTCACATTGATCGAGAAAGGGATACAAGTAAAGAAATTAGAATCAGAATAGCTAAAGCAGCAATGTCTTTCAGAAGCCTTGAAAAGTTGTGGAAATCAAAACTCATCAGCACAAACACAAAACTTAGACTATTCAAATCAAATGTACTATCAACCTTTACGTATGCGTGTGAAAGCTGGAAAACAACAAGAGACATAGAAACAAAGTTGAACGGGTGCGAAAATAAATGTCTAAGGAAAATACTTGGTATAGCGTGGAACGAATTCAAAACAAACGAGGAAATTAGAGAAATCACCAATCAACCACTAATATCTTCAGTAATAAAGAAAAGACGAAGGTCATATGATGGACATGTGATGAGAAGAGATAATAACCGAATAGCAAAGCAAGCCCTCATGTGGGAAACAAAAAGTAAGAGAAAAAGAGGTAGACCCAGAGAGACACTGAGAAGAACATTGCTGAGAGAGGCAAAAGCAGCAGGAATCGGCTCCCTCAATGAGATAGAGCTGCTTGCACAGAACAGAGACAAATGGCGAGATTTGATAAAATATCTTTAAAAGAATTTAAAACTGCTGGAACAAAAATTCAGATAAGAGAAGGAGTATCTTGGTCTACGCCCTATGGGCCGGCTACGGCTCGAAAGGTCAGTAGATAGATAATCAAGAGGAATATTTGTTTTAACTTTGAGCTGTTACTGATTTGTGTGTTATATTTAAGGAACACTGTATCAATGTGAATTTCTGTTACAATTTATAGTTGCTATTGTAGAATAACATATTTAGAGATGATTGTAGTAGTTAACTTTCCTTTGTTATAGTTGTTTATTTTCCAATATGGTCGTTCACCTACCGTTTCCTTTTGTTATTATTGAGTTATTTGTGGGTCATCATCATTGCATTCCGAACATATCCATAGGTATTCAGATCCCCTCCTGAGCAAGTCTCACAGTGTCCATCGACTGACGACTCCAGTTCTGTGTTGGTTGATAAGTCTTCTTTTAAAAAAAAAAAGTAAAGTACCCCCTTCACGCCAAGTGGCGTATAGGGAATATGGTGTTGGTGACCATATATTTTACAGACCTTTGGCACATGATTTTTGGGATAATGTGGTTGGTAATACGTCCATGCCGCTTTACTTTCCCAGAAAAAAATCCAGTACCCATTAAAGGCTGGGTGAACCGGAAGCCGTCAGTTGGGATCGAACCCTACCTCTTGTCCTTTATAGTCTAGTTCACTAACCACTGAGCTATCGTGGCTCCCACGTCATCTTATATTTTAAAAAAAAAGTAAATTTAACCCGTCACGCCAAGTGGCGTGTAGGGAAATATGGTGTTAGTGACCCTATATTTTACAGACCTTCAGCACATGATTTTTGGGGTAATGTGGTCGGTATTACGCCCATGCTGCTTTACTTTCCCAGAAAAAAATCCGGTACCCATTTAAGGCTGGGTGAACCCGGAAGCTGTCGGTTGGGATCGAACCCTACCCCTTGTCCTTTGTAGTCCAGTTCACTAACCACTGAGCTATCGTGGCTCCCATCTTCTTATATACCTACCAAATTTCTCGTTTCTGGCTGTGCCCATCTTAGCTCCCATCTCTTTCATCCGAAGGGGTGACATGGACTCATGGTTGTCAAAGTCCTGTGCCTCGACTCACATCTCGAGGGATCTTAAAAATAAATCACTCATTTATCTAATATCTAATGATAGCTCATTCACATGTTGTTTACTGTACAATAGTCCTATTTCATTATTAGTTGCTATTTATTTCTCACATGTCATCTATATTACATTAGTGGTTTCACATGTTTTTCTACTTTACAGCTGGCAACAAGTAGGTAACAAGTTTTATTGTGATGTATTTCATTATTCCATTAATTCATTATATCATTATTTCATTACTCCATTATTTCATTATTATATTAGATGAACTCAAAAGTAAAGAAAATCAACTCAAGGAAACACTGTCTGAGATGAGCCGAGTCAACGAACAGAGAGAAGTAGATGCTCTTGAGTTGAAGCAGACTCAGAATGAGATGGTCAAACTTGCCGAGCGAATAATGGAAAACTCTGTGTACATAAAGGAAATGGAGGCTAGTGTTCATGTTATTTTAGTCCATTAACTTCTACACTTAGTGTTCGTGTTATTTTAGTCCATTAACTTCTACACTTAGTGTTCATATTATTTTAGTATTTTAGTCCATTAACTTCTACACTTAGTGTTCATATTATTTTAGTTTATTAACTTTTACACTTAGTGTTCATATTATTTTAGTTCATTAACTTCTACACTTAGTGTTCATATTATTTTAGTTCATTAACTTCTACACTTAATGTTCATATTATTTTAGTTCATTAACTTCTACACTTAGTGTTCATATTATTTTAGTTCATTAACTTCTACACTTAGTGTTCATATTATTTTAGTTCATTAACTTCTACACTTAATGTTCATATTATTTTAGTTCATTAACTTCTACACTTAGTGTTCATATTATTTTAGTTCATTAACTTCTACACTTAGTGTTCATATTATTTTAGTTCATTAACTTCTACACTTAGTGTTCATATTACTTGCCAGCCTCTATCATTTCATCATCTATGGTTCGTCGCCATGTATCCAAATGGTCTGCCTCGTCTTCGTTTGCCAGGTGGTGTCCATGTTAATGCTAGGTGTGGATGTCTGGCTCGTTCCATCTGTAGAATGTGGCCTACCTATTACCAACATCTTCTTGTCACTTCATGATTGATGTTGTTCATGCCTGATCTTCTAGTGACTTCTTTGTTTGTGATGTGTTAATTCCAATGTATGTTTAGAATCTTCTGAATACAGCGACAATCAAATCCTCTAAGTCAGCTTTCTGTCTTATGGTTCATTCTCTATGTTTCTGCTGCGTATAAGAGTATGGATCGCACATTTAACTCATAAATTCTCAGCTTAGTGCTGAGATCACAGTTGAGGGAATACATCTGGAGACAGTCCAGAGCTACAACTACCTGGGACTTACTATAACTAATGATGGAAAATGTAAAATTGAAATAAACAAAAGAATAGGTATGGCAAAAAGTAATTTTAATGCCATGAAAAATAAACTAACAACAAAACAAATATCAGCAGGGCTAAAACTAAGAATGGCAAAATGTTACATCTTCTCAGTATTCCTGTATGGTGCAGAAACATGGACATTAGACAAGAAAACAGAACAGAAAATTAAAGCCTTTGAAATGTGGATTTATAGAAGAATAGGTAGAATTGGATGGAAAGAAAAGAAAACAAATGATGAAGTTTTAAAACAACTGAAAATAAAAAGAGAACTACTAAATACAATTAAGACAAGACAAATGAAATTTTTGGGGCTCGTTAAAAGACACAATAGCCTATAAAAGTAATATTGGATGGGAAAGTACAAGGTAAAAGAAGCAGAGGCAGACCAAGACTAACATGGATGAGTAACATCAAAAGATGGACAAGTCCATCTATGACAGCCTGCACCATCAAAGCAAGAAACAGAGTAGAATGGCGATCCATGGTAGCCAACCTTCGTTGCAGAGAAGGCACATGAGGATGATGATGAGTGCTGAGATGGAGACTAGTAAAACACCAAATATTTCTAAGTCTATTGAATGTCTGGGCTGACTTACCTATTCTAGTAGAGATTTCTTTTTTCATTGTCGCTATTTCATGAAATATAACTTATTATGTATTTAAAGTGATCCACTTCTTTAAGTGGAGCTGCGATAGCTGAGTTGTTAGTGAACTGGACTACAAAGGACAAGAGGTTGGGTTCGATCCAGATCGACAGCTTCCGGGTTCAGCCTTAAATGGGTACTGGATTTTTTTTTCTGGGAAAGTAAATAGGCACGGGTGTAATATCGGCCACATTACCCCAAAAATCATGTGCTGAAGGTCTGTAAAAATTATGATCACTAACACCATATTCCCTATACGTCATTGGCATGACGGGGCTCTTTACTTCTTTTAGTCCCACTCTTCTGAATGTAACTCTCCTTTGTTTACTTCTGCTGATGTTATTTCAGTCCATTTATTTCTAATGATACAGATTTAGTCCATTTATTTCTAAAGATACAGATTTAGTCCATTTATTTCTAATGATACAGATTTCAGATTAGTCCATTTATTTCTAATGATACAGATTTAGTCCATTTATTTCTAATGATACAGATTTAGTCCATTTATTTCTAATGATACAGATTTAGTCCATTTATTTCTAATGATACAGATTTAGTCCATTTATTTCTAATGATACAGATTTAGTCCATTTATTTCTAATGATACAGATTTAGTCTATTTATTTCTAATGATACAGATTTAGTCTATTTATTTCTAATGATACATATTTAGTCCATTTATTTCTAATGATACAGATTTAGTCCATTCACTTTTAATGATATAGATTTAGTCCATTTTCTTCTACTAATGTAATTGTTAGTTTATTTACTTCAGTTGAGTAACTTCCTGTCAATTTATGTCTACTAATGTCATTTTTAACCTATTTACTTCTATTGATGTAATGTGTGATACAGAATGGCTCAGGCAGAAGCAGCTTTCCAAAAAATGAGGAAGATACTATGCAATCCATTTTTGACAATAGACAATCCATTTTTGACAATAGAAACAAGAAAAAGAGTTCTTAAATGTTATGTAGAGCCAGTCTTAACATATGGATGTGAATCATGGACAATAGGACAACAGACAAGAAAATCACTTATGTCTATTTATGTCTGCTTTCTTGTTCTTTCTTTCTTTAATTTTATCCAGAGTCTCTGCTGTCATCCATGCCTTATTCTGGCGTTCTCTTTCCCCAGTGTTTCTTCGCATGTCTCTTTCCATATATCTTTTACCTGTTTCCAATGATCTTCTATATTTATTGTTTTTTCTAGTTGTTGGAGGACTTGGTATTTGTTTGATGTTGTGACTGCGAATTTATCTTTAATTCCTTGTTCTTTAAGAAACCCTACATTGAAATACTTTCTACCCTTATTCGTTGTATATACATTTTTAGTTTAATTTTAAGTTTGGCTATCAGAAGATGATGATCAGAAGCTATATCTGCCCCTCTACATACTTTTACATCCTGTAAGGATGACTTAAACTTATTATTAACACATATGTGATCAATTTGATTTTCCGTTCTATGATCTGGTGACACCCATGTAGCTTTGTGTATTTTTTTATGTTGGAATATTGTTCCTCCTAGGCTCACTTGATTAAGTGCGCAGAAATTCACAAATATCTCTTCATTCTCGTTTATATCTCCAAGTCCATGTTTTCCCATAATCTCTTCGAAGCCTCTGTTGTCTGATCCTACTTAAGCATTTAGGTCTCCCATCAAGATTATAATATCCTTGGCTCGTCTTGCATCCATCTGACATTGTAGCTGTTTATAGAAATCATCTTTAACTAAATCATCCTTATCGTTGGTTGGTGCATAGCATTGGATAATGTGTAATTTTGTTTTGTTTATGGTTCTTTTAAATGTTGCTCTCATAAGTCTTGGTACTACTGCTTTCCATTCTATTAGTGTCTTCTGTGCATTCCTTGATAGCATTATTGCTACCCCTTCACTATGTTGTGCTCCAGGTTCCTGGTGTCCTGATGATAAAATCATCTCTCCTGTATTTAGTTTTATTCTTTCCGGACCTAGCCATCTTGTTTCACACATTCCCAGAATATCTATCTTGTAGTTTGTCATTTCTGCTGCTTCCTGTGCAGTTTTTCCCTGTTCGTTTAGGGTATGTACATTCCAGGTGCCAATTCTTTAGGATTTCCTGGTAGACAAAGTGTGAGTTGGCAACCCGGACTCCTTACGGCTTTCTCCGGCTTGTGGCATACGTCTCTTATATAGCCCATATCTTTCCTGGATGGCGGATTTACTTTTTCTCTCTTTGACTTGTCCATGTTTGTGAAGTTTTTTCAGCTTATTTTTTTACAGTATGGGATAGCCAGTCCCATGCCCAACCCTCCTTTCTCACCTCTTATGAACATGCCGGGTAGGGTACAATTCCGCTATTCTTTACTCCCCTTTCAGGCCCCAGCAGTGCACGGTATCTTGGTATTGGTGAAATCTAATTCCTTATTCAATTATATAAAAATTCATATGTAATATATTAAGCATTAGATAAATATAAACATATAGATTACTATTTTAAAAAACATGAAAAATTTTGTCACTGAAATCTCTACCACTGATTTGATAAAAAAACTTCCGTACTGAAAGAGTTAAGTTACCACCAACATATAACACCAAATATCTAACAGATATCTTTGAAATATTTCTTTTCAACAGTCGCAGAATCAAAAACTAAGTTACTCACTGAAAGAGCTAGTTAATGAAAGGAAGTCTTTCAGTGGAAGAGAGCAGGAACTTTTATCTATGATTGAGGAAAAGGTAGACTGATTTTAATTGTTTATTTTACTTATGAAATAAGTTTTGTATAATGAATTTGTGTCTCAGTCATTTAAATTATGTTTTTCTTATATTTAATTTCTGTATTCTGTGTCTAAACGAGTTACAAGAAATGTTGGACTTTATAGTGAAAGTAAGCAAAAATAAAGGACTCAACCTTAATAGTAAAAAGATAGATGTAATGGTAGCAACAAAGAAAAAGACATCACCTCAGTGCACAATAAAGTCAAGTGGAACAATATTAAAACAGGTAAATGAATTTAAATATTTGGGAACTTTGTTAACCTCAGATGGTAGATGTACAATAGAGGTGAGGCGAAGAATGGCTCAGGCAAAAACCGCTTTCCAAAATATGAAGAAGATACTGTGCAATACATTTTTGACAATAGAAACAAGAAAAAGAGTTCTTAAATGTTACATAGAGCCAGTCTTAACATATGGATGTGAATCATGGACAATGGGACAATAGACAAGAAAATCACTGGAGGCTGTAGATATGTGGTTTTACAGAAGAATGTTGACAATACCATGGACAGCAAAGAAGAGCAATGAAAACATACTGAAAGAGCCCAACACAAAGAGAGGGGTAATTTCCAATATTAGGAAGAAACAATCATCATTATTGGTCATGTAATGAGAAGGGAACAGCTGGAATATATTGTAACAACTGGGAAAATTGAGGGATGAGGAGATAGAGGGAAGCAAAGAGAAAAAATACCAGACAGCTTAAGAGAATGGCTTGGCAGAAGTTCAACAACAGAAATGATAAATAACTGTCGAGATCAAAAGTTGTGGAGAGACATGATCACCTACACCAGCAGGCACGGTACTAGATGATGATGATGATGATGATTCTGTGTCTGGTTTAATTTATTGATGTTTATCAAATAAAACATCAGATGAACTTGTAAAATCCCTAGAGTCTTTATCCACTGGTATTTGACTGGTCTTCCTCTTCTACCTTTTTAGCTCCCCTTGGAGCATAGGTCTTCAACAAACACTTTCCAAGTCGTTCTGTTTTTTACAATTCTTTTAAGATCATTCCATGTCTTCCCCATCATCTTCATCTCTGCTTCTGTCTTCTCCAAAAATTCCTTGGTATCCCTCTTTGTCTTTTCCCCTGGGGATTCCAAAAAAGGGCCTGTTGTGTAATACTCTCAGTTGGCTTCCGCAGTGTGTGTCCTATCCAGCACCATCGTCTTCGCTGTATTTTTTTATCCACTGGTATTTGACTGGTGCACTTCCATAATTCTATGTTAGTGATTTTGTCCTGCCATTTCCATCCTTTTCTTCTGCGTAAGCATCCAAATTAGTTAATCCAGTATTTGTTTACTTTCCTAGGATTCTTGTTTGAACAGTAAGCAGGAAAAGATTGATGAAATGATCGAGCATATTAAATACCTGGAGTGCCGCTGTGAGGAGCTCGGGGAGCGAAACAACAACACTGCTGTAGAGTCCATTAACTGGAAAAAAAAATATTTTCAAGTGAAGGAAGAAGCTGATAAATTGAATGGTATTTCGCTTTTCAAATTGTTACATTTTACTTCTCTGTTTGTTACACTTTGCTTCTCTATTTGTTACATTTTACTTCTCTGTTACACTTTGCTTCTCTATTTGTTACATTTTACTTCTCTGTTACACTTTGCTTCTCTATTTGTTATATTTTACTTCTCTGTTACACTTTGCTTCTCTATTTGTTACATTTTACTTCTCTGTTTGTTGCACTTTGCTTCTCTATTTGTTCCATTTTACTTCTCTATTTGTTACATTTTGCTTCTCTATTTGTTTACATTTTACTTCTCAGTTTGTTGCATTTTGCTTCTCTATTTGTTTACATTTTACTTCTCTGTTTGTTGCACTTTGCTTCTCTATTTGTTTACATTTTACTTCTCTGTTACACTTTGCTTCTCTATTTGTTACATTTTGCTTCTCTATTTGTTTACATTTTACTTCTCTGTTTGTTGCACTTTGCTTCTCTATTTGTTTACATTTTACTTCTCTGTTACACTTTGCTTCTCTATTTGTTACATTTTACTTCTCTGTTACACTTTGCTTCTCTATTTGTTACATTTTACTTCTCTGTTTGTTGCACTTTGCTTCTCTATTTGTTCCATTTTACTTCTCTATTTGTTACATTTTACTTCTCTATTTGTTTACATTTTACTTCCCTGTTTGTTGCATTTTGCTTCTCTATTTGTTTACATTTTACTTCTCTGTTTGTTGCACTTTGCTTCTCTCTTTGTTACATTTTGCTTCTCTATTTGTTTACATTTTACTTCTCTGTTTGTTGCACTTTGCTTCTCTCTTTGTTACATTTTGCTTCTCTATTTGTTTACATTTTGCTTCTCTCTTTGTTACATTTTACTTCTCTCTTTGTTACATTTTGCTTCTCTCTTTGTTACATTTTGCTTCTCTGTTACATTTTGCTTCTTTGTTTGTTGCATTTTCATCACTGTGTGATGTATTTTGCTTCTCTGTTTGTTGTATTTTGCTTCTCTATTTGTTGCATTTTACTTTGCTTTTTGTTACATTTTGCTTCTCTGCTACATTTTGCTTGTCTGTTTGTTAGATTTTACTTCTGTGTTTGTTACATTTTACTTCTCTGTTTGTTACATTTTACTTCTCTGTTTGTTACATTTTACTTCTCTGCTACATTTTGCTTCTCTGTTTGTTACATTTTACTTCTCTGCTACATATTGCTTCTCTATTTGTTACATTTTACTTCTCTGCTACATATTGCTTCTCTATTTGTTACATTTTACTTCTCTGCTACATATTGCTTCTCTGTTTGTTACATGTTGCTTCTCTGCTACATTTTGCTTGTCTGTTTGTTACATTTTACTTCTCTGTTTGTTACATTTTACTTCTCTGTTACATATTGCTTCTCTGTTTGTTACATTTTGCTTCTCTGTTACATATTGCTTCTCTGTTTGTTACATTTTGCTTCTCTGCTACATTTTGCTTGCCTGTTTGTTACATTTTACTTCTCTGTTTGTTACATTTTACTTCTCTGTTACATATTGCTTCTCTGTTTGTTACATTTTGCTTCTCTGCTACATTTTGTTTGTCTCTTTGTTACATTTTGCTTCCCTGTTTGTTACATTTTACTTCTCTGCTACATATTGCTTCTCTATTTGTTACATTTTACTTCTCTATTACATATTGCTTCTCTGTTTCTTACATTTTACTTCTCTGTTACATATTGCTTCTCTGTTTGTTACATTTTACTTCTCTGCTACATATTGCTTCTCTATTTGTTACATTTTACTTCTCTGTTACATATTGCTTCTCTGTTTGTTACATTTTACTTCTCTGCTACATTTTGCTTGTCTGTTACATTTTACTTCTCTGTTTGTTACATTTTACCTCTCTGCTACATTTTGCTTGTCTGTTTGTTACATTTTACTTCTCTGTTTCTTACATTTTACTTCTCTGCTACATTTTGCTTGTCTCTTTGTTACATTTTACTTCTCTGTTTGTTACATTTTGCTTCTCTGTTACATATTGCTTCTCTGTTTGTTACATTTTGCTTCTCTGCTACATTTTGCTTGTCTGTTTGTTACATTTATTTTCTCTGTTTGTTACATTTTACTTCTTTGTTACATATTGCTTCTCTGTTTGTTACATTTTGCTTCTGTTACATTTTGCTTCTCTGTTTGTTACATTTTACTTCTCTGCTACATTTTGCTTCTCTGTTTGTTACATTTTCACATAATTCATAAATATGCACTGTACTTTAGTTGCTAGAGTACTATCTATCCATCTATCTATCTATATATTGATCTTTCAAGCCGTAGTCAGCCCATAGGGCGTAGACCCAGATACTCCCTCTCTTATCTAAATTTTTATTCTAGCAGTTTTCAATCCTTGTCAAGATCTTTTATCAAATATCGCCATTTGTCTCTGTTTTGTGCAAGCAGCTCTATCTCATTGAGAGAGCCGATTCCTGCTGCTCTTGTCTCTCTGATTAATGTTCTTCTCAGTGTCTCTCTAGGTCTTCCTCTTTTCCTCTTACCTGTTGTTTCCCAAATGAGGGCTTGCTTTGCTATTTGGTTATTATTTCTTCTCATCACATGTCCAACATATGACCATCATCTTTTCTTGATTACTGAAGATATTAGTGGTTGATTGGCTATTTCTCTAATTTCCTTGTTTGTTTTGAATTTTACACACTATACCAAGTATTTTCCTTAGACATTTATTTTTGAGTGCGTTCAACATTTTTTCTTCTATGTCTCTTGTTTTTCAGCTCTCACACGCATTTGTAAGGGTTGATAGTACATTTGATTTGAATAGTGTAAGTTTTGTGCTTGTGCTGATGAGTTTCGATTTCCACAACTTTTCAAGGCTTCTGAAAGACATTGCTGCTTTAGCTATTCTGATTCTAATTTCTTTACTTGTATCTCCTTCTCGATCAATGTAACTTCCAAGATAGATAAATTAATCGATCTCTTCTACTGGTTTGTTTTCCATGTATATTTTGTCGTCTGTTGGAATTAAGCTTTTCATGACTTTAGTCTTTTCATGATTGATTATGATTATGGTTATGGTTATGGAAGGCCACGGTATCACTGCAAGCGAATTAAAATCCATAATTGCTCAACCGCCCATGCCAATGGAATCATCCGAATTACTATCTTATCTCCCAAACAAAGAAAGGTAGCTGTAGTCCCCATCATAGCAGTCTCAGCACATGCCAAAAGACATAAGGCGATACTGCACAGAAAGTGAACACAGCCATCTGTTCTCCATCATATGATATCATCATTCATCGTAAACAATTGGATTATCGAAACACGATCAAAACAGATGAAACGCACAGCTCACAGTGTGCACAGAGCACTTAACTCAGTAGCTCCTGTAACAAGCCAGACTTGGAACATGAGGAAACTGCAACAAGGAACACTTTTCAGACATAGCCTTTTTATCCACCATATTGACCTGAAGTTCACGTCCTCCTGTAAATGATGATCATCATATTTTTAAAAAATGTATAGCGCTTGATGATGCTAGGACATCGTTTTTGACTCCAAATCCGAACATATGAAACACAGTTAGCCATCGGACTATCCCTGTCACACATCAAACAACAGACTGTAAGATCTCCCTGCAATGTGAATTTGTGAAATTATGATTCCCTCCTGACTAACATGAACCTCCGGGAATGACCCCGGTGCTGCAAAGTCATATACGAAACTCCATTCCGCCTTTCACTATTAGCGTACTGCCGTTTTAGGGATATACAATCAGCCATTGTGATGACGTAGCACACACAACAATGGCTGCACCCATAAAATCCCAATTACCTAATAAATGCAGCCAACAACGCATGAAAAGATGCATAATCTCTAAAGTGAAAACTACGATTGACTTGGCAGAGCAATCAATATTAATGAGTTGTAATTCATGATTGATCTCAAGCCCAATTTTTCTGGCTCTTCATTTGTGTTTTCCTGCATTGTTTTTATCTGACTGCTGATGAGGACTATGTCATCAGCAAAGCCGAGGTCCTCCAAATGGTCTCCTTGTATCTATTCGATGCCTCTATTATGGCGATGTCTTTCACGCATGTGTTCTCATGACTATAGCATAAGGATACAATCACAGCTTGGGAATAAATTGTGTATCTGTTTTTTTCCTATTAAGACAAGTATCTTTCGGTAGAGCTGAATACTTGCATTGCAGACAAACATTTATAGGACGAAACAGCACGAATAGTAGTTTCCAGTGGTTTAGACTGGAGACAAATAATAATAAATGAATATTATTATAGAGGGAAACTTCAGAGGCGATAGATCAGCGAATCATAGGAGGAAGAGATATGTTTACAGCACTTTGAAAAAATTACAAATAATCAACAGAAAAAAAACAAAGATTTAATTTATTCCCGAGCTGTGATCGTAACCTTATGCTATAGTCATGCGTGAAAGATATGACCAATGATAGCTATATTTTAGTTAGCTGAATTGGTCATGTTCCTTGGAGTTTGGCTTCTCATGGCAAGATGCTGTGCCAAGGAGTATGGGTATGATTCTGCATTGGACCATATATTGTTCTTTGTTTTTTTTCTGATGTTGATTATTTGTCATTTATTCTGAGTGCTGTAAACATACCTCCTTCTCCTATGTTTCCCTGAATTATCGCCTCGGAAGTTTCCTTCTACAATAATATTCATTTATTATTATTTGTCTCCGTTAAAGATTATACTTAGCAGATTTTAAGTAGATCAGTAACTGCAGAAGTGTCATTAATTGCAAAATATGCCCATATGTTACACACAATGGTAACGTAGATATTTTACGGAAGTGGTTTCAATTTGCGAGACAACGTACAAAAATGTAAAAATTTCAGCAAAACTAAATATTTATGTTTAAATGATATTTTAGCAGTTATTGCACATAACAAAAAGATTTTTAAAATGGGTCAATCTGAGAATTTCTGGGGAGGATGCAATATTCAATTTTTAACTACAAAAGTTTTAAAATTTTAATATACAGATTCTTTTAATCATTTTGAATATATAATAGAAGAAGTATGTGTATTTAATCCTCTTGGAAAAAACAAGTGAACTAATGAACTAAAGTATCAATGACAAACAACTGTGGAGGATATAATTTCACCTAAAATTTCCTAAATAGGGGGGCCTCGGTAGCCTAGTTGGAAAAACCACCTGACTAGGTTACTGACATTCGGACAAATCGTGTTTGATTCCCACTGGAAGCAGTGTGAGTTGGACTCGTGGTTGGAAAAAAAGAAAATACCCCCGTGGTTGACCCAGCCGCTAGCAGAAATGGGTTCCAGTGTAGTACTCTAGGAAGGTGAGGAATGCCGCTTCGCATCATGAGCTTCTATGCTTGAAGCGACACTATCCCGAAGTCTCCGAACACTTCTGGATAGACGGCCGAGCACATATGAGTGAAAACTCGCTTGTTAAGATGCTGATTCAAGTCTCATTCTTTATTTTTACCTTTCCTAAATAGTTACACCAGCAAATATTTCCCTTATTATTCCCTAAATAATTGCACTTGGAGATATTTCTTTATTCATTATTAATTAACTCTACACTCTTTCTGTACATTTTACATTCTTTTACTTTTCACAACCAGCTGAATGCAAGATCAAGGAGGAGAATGCACAGAAGATGACCCACCAACTACACGAGTCCTTGCAGCAGGCCATAGCTCTACAGAAGGCATTATTTACCAGCTGTGAGTGTATCTAGTCTATTGTATCTCTGGTTATCTTTCTATATCAATTGAAAAAGTGGCTCTAGATTAGATGAATTTAAACTTGTGGGAGAGAACTTTAATTGTGTAAGTAAAGTAAAGTTTGCCTTCACATCTTGCTATGGGGAAACACATCTTGCTATGGGGAAACACACCTTGCTATGGGGAAACACACCTTGCTCTGGGGAAACACATCTTGCTATGGGGAAACACATCTTGCTCTGGGGAAACACATCTTGCTATGGGGAAACACACCTTGCTATGGGGAAACACATCTTGCTATGGGGAAACACACCTTGCTATGGGGAACACACCTGGCTATGGGGAAACACACCTTGATATGAGGAATATGGTGTCAGTGACCATATTCTTCCATGACCATGGCACATTTTTGGAGCCACGATAGCTCAATGGTTAGTGAACTGGACTACAAAAGACAAGAGGTCAGGTTCGATCCTGATTGACAGCTTCCAGGTTCACCCAGCCTTAAATGGGTACCGGATTTTTTTTCTTGGAAAGTAAAGAGGTACAGGTGTAATACCAACCACATTACCCCAAAAATCATGTGCCGAAGGTCTGTAAAAATTATGGTCACTAACACCATATTCCCTAGGCACCATGTGACGTATGGGGGCAATTTTTTTTTAATGGCACATGTTTGGGTGATGTTACTTTAGGATGCCTTAACTTCCCAGAAAAAAATTTAGGGTACCTATTTTTAGAGGCTGGGAAACCCCTGAGCCTTGTTAATCTGAACAAAAAATGCACCACTTCTGGGAATTGAACCCAAACCCTTATAATCAGGAAGTGAGCACACTAACCACTCTGAGAAGGACTTTGCCAGAGGTGAAAGCTGGTGAACGGGGAAAAAAAAAGAATGTGAGCACTAACTGAATAAATATGTACATGACTTGTTTGTTTGTTTACCCAAGCCCAAAGTTTTAGGGAGCTGTTATAGTGTAAATTGCAAAAAGCACTTACCCACTGACTAGCAACCCAGGTTTAATTTTTGCTCACAACAGTGGGATAAATCAAGGTATAGCTCCTGTGATGCATCCAGCTACCAGAAAACAGAGACCAAAGTTTTAATTCTGGATCGAGCGCTGTAGAGTTCATATTGAAGATGACACCAGTCAGCAGTTTCTGATCAACTTTTGGCTGGACAGTAGAACTCTTTAATAAATGAAAATTATATCTGCTCACTTATAATATAATATTCATTATGTAGGCAGTGGCTAGCCTTTAAAAAGATCATAAACAATTAATAGTGTCAAAGTTAGACCAACAAGTACATTATTATCTTTTTTTTAAATCCTCCAACAGACTTAACTTAAACTTAATTTACAGAAGATTTCAAACATAATGTTTAAAAGACTTATTCTAAATTCACAAACATTTCCCACATTAGGGTTTCTCTTAGAATGTGAGAACAGAAAATCATATTTGGGCATGCTGTGTAACAGAAAATAACATTAGATGGAAGATGCACCACAGAAATAAAAAGCAGAATATCTCTCCAGCAATGTCAACATTTTAAAACAACTTTTACAACTTACACATAGAAGTAATTATTGCTCAACATTCATTTTTAGGTGAACGAGAAAAGTGCAAAGAGGAAGTTATGTACTCACTACGCAAGCAACATAAGCGAACCATGCAGGAACTTCAAAATATTCGAGAAGTGAGTTTGCTTGTTTCTTTAAATTTGATTTGTCTTTAGTAGGTGTCATGTAAAGGACTGAGCATAATATTTTGTTCGGACTGGCATTGCAGCAGTCAAGTATCATTGAGTGCATAATCTTTAGTCTTTAGTTCTTAATGGCCTCACAGCAGTCAGATATCATTGAGAGCAAAATCTTTAGTCTTTAGTTCTTTCTGGCCTCACAGCAGTCAGATATCATTGAGAGCATAATCTTTAGTCTTTAGTTCTTTCTGGCCTCACAGGAGTCAGATATCATTGAGAGCATAATCTTTAGTTCTTTCTGGCCTCACAGCAGTCAGATATCATTGAGAGCATAATCTTTAGTCTTTAGTTCTTTCTGGCCTCACAGGAGTCAGATATCATTGAGAGCATAATCTTTAGTTCTTTCTGGCCTCACAGCAGTCAGATATCATTGAGAGCATAATCTTTAGTCTTTAGTTCTTAATGGCCTCACAGGAGTCAGATATCATTGAGAGCATAATCTTTAGTCTTTAGTTCTTAATGGCCTCACAGGAGTCAGATATCATTGAGAGCATAATCTTTAGTCTTTAGTTCTTTCTGGCCTCACAGCAGTCAGATATCATTGAGAGCATAATCTTTAGTCTTTAGTTCTTAATGGCCTCACAGGAGTCAGATATCATTGAGAGCATAATCTTTAGTCTTTAGTTCTTTCTGGCCTCACAGCAGTCAGGTATCACTGAGTGCAAAATCTTTAGTCTTTAGTTCTTTCTGGTCTCACAGCAGTCAGGTATCACTGAGTGCATAATCTTTAGTCTTTAGTTCTTTCTGGCCTCACAGCAGTCAGGTATCATTGAGAGCATAATCTATAGTTCTTTCTGGCCTCATAGCAGTCAGATATCATTGAGAGCATAATCTTTAGTCTTTAGTTCTTTCTGGCCTCACAGCAGTCAGGTATCATTGAGAGCATAATCTTTAGTCTTTAGTTCTTTCTGGCCTCGCAGCAGTCAAATATCATCATCATCATCATGAAGTACCAGGCCTGCTGGCGTAGGTGATAATGTCTCTCCACAACTTTCGATCTTGACAGTCATTTATCATTTCTGTTGTTGACTTTTGCCAAGCCGTTCTCTTAAACTGTCTGGTATTCTTTCTCTTTGCTTCCCTCTATCTCTTCATCCCTCAATTTTCCCAGTTGTTACAATATATTCCAGCTGTTCTCTTCTCATTACATGGGCAAAAAAATGATGATTATTTCTTCATAATATTGAAAATTAGCTCTCTTTTTGCTTTGGCCTTTTTCAGAATGTTTTCATTACTCTTCTTAGCTGTCCATGGTATTCTCAACATTCTTCTATAAAACCACATTTCTACAGACTCTAGTGATTTTCTTGTCTGTTGTCCTAGTGTCCATGATTCACATCCATATGTTAAGACTGGCTGTACATAACATTTAAGAACTCTTTTTCTTGTTTCTATTGTCAAAAATGGATTGCATAGTATCTTCCTCATTTTTTGGAAAGCTGCTTTTGCCTGAGCCATTCTGCATCTCACCTCTTTTGTACATCTTCTGTCTAAGGTTAACAAAGTTCCCAAATATTTAAATTCATTTACCTGTTTTAATATTGTTCCACTTGTCTTTATTTTGCACTGAGGTGATGTCTTTTTCTTTGTTGTTACCATTACTTCTGTCTTTATGCTATTAATTCTAAGTCCTTTATTTTTGCTTTCTTTCACTATAATGTTTAACATTTCTTGTAACTCATTTTCACTCTTAGCGATTAATCTTAATAACTAAGTCAGATATCATTGAAAGCATAATCTTTAGTCTTTTGGTGTGGGCTTGGTAACAGAGTAATCAGGATTCAATCCCAGCCTGCCACTCTCCAGTCAATAATTCAGCTGAATAAAAAATGGTTACCTTTATTGATGAGTTATCAACAATGAAGAGGAACAATGACCTTCTCACTCCAAATGCTCCAAACAGTGAAGTTAAATACCGCTTTTTGTTGTGGGACTTCCTTTATCTTAACTTACCTATTGTAAGGAAAAATAAAAAAATAAAAAAATGGTATGTAAGAAGCTTTACGTGATAAGTGGACGACACAGACTAAACAACGTTTCGGCCCAATAGGCCGTTTTTTTGTTTAGTCTGTGTCGTCCACTTATCACGTAAAGCTTCTTACATACCATTTTTTTATTTTTTTATTTTTCCTCACATTCAGCTTTACTGCAGCTTCGCATTTTTATGCCTTAACCCCTTACCTATTGTACCATCATATCCACTTGGTTCCTTCACATGAAGTGAACGATCACATCACATCCATTGTCTAATACTTGGTTCTTTCACTTAAGGTGAACTCACTTCCAATAAAACCATTACACCACATCCATTGCCTATGACTCTGTTCTTTCATATGAAGTGGACCCACACTATTATATCACATCTACTGTCCGAGACTTGGCTCATTCACATGTGAAACAGTGTATAGAGGGGGTATGGTTGAAACAGACTATAGCAATAGTAAGTTTGAAACAGGAGATAGCAGCGATAGGAAATTAGTGAGTGAAGGGCAAGATGTTAACAAAGGGGGGATAATTAGGAAGGAGGGCTGATAGGTGTTCAAGTGCTCGAGAAAATAGTGAACATGAGTCAGTCAGAGAGAGATAAGAAAATCTCGTGAAATTAAGGGAGTGCGCATGTGACTAGTGAGTTGTCAGGAGTGCGCAAGACAAGAGTTAGTCTGAGAGAGTTGGTCGAGACGGTAGGTAGACAGTGAGCCCGCTGGTCTTCATAGGATTTAGTCATAAAATTAGTGTGGCAGTAAAAAAAAACATTTAAATAATACATTACTACAATCTTTAAGATATTTAATTACTCTGCTTGAAGATCCTTGAAATTTCACTATCTCTTGTCCATGAATGTCTTTCTCCTACACAAATTACAATATATTACCGTCGTAACTTCTCTGTCGTTGTGATCTCCCTTCTTTGCTTAACACATGTTCTGCTTAACACATTTTCTGCTTAACACACACAATCCATATTGAAATTTGTCAACATACCCTAATTTCTGGTACCTGTGGCCCACTCACAGCGCAGTTGTACTCACTTGACCTGACGTCGTCACCGGCGCCAATTGTAGAGGGGTTATTACGCCCTTCTTAAGTAATTGATTGAAATCGTAATCGCTGATTGCCTTGCCGTGTCGTCTTGATGTAACCCCGTGATCTCTGGGGTTCTTTCGTACTTCGCGCTGTATCTTGTGGTTACCGCTCTGACCCCGTCAGTTCGTTCGTCGCCAGTCAAGGATACAGCTGGACTAATTTGATAGACTCAACAACAACTGTTTGATAACATAAATGTTCAGCCTTTATTTCATTCACAGTACATGCCCTCGAGTTTCGAGGGAACACATTGACATTGACTTCCACCAATCTAAATTTGTGGGCTTATCATACACCATACACTGCAAACACTTTCGTTCACGTTCCAGATAAATAACAAAGTTCAGCTGACCACAGGACAACTGCCGGAATTGAGTGGCGCGTTCCCCGTGCCACACATCAATAGACAATTTTAACAGTTCAATTAATAATACACCCGTGGCTGACTTGCATAGTGCATATGAAATAAACGCTATTGCTCTCACCTTCCTTGTAGTTTACAAGTTCAGTATAAAGTGGTGATATGTATATATATCAATGAAACGCTCTTGCTCTCACCTTCCTTGTAGTTTACACAGCTCAGCCAATAATAACACATTTAGCTGACGTGATTAGTGATCTCACTGTCTAACAAATCACTGAAACGCTCTGAATCTAGCATTTCTTGTACTTGCAAAAGCTCAGCCAAGAACAACACATTTAGCTGACGTGAGTAGTGATCTCACTGTCTAACATCACTGAAACGCTCTGGACATAGCATTTCTTGTACTTGTGAAGCTCCGCTAATAAGAACACATGTAGCTGACGTGAGTATTGATCTCACTGTCTGACATCCTAAGAATTACTGTTTCGTTACATTTCTGGTAGTTATTTCACTGGGCTATCTACCCTAATAACTGCTGTTTCGCTACACTGACTTCGGCCAAACACTACTTGTACTGCCACACTAATTTTATGACTAGTTCCTATGAAGACCAGCAGGCTCACTGTCTAACTACCGTCTCGACCAACTCTCTCAGACTAACTCTTGTCTTGCGCACTCCTGACAACTCACTAGTCACATGCGCACTCCCTTAATTTCACGAGATTTTCTTATCTCTCTCTGACTGACTCATGTTCACTATTTTCTAGAGCACTTGAACACCTATCAGCCCTCCTTCCTAATTATCCCCCCTTTGTTAACATCTTGCCCTTCACTCACTAATTTCCTATCACTGCTATCTCCTGTTTCAAACTTACTATTGCTATAGTCTGTTTCAACCATACCCCCTCTATACACTGTTTCACATGAAGTGAATCCATTTTCAATAACACTATCACATTACATCCACAATCTAGGGCTTTGTTCTTCACATGAAGTGAACCCTCTTTCGAAAACATTACATTACATCCACTCTATGAAGATTTGTTTTTCACATGAAGTGAATCCATTTATCATATCTACCATTATATCACATCCACTGTCCACCATTTTGGGAGCTGCAATAGCTCAGTGGTTAGTGAACTGGACTATTAAGTACAAGAGGTCAGGTTCGATCCTAATCAATGGCTTCCAGGTTCACCCAGCCTTACATGGGTACCAGATTTTTTTCTGGGAAAGTAAAGCAGCACAGAGCATAATACTGACCACAATACCCCAAAAATCATGTGCTGAAGGTCTGTAAAAATTATGGTCGCTAACACCATATTACCTATAAGCCACATGTCGTGATAGGACTCTTTACTTTACTTACTGTCCACCATTTTAGTCTTAATAGGTTCATGAGAATCTATCTATCTATCTATTGACCTTTCGAGCCGTAACCGGCCCATAGGGCGTAGACCAAGATACACCTTCTCCTATATGAATTTTTGTTCTAGCAGTTTTCTTTTAAAGATATTTTATCAAATCTCGCCATCTGTCTCTGTTCTGTGCAAGCAGTTCTATCTCATTGAGGGAGCCGATTCCTGCTGCTCTTGCCTCTCTCATCAATGTTCTTCTCAGTGTCTCCCTGGGTCTTCCTCTTTTTCTTTTACCTGTTGTTTCCCATATGAGGGCTTGCTTTGCTATTCGATTATTATCTCTTCTCATCACATGTCCAACGTATGACCATCGTCTTTTCTTTATTACTGAAGATATTAGTGGTTGATTGGCGATTTCTCTAATTTCCTCGTTTGTTTTGAATTCGTTCCATTCTATACCAAGTATTTTCCTTAGACATTTATTTTCGAATGCGTTCAACTTTGTTTCTATATCTCTTGTTGTTTTCCAGCTTTCACACGCATACGTAAGGGTTGATAGTACATTTGATTTGAATAGCCTAAGTTTTGTGTTTGTGCTGATGAGTTTTGATTTCCACAACTTTTCAAGGCTTCTGAAAGACATTGCTGCTTTAGCCAGTCTGATTCTAATTTCTTTGCTCGTATCCCCTTCTCGATCAATGTGACTTCCAAGATAGATAAAGTGATCGATCTCTTCTACTGGTTTGTTTTCCATGTATATTTTGTCACTTGTTGGAATTAAACTTTTCATGACTTTAGTCTTTTCATGATTGACCTCAAGCCCAATTTTGCTGGCTATTGATGATAGTTCATTTGTGTTTTCCTGCATCGTTTTTATCTGACTGCTGATGAGAACTATGTCATCAGCAAAGTCGAGGTCCTCCAAATGGTCTCCTTGTATCCATTCGATGCCTTTATTACCAGTGCAGCATTTCTTCATTATGAAGTCCATAACAATTCCAAATAACAAGGGCGATAAAATACATCCTTGTTTAACCCCAGTTTCTATTGGGAAACATTTGCTCAGTCCTTCCTCTGTTCGAACTGCACATGTGTAACCATCTTACATGTCTTTGATAATATTTATGATTTTTGATGGTAAGCCATATTGCTTCAGAATTTTCCACAAAGAATCTCTATGAATACTATCAAATGCTTTTTTGAAGTCGATGAAGTTAAGTACAAAAGGTTTTTGCTTTTCAATGTGTTCCTCCAATATAAGTCGTAGAGTGAAAATGTGGTCAAGACAGCTTCTCCCTTTTCTAAACCCAGCCTGTTCTTCACGCATTACTGTATCTATTGAATCCTTTATTCTATTTAGGATGATTTTACAGAATAACTTTGAGGCAACTGACAAAAGTGTCACGCCTCTCCAGTTGTTACAATCTCTAAGATTGCCCTTTTTTGGGATCTTAACAATGATTCCTTTTTTCCATTTATGAGGCGTCTTCTCTGTTTTCCAAATGATGTTGAACATTTTTTGGAGATGTATTAAATTATGGCTATCAATTGCCTTGAGGATCTCAGCTGTTAACTTATCCTCTCCAGCAGCCTTGTTATTGGTCATTAGCTTTAAGGTGGTTTCTATTTCACTCAAGGTGAAGTCATCTAAATTTACATCTAATTCTGCTGCTGGTGTTTCAGCTTCAAAATCTATTAAACTGTGAGGTAGTGGACGGTTAAGAATTTCTTTGAAGTGTTCCGCCCAACGGGCTTTTATGTCTGCGCTTGTTGTTAGCATTAATCCAGATTTATCTAGAATTGGTGTTCCACTGGATGTATAGGTGTTTGTCAGCATCTTTTGTATAGTATAAAGAGTTCTGCTGTCTCCTGTAATTGCAGCTGTCTCTGCTTTCTCTGCCAAGTTGTCTATATAAGCTCTTGTATCTCTTCTTGCCGAACTTTTCACTTTGTTGTCTAATTCTTTGTATGTTGCTTTTGCCAGAACCTTTCCAAGATCTGTCTTTACATTAGTCATGGCTCTCTTCGCTTCTCTTCTTTCATGAGAATACATATTTAAAAATTTGACCATAATTTAACCGCACATTTTCCACAAATTTAACTTGTAATGTCTCTTATGATCATTGCTAATGTAAGTAAAAAGTAAAGTAAAGAGAACCCGTCACGCCTAGTGGCGTATAGGGAATAAGGTGTTAGTGATCATAAATTTTACAGACTTTCTGCACATGATTTTTGGGGTAATGTGGTCGGTATTACGCCCGTGCCGCTTTACTTTCCAAGAAAAAAAAATCCGGTACCCATTAAAGGCTGGGAGAACGTGGAAGCCATCGGTTGGGATTGAACCCTACCTCCTGTCTTTTGTAGTCCAGTTCACTAACCACTGAGCTAACGTGGCTCCCATTGTTAATGTACTGTAGCAGAATTATACTTGTCATGTTTCAGAAGTGAGAAAATTTTTCCAGATTCTAAAATATCAACAGACAGCTGTGACACATGAAGTAAATCTACAATAGCACTATCACATCTCATCTGCTGTTTAAGACATTGTACTTTCACATAAAATGTAATCAAACATAGTTGCATGAAATCACGTAAGAGTGCATTATAATGATCTGTACACACACATATTAAAAGAAAAAAAATAAAAAGCCCCCCCCGTCACACCACGTGGCATATAGGGAATATGGTGTTAGTGACCATAATTTTTCAGACCTTCAGCACATGAATTTTGGGGTAATGTGGTCGGTATTACATCCATGCCGCTTTACTTTCCCAGAAAAAAATCCCATACCCATTTAAGGCTGGGTGAACCGGAAGCCGTCGGTTGGGATCAAACCCTATCCCTTGTCCTTTGTAGTCCAGTTCACTAACCACTGAGCTATTGCTGCTCCACGAATATGGTATTAGTGACCATAATTTTTACAGACCTTCAGCACATGATTTTTGGGGTAATGTGGTCGGTATTACGCCTGTGCTGCTTCACTTTCCCAGAAAAAAATACAGTACCCATTTAAGGCTGGGTGAACCTGGAAGCCATTGATCAGGATTGAACTCAACCTCTTTCCTTTGTAGTCCAGTTCACTAACCACTGAGCTATCACGGCTCCCACATGTACATATAGTACCAAATATATGACCGATCACTTTTCTCTACTGTTTAACAGTTGTACGATCGCTTAAGCCGTGACACCACATTATATCACCTGAGTGTGAAAGACAAGGAAACCATACGAGATGGAAAGAAGAAGGAAGAAGATGTGGAAAACAAGTCTAGAAAAATCAAGAATGAAATCAATACTAGGCATGAAGAGGAAGCAGATAAACATCGGCAGGAAAGCAGACGGAAGTATGAATCAAACACGAGGTGGGTTGAAATATACTGTTATATGTAGTGTTTCCTGTGGATAGTCAGTTAGATTGTCGGTAGGAACTATAAATAGTGTTTCCTGTGGATAGCCAGTTAGGTAATGAGTAGGAACTATAAATTGCATTTGCTGTTAAATAGCCAGTTGGATCAATTGTAGAAACTATAAATAGAGTTTGTTGTTAGAGAACTAGTTAGATCATTGGTAGAAACTATAGAGTTTGTTGTTAGAGAACTAGTTAGATCATTGGTAGAAACTATAAATAGAGTTTGTTGTTAGAGAACTAGTTAGATCATTGGTAGAAACTATAGAGTTTGTTGTTAGAGAACTAGTTAGATCATTGGTAGAAACTATAAATAGAGTTTGTTGTTAGAGAACTAGTTAGATCATTGGTAGAAACTATAGAGTTTGTTGTTAGAGAACTAGTTAGATCATTGGTAGAAACTATAAATAGAGTTTGTTGTTAGAGAACTAGTTAGATCATTGGTAGAAACTATTGAGTTTGTTGTTAGAGAACTAGTTAGATCATTGGTAGAAACTATAGAGTTTGTTGTTAAAGAACTAGTTAGATCATTGGTAGAAACTTTAAATAGAGTTTGTTGTTAGAGAACTAGTTATATCATTGGTAGAAACTATAAATAGAATTTGTTGTTAGAGAACTAGTTAGATCATTGGTAGAAATTATAGAGTTTGTTGTTAGAGAACTAGTTAGATCATTGGTAGAAACTATAGAGTTTGTTGTTAGAGAACTAGTTAGATCATTGGTAGAAACTTTAAATAGAGTTTGTTGTTAGAGAACTAGTTATATCATTGGTAGAAACTATAAATAGAATTTGTTGTTAGAGAACTAGTTAGATCATTGCTAGGAACTATTTGTACCTTTCGGTTCAACACATCCATCTTTGACATATATAACTATGTGATTATAAAAATGATTTGTGTTTAATGTGTTTATCTATTTTGTGTTTAATGTGTTTATCTATTTTTACATTTACTGTGTTTATCTATTTTTGTGTTTAATGTGTTTATCTATTTTTGCATTTAATATGTTTACGTGTTTTCGTGTTGAATGTTTTTACCTGTTTTCTTTCAGTTCTCAAAAACCGAAACATCCTGACAGTAGTGAACAGCAAAGCTTTCTAGTCAAGGAAACAAAGGAGAGGAAACCGATGAAAGATGAGAAAAGTGCAGAGGCTAACACAGAAAAGGTCTCTGAGAGGACTCTTGACAGATCTGGTGATAAAAACTTTGAAATGAGCGATGCGAAGAATAGAAATTGCAGAGGAAAATTAGATACTCTTACTTGTCCATTTGAGAATGAGTCTCAGGCCACATTTCAGAAACTTGATCACAAAATGACTCCGAAAATCTTGAAGACTGGACAGCCAATTACTAATGTTGCTAAGTCAGGCCATACCACCATGTATCGTAATATTGCAACGATCACGAGCAATACAACTCTATTCTCAGACGAGACACATTTTCAAAGGTGAGTTTTAGTTTCTTTTAAATTCATTTAGTTTATTTCCGATCTTTACAGCTACAAATTGGATTAGTTCCAATTCTCACAACTATAGCTCATGGTTTATTTTATTTCTTTTGATCTACAAATTATGGTTTATTTTGATCTGCAAATTATGGTTTACTTCTCTTGATCTACAAATTATGGTTTTTTTTCTTTTGATCTACAAATTATGATTTATTTCTTTTGATCTACAAATTATGATTTATTTCTTTTGATCTACAAATTATGTTTTTTTCTTTTGATCTATAAATTATGATTTATTTCTTTTGATCTACAAATTATGGTTTATTTCTTTTAAACTACAAATTATGGTTTATTTCTTTTGATTTACAAATTATGATTTATTTCTTTTGATCTACAAATTATGATTTATTTCTTTTGATCTACAAATTATGTTTTTTTCTTTTGATCTATAAATTATGATTTATTTCTTTTAAACTACAAATTATGGTTTATTTCTTTTGATCAACAAATTATGGTTTATTTCTTTTGATCTACAAATTATGGTTTATTTCTTTTGATTCATACAAATACCCATTCTTTTGTCTGATCCTCATGCTACAATTTTTAAAACATTTATGATCATCAGAACTAAAAGTTTGAATTCGTGTCCCCATTCCTTTCTTTTTTGTATTAAAACATCAATGTTTAAAACATCATTGTTTAAAACATCATTGTTTAAAACATCAATGTACTTTTAAACGACTAATTATCTCAAGGGACTAAAGTTGGAGGTGGTCATTTATTCAAGTTGTCTATAAAATTGTGCACCTAAAAGACCATATAACTGTATATCTTTTTGATGCTAAATGACAAAATGAGGAAGGAAAGATGATTTTTTTAAAGAGGTCTTCTGTTTTTTCTTTAGTTGGTGCATCTATTGTTAATACTTGTTGTTAGATATATTTGTTGGTTACCGTGTTGTACATCCAGACCATTTCATTTATTATTTTGACCCAACACATCCGACTTCAGCACACTTTTTTTTATTACTGGGTTGTCATCCCTCTTTGATCTCTAAACACTTGGCCAGACTAGAGAGGTTAGTTGTTACTAGAGGCACAGTGAAGAGGTGGAGTAGGGTCTGGATGATTCTTGTTCACCACTCTTGATGCACATCATTAGCTATGAGTTACCAATAGCTACCAGCTCTAAAGATAAAGGTAAAGTATGAGACTTGAATCAGTGTCTTAGTGCGCCAGTTTTCATCCATATTTGCTCGCCCGTCTGTACAGAAGTGTTCGGAGACTTCTAGATAGTGTCGCTTCAAGTATCAAAACTTACGATTCATTCCTCACCTTCCCAGAGTAATACTCTGGTACCCATTTCTGCCATCAGCTGGGTTGACTGCAGGGATATTTTTTCCAACCAAGAGTACAACTTGATACAAACAACAGAACAAATATCAGCAGGGCTGAAACTAAGAATGGCAAAATGTTACGTCTTCTCAATATTCCTGTATGGTGCAGAAACATGGACATTAGACAAGAAAACAGAACAGAAAATTGAAGCCTTTGAAATGTGGATTTATAGAAGAATAGGTAGAATTGGATGGAAATAAAAGATAACAAACGATAGTTTTAAAACAACTGAAAATAAAAAGAGAACTACTAAATACAATTAAGACAAGACAAATGAAATTTTTGGGGCATGATAAAAGACACAACAGCCTACTAAAAGTAATATAGGAAGGAAAAATACAAGGTAAAAGAGGCAGAGGCAGACCAAGACAAACATGGACGAGTAACATCAAAAGATGGACAAGTCAATCTATGTCAGCCTGCACCATCAAAGCAAGAAACAGAGTAGAATGGTGATCCATGGTAGCCAA
Source organism: Megaustenia siamemsis (assembly GCA_032433765.1). NCBI lineage: Eukaryota > Metazoa > Mollusca > Gastropoda > Stylommatophora > Ariophantidae > Megaustenia > Megaustenia siamemsis. The sequence continues at coordinate 14,091,220 of JAVIAB010000008.1, forward strand.
CCTTCGTTGCGGAGAAGGCACACACTACTTCCAGATGGAATCAAACACAGGTTGTCTGAACTTTGGTAGCCGAGTCGAGTAGTTTTCCCAACTAAGCAACCGAGGTCCCCAGCTCTGATGCTGTCAGGAGCCTATCTTTATGTCCAACTTTAACCTTGATATTCACAATATTGATAGAAATACTATATTGTCATTTATTGCTGTATATTTTGTCTCAATTTTCACATGATTAAACAAAAATAATTGGGCTTGGATGCTCAGTTATTTGTTAATTTTCATGTGAGTATTCTTTAGGTTGTGAAGTCTAATACTTTACACCTGCTGCAGTATGTGGTATGGAATTGGAGATCGGTTTGCTTTCAAGAATTGCATCATGGGATTGAGGGTCAGTTTGCCCTCGAGAACTGCATGATGGGATTGGGGATCAGTTTGCCTTTGAGAAGTTCATCGTAGTCTATTTTGGTCCTTTAAATGTTAGGCGGGGTGAGGAATTAACTCTTGTCTCTAATGATACCTCATATTTCTTTTTTTTTAATACATTTTACTGACACTTATCTGTCCCTTCTCTGTCTTTTTTTAAAGAATAATTCCCTCCATCATTGAGGCCTTGATGACTGAGTGGTTAAGTGCACAAGTGGCTAGCTACTGCCAGATGAATGACAATTTTATGGGGGGGGGGGGGGGGGGTTGCTGACAAGGCTTCCAAACCTTTAAAAATAGGTACCAGAGATTTTTCTTGGAAGTAGAGGCAACCTGGTGTGATATCACAAATATCATTCACAAAAGTTGCCACAGTCAAAGAAAAATATTGTCACTGACACCATATTCCCCATGCACATTTCAAGTAAAACCTTTGTTTTTTGTGTTTCACATCCCTGACCATTGGCTGGCATATAATATCATGTTTCTCTTGTGTTTATATTCATGGTTGCAACCACCATGAAGATTTACCGCTTTCACAGAAAGATTTGAGAATTATGTTTTATTTGTGTTTGAAGATGCCTTAGAGTTGAACCATTGGTTTTATAAAGTTTTATCTTTCCAGATGCAGAGTCAGTCTTAATATATGGATGTGAATCATGGACAATAGGACAACAGACAAGAAAATATCTGGAGGCTGCAGAAATGTGGTTTTACAGAAGAATGTTGAGAATACCATAGACAGCTAAGAAGAGCAATGAAAATGTTCTGAAAGAGGCCGAGCAAAAAGAGAGCTAATTTCCAATATTATGAAGAAACAATCATCATTTTTTGGCCATGTAATGAGAAGAGAGCAACTGGAATATATTGTAACAACTGGGAAAATTGAGGGACGAAGAGATAGAGGGAAGCAAAGAGAAAAGATACCAGACAGCTTAAGAGAATGGCTTGGCAGAAGGTCAACAACATAAATGATTAACAATTGTCAAGATCGAAAGTTGTGGAGAGATATGATCACCTACGCCTGCAGGCATGGTACTTGATGATGATGTCGTTCCGGAAAAGCTGAAACATCTTATATCTTATTTTATATTAATTTGTTGCTTTACTAAGCAATTACCTTTACTATTTTTCTCCCCTTGCACAGAGCTCAAAACAGATCGGGCTCCATGAAAAAAAAGAGCTGCGCTGGATCAAACATAAATGAAATGTGCTCTTCAGGGTTCGGAAATACCTCCCGTAATGCAGACTTCCATGGCTCATTGTCTAACTCCCATGCTAGTACCAACAGGTCTGATCCCAGCAAGTCGGTGGTGCTTGAAGACATGTCTGTCATGGCTGTGACGATGAACAAGGCTGAAAGATGCGAGTCATCATCAGATGTCAGTCATATTGCGTCACCAACACATTTTGATGATGAACTCACCCCAGCAGATAGTGATGGAATGTGTCATGAACTCAAAAGAAGTAAGAACTGTTTAATTCTTTCAATCCAAGCTTGCTATTTGTAAGATATAGATAAACAAAGCAGTCAGTAACAAATATACCTAAAGATATAGATCAACAAAGCAGTCAGTAACAAATACACCTAAAGATATAGATCAACAAAGCAGTCAGTAACAAATATACCTAAAGATATAGATAAACAAAGCAGTCAGTAACAAATATACCTAAAGATATAGATCAACAAAGCAGTCAGTAACAGATACAATTAAAGATATAAATCAACAAAGCAGTCAGTAACAAATACACCTAAAGATATAGATCAACAAAGCACCAGTCAGTAACAAATACACCCAATGATATAGATCAACAAAGCAGTCAGTAACAGATACAACTAAAGATATAGATCAACAAAGCAGTCAGTAACAAATACACCTAAAGATATAGATCAACAAAACAGTCAGTAACAAATACACCTAAAGATATAGATCAACAAAGCAGTCAGTAACAAATACACCTAAAGATATAGATCAACAAAGCAGTCAGTAACAAGTACACACTAATGATATAGATCAACAAAGCGCCAGTCAGTAACAAATACACCTAAAGATATAGATAAACAAAGCAGTCAGTAACAATTACACTTAATGATATAGATCAACAAAGCAGTCAGTAACAAATACACCTAAAGATATAGATAAACAAAGCAGTCAGTAACAAATATACCTAATGATATAGATCAACAAAGCAGTCAGTAACAAATATACCTAATGATATAGATAAACAAAGCAGTCAGTAACAAATACACCTAAAGATATAGATCAATAAAGCAGTCAGTAACAAACACACCTAATAATATAGATCAACAAAGCGCCAGTCAGTAACAAATACACCTAAAGATATAGATCAACAAAGCAGTCAGTAACAAATACACTTAATGATATAGATCAACAAAGCAGTCAGTAACAAATACACCTAAAGATATAGATAAACAAAGCAGTCAGTAACAAATATACCTAATGATATAGATCAACAAAGCAGTCAGTAACAAATACACCTAAAGATATAGATAAACAAAGCAGTCAGTAACAAATACACCTAAAGATATAGATCAACAAAGCAGTCAGTAACAAATACACTTAATGATATAGATCAACAAAGCAGTCAGTAACAAATACACTTAATGGTATAGATCAACAAAGCAGTCAGTAACAAATACACCTAAAGATATAGATAAACAAAGCAGTCAGTAACAAATATACCTAATGATATAGATAAACAAAGCAGTCAGTAACAAATATACCTAATGATATAGATAAACAAAGCAGTCAGTAACAGATACACCTAATAATATAGATCAACAAAGCAGTCAGTAACAGATACACCTAATAATATAGATCAACAAAGCAGTCAGTAACAAACACACCTAATGATATAGATCAACAAAGCAGTAAGTAACAAACACACCTAATAATATAGATCAACAAAGCAGTCAGTAACAAACACACCTAATGATATAGATCAACAAAGCAGTCAGTAACAGATACACCTAATAATATAGATCAACAAAGCAGTCAGTAACAGATACACCTAATGATATAGATCACCAAAGCAGTCAGTAATAGATCACCAAAGCAGTCAGTAACAGATACACCTAATAATATAGATCAACAAAGCAGTCAGTAACAGATACACCTAATAATATAGATCAACAAAGCAGTCAGTAACAGATACACCTAATAATATAGATCAACAAAGCAGTCAGTAACAGATACACCTAATGAATAAGATCACCAAAGCAGTCAGTAACAGATACACCTAATGAATAAGATCAACAAAGCAGTCAGTAACAAACACACCTAATAATATAGATCAACAAAGCAGTCAGTAACAAACACACCTAATGATATAGATCAACAAAGCAGTCAGTAACAGATACACCTAATAATATAGATCAACAAAGCAGTCAGTAACAGATACACCTAATGATATAGATCACCAAAGCAGTCAGTAACAGATACACCTAATAATATAGATCAACAAAGCAGTCAGTAACAGATACACCTAATGATATAGATCAACAAAGCAGTCAGTAACAGATACACCTAATAATATAGATCAACAAAGCAGTCAGTAACAAACACACCTAATGATATAGATCAACAAAGCAGTCAGTAACAGATACACCTAATAATATAGATCAACAAAGCAGTCAGTAACAGATACACCTAATGAATAAGATCACCAAAGCAGTCAGTAACAGATACACCTAATGAATAAGATCAACAAAGCAGTCAGTAACAAACACACCTAATAATATAGATCAACAAAGCAGTCAGTAACAAACACACCTAATGATATAGATCAACAAAGCAGTCAGTAACAGATACACCTAATAATATAGATCAACAAAGCAGTCAGTAACAGATACACCTAATGAATAAGATCACCAAAGCAGTCAGTAACAAACACACCTAATGATATAGATCAACAAAGCAGTCAGTAACAAACACACCTAATAATATAGATCAACAAAGCAGTCAGTAACAGATACACCTAATAATATAGATCAACAAAGCAGTCAGTAACAGATACACCTAATGAATAAGATCACCAAAGCAGTCAGTAACAGATACACCTAATGATACAGATCAACAAAGCAGTCAGTAACAGATACACCTAATGATATAGATCAACAAAGCAGTCAGTAACAGATACACCTAATAATATAGATCAACAAAGCAGTCAGTAACAAACACACCTAATGAATAAGATCACCAAAGCAGTCAGTAACAGATACACCTAATAATATAGATCAACAAAGCAGTCAGTAACAGATACACCTAATAATATAGATCAACAAAGCAGTCAGTAACAGATACACCTAATGAATAAGATCACCAAAGCAGTCAGTAACAGATACACCTAATGATACAGATCAACAAAGCAGTCAGTAACAGATACACCTAATAATATAGATCAACAAAGCAGTCAGTAACAGATACACCTAATGATACAGATCACCAAAGCAGTCAGTAACAGATACACCTAATGATATAGATCAACAAAGCAGTCAGTAACAGATACACCTAATAATATAGATCAACAAAGCAGTCAGTAACAGATACACCTAATAATATAGATCAACAAAGCAGTCAGTAACAGATACACCTAATGAATAAGATCACCAAAGCAGTCAGTAACAAACACACCTAAAGCCTGTTTGTGAGGTAACAACAATCTTTTTACTGTTTAGTCTATAGCCATCTTCCATCGGGTAAATAAATTCTGACCCACACTGTACATGTCACTGTACTGATCTTGATGAATGTCCTGTATCTGCCTCACTATAACTTTCCCACTGACGTTCATAGATATTTTTTTTTTTTTCAATTATTCCTTATGAGTATGTGATATGTCTAGCTGCTTGTGAATGTTTCTTCATGGTTGAGCCTATTCCCAGTTGCTGATTTTGTGAATTAAAAAAATTCTGAGCACTTTCCTTATGTAGATTGTATGAAAACTCGTTTGGCCATTTTTATATTTCTGATCTGACCTTGCAAATGTGGAGGACAGAGAAAAATTGGGGAAGGCAGCACCTAGAAATGAACATACCTTGATTTTGTTAGCTCATAGTAAACAGCTGCAAACAGAGAGAAATTTGGGAAGGCAGCACCTAGAAATGAACATACCTTGATTTTGTTAGTTCATAGTAAACAGCTGCAAACAGAGAAAAATTTGGGAAGGCAGCACCTAGAAATGAACATACCTTGATTTTGTTAGCTCACAGTAAACAGCTGCAAACAGAGAAAAATTTGGGAAGGTAGCACCTAGAAATGAACATACTTTGACTTTGTTAGCTCACAGTAAACAGAAGCAAACAGAGAAAAGTTGCAGACACCAGTGTTGCTTCACCTGCCCTAAGTGGACAGGAAGCAAGGAAGATATAATAGAAAAATGGCCACCTATAAATTGTGTGTATACTGCGACCTTGCATGGTTATATATTTACATTTGTTAAATGCCCATTACCATGTACGAAATAACAGTCTGCATGTTTCCTTCTCTATTATACTTCAGCTTTCAAACCATCCCGACTCGAGAGTACATCCTACAGGACTGCAGCAACACACTAAGAACACAAATATGGCCCATAGAAACAACCCTTCACTACAAACTTTGGGGAACTGGTGAAGACCTCAAACATACTGTCTTGTTTGTGACCCATGCTGGTGTAAATGCATAGCAGTAACTAATTGCTGAAGAAGAAGAAGAATAAGGAGGAGGAAGAAAAAGAAGGAGGAGGAGGAGGGAGAAGAAGAAGGAAGAAGGAGGAGGAGGAGAAGAAGAAAGAAGAGGAAGAGGTCATTTTGAAGCACAGAAAGAGTGTAAATTTAATAAATTCTCAGTTTGGTTTTTATGTTGTTTTTGGAAGATCAAAAGTGATTCCATGTGAACAGTTCAAGAGCTTTCAGGCTCAGAACAGAGCAGGTTATGTCTGAGCGTCTTGACCCATGAAAGCTCACCTCTCTTAGAGTGATGATAAAAGGCCAAAACACTTGCATGATTGGGGAACTTCTGATGATCAGTTGCCTCTTGCTGCAAAACTCTATATAAAGATTTCCTATGACTTGACCATAAAGGCTCTAGAAGTTTTTGGCATTGAAGTGACCACAGACATATGCAATGACATATACCATACAGGATATATACCAAATGAACTAAAAACATCAACTTTCATTGCATTGCCTAAAAAGAATGGTGCAGTTGAATGCAGTGATTTTAGAACAATAAGCCTAATGAGTCATATAACAAGAATCTTGCTACAAGGAAGGATTCAGAATAAAATCAATATTGAATTAGAAGAGCAACAATTTGGATTTAGGAAAAACAGTGTGACAAAAGAAGCCATATTGTGCATGGGGACATTAATTGAAAAGTACACTGAAGTAAACAAACCAATATATGCCTGCTTCATAGACTACACCAAAGCTTTTGATAGAGTACACCATAAACAACTTATAGACTGCCTGAAAGAGATACATCTAGATGACACAGACATACAACTAAAATGTAATTTGATCAATTGTCACCGTGTTCATTACAACATAACATCTGACCTACATTGTCAGTTAATTTATAAACTATAAATTAAAGCCATATTGTGACTTACTTTCACTCATCTATGAGTGATGACACACTGCTTCTCTTTGGACCATCATCCCTGTATTTAGACCTTGTCCATATCAATCCAATATCACTTTCCTGATAACATAGGCAGTTCTCACTATCTATCTATTGACCTTTCGAGTCATAGCCAGCTCAAAGGGCATAGACCCAGATACTCTTTCTCTTATTAAAATTTTTATTCTAGCAGTTTTAAATCCTTGTAAAGATCTTTTATCAAATCTCGCCATTTGTCTCTGTTCTGGGCAAGCAACCCTATCTCATTGAGGGAGCCGATTCCTGCTGCTCTTGCCTCTCTGATCAATGTTCTTCTCAGTGTCTCTCTGGGTCGGCCTCTTTTAAGTTTTTGATTTTTTTTTTAGTTCTCACTACAGTGCACAAACTCTGTAGTCCCCAATGTTATGATGATATTAGGATTTATTTTATGTTTAAATTATTATTTTAAAGCATGTTTTCTTTTCTCCTTATTCATTTTGACAGATGTCTCACGCATAAACTCTCAGCACTTGGACAGGTTGAGTCCTATGCAGCAGATAAGTTGTTTGGAGTCAAAAGGTTCCAGAGCTGCATCCAACAGTTTTCCATCTAAAGACAGTTTTCTGAGAAAGGATACAGCTGAAAAGAAAACACAATACATGACCCATGATTTGTCAACTTCGGTAAAGAAGCAGGATTTGAAAAAGAAAATGGTTGAGGTTGATGCAAGTGAAGTGCTGACAAAATCTGCCAGCATGGAAATGCCATCCCAAGAAATTGATCCTGACAGTGTGTCTTGTTCTCCACCTTTACCTGAGCGAAAGCACTTCTCCTCGGCAAGAGAAAATGCGTACACTCATACAAAGGTTTGCACAAGCTTCAACAATCAGGAAGAAAGTTTTTCCCCAGGCAAGAAAAAGGCTAAAGCTTCCTTAAATGAGACGGCCTCCTTCGGTATCAATAATACTTTTTCTGAGAGGAAGTTCCTGCAAAGAACAGGACATTATCAACAATTGGAGAGTGAATCTGAAGAAGAGCATGAAAACCTTGTAGAAGTCTGTCCCAAATCCAGTTTTGAGGAAAACTACTCACTAAGATATCAGAACCTAGAGAATGGTACAACTCTGAAAAGTAACAGAGCATGTAGTCAATGCAGAGCTCAAGGAAAGAATTGCTGTACATGTTCAGTAGCTCCACAATCCAAGAGTGCATCTGCAAACAAAACAACAAATGAATCCGAACAAAATTTGCCCCAAAATAACTTAAAATACTCTTATCATTGTGGGCTGATTTCTGCATCTCCAAAATTGTCATTCAAAGAAATGGACTCTCTTCTAGAGTACAATTCTCCTGTGAGTAAAACTCAGAACCAGCCAACATTATCAGCTGAAAGATATGGATTTCAAATGTGTGCTACTCCAGACGATAGTAACAGCTCACCATGTCACCAATCTCATCAGAAGGTATGTTTTTCTAGTCCAGATAATGAACCAAATGATGATCCAAAATCTAAATTTCTGTGCAGTGATCTGCCAGGAAGGGTCTCCACATATCTGGCAAAGCATCTTTCAGTTAGGCGGGAGATGTGCAACAATAATAACAGCAGATCTGTTGGTTATATCAATTCTGACCTCAGCAGCAGATATGAAACTCCACAAAAAGGAAGTGAGATTTCACCCTATATTAAACATGAAACATATACAATTGAAAACAAAGGGATAAGTTTTGAAAATGGGCTTGCTGATAAGACAGAATGGCCTAAAGATTCAGCTACACACACTGTAGATGCACAAGATTCCAGTGTTATTAAGGAACCAGAGAAGAAAACAGGCACTGGGTCTGACAAAAAAAAGTACAGCTCTAAGGAAACAAAAAAGAAGAATCATCATGAAAATCATAAAGAATCTTTTCATGATTTGCAATCTGGTGTGGAAGATACAGCCAATATTACTTGTAGAATTGGATGTCATCCATTTCACAAATCTAAAGATGTTGCTTCATCTCAAGTGGACAATGTAGCATGTACTACAAATAGAACATTAGAAGCAGCAGTTCAAAAGTTTGAGAAGAGCAAACACACCTCTTCTAAATCTCATGCTGGTAAAGTTAACCTGACAGAAGGTTCCTGCATTTGTCCGAAAGAACCAGATTCACAAAGGAGCATGGTAAGCCATTGTAAACAGAAGATGTTGAGTACGAAAGGAAAGGAGGATGCTGATCTCTGTCAAGTAACATCAGTGCCCACTTCATCCTCCCACTCTTCTTTAACAAACAGGGACCAGTCATTGTACAAACATCTGTCTCGGATTCATTTTTCAGAGAAAACACGGCGCTATGAGTGGACAACACAGCCAGTTATAACTTCACAAAATACAGACAGTACAGAGTTGCTGCATGGTGCTACATCTCACAGCCAAGAAATGGTGGACTTTGAACAGACAAATGTTGCAGTCAATGGTGGAATTCAATATAAATCCACTCCAGACACGGCTGAGAGCAAATTACATAAGCAGTTTTCAGACTCTGGGGCTGCTGGAACCTCATCCAGCACTGTTAACCATAAAGGGAAACAACAAGTGTCTCTTAGTGGCAACAAGTCAGAGAATGCTGCATCTAAGTGGAGATGTAACCAATCAGAGAATACCCAATTCCCACAAGCAGAACTTGATCAAAACTCAACATCTAACATACCAAGCAAGGACTTTGGGCAGGCGCTACACAACAGAAATAGTAATAACAATTATCTTTCTCTATCAATAAATAAAAGTGACTGTTTGCTAACAGAAGCATCAGTTATTTCCCATACCCCTTTCAATAACTGTGATCCTGTGGTTAAGAGACTGAATTTTAATGACACTGATATTCATGAAAGTGAATCATTGTTGGATGACTTTGAAATATGTGAACACATTCAGGGTCTGTTTCCAGCATTGAACAAAAGTGACTGCTACTCACTCAACAAAACATGCAAATCATCGCCCATTTCTCACCTTCCGTCTGATACTTGCGATCCTGTAATTAAAAGGCTTCATAAAAAGGAATTAGATTCATCAAGAAAACCTGAAATCTGCCATTGTTACCAGTGTGGCATTTCAGCTTTCAACCAAACTGATTGTTCTCTGACTGAATTATGCGAGTTCACAGCCAAGTCCCACATTCCTTCCAGTAACTTGGATCCTGTGGCTAGAAAGTTAGATTTTAATGACACAACTTTTCTTCAAGAAAGTCGAACAGAAATGGTTGAGTTTGACATCTGTAGTCCTACTGAATGTTACCTTTCAAATTACAGTAGTGATGACAAGAGTGTTTCTTGTAACTCAAGGATCTCACCTGGAAGTATGCAGACAGTGCCAGTAAAAGCTAGAGTTGGTGTCAACGTAAAGGGAGACGAGATCAGCTCAAAACATAGTAGTCACATCAAATCTGTAGGTCCTGAACAAAGTTTTTTAGTCAACGATAGATGTATTAGCCCAGAGTGTACAGTAATAATTAACAATTCACAATTTATTAAACCAGAGCTTTCAGTCAGCAGTGATATTTCACAGTGTGCTAATTCATGCACTTCAGTCACCAATGAAACTCAACAATGTATTAATTCAGGGATTTCATTGACCAATGATACTTCACAATGTATCAGTGCAGAGCTTTCAGCTACCAATGATACTTCACAATGTATCAGTGCAGAGCTTTCAGCTACCAATGATACCCTACTATGTAATCATCCAGAGATTTCTGTTACCTATGATAACCCACAGTATGTTCATTCAGAACTTTCAGTCACCAATGATGGTGAATATTGTATCAACACAGGTAACAAAATCACCAGTAATGTTTCAAAAATTGTAAGTTTTACAAATACATCAACAGATCTTAAAAACAGCCTCATCTCAGACAATGAGAATCACTCAGGCATGAGAAATATAATTAAGAATCCTCAAGACAATACAACCTTTCTTTCTCACTCATTGACTGAGGAATCAAGTGAAAAAAATATAAACACATTTCAAGGAAATCAGATAGAGAAGTTGGAGATAAATAGGGATACAGACAAAGAAGGCAAACTGCTTAATATAAGTATTTGTGATAAAGGCACTAGTGTTTCTGTAGACGAAGATATCTTCACAAAAACTCATGACAATAATGATACTTTTATTGATAAGCGTCATGAGATTTTAGATGATACTTTTAGTAAGATGCACCAGGAAGATGGCACTTTTACAAAAGTGCATCAGAAGGACTTTGATGATGCTTGCACTAAAATACATAATAGTGACAGTGGTGATGTATTTTATAAAGTTCACAAGGATAGCAATGAAGCAGGGTGTAAGGTACCCCTGATTAAGGAAGACAGTAAAATACTTACAAGAGATAACATTCAAGTGATTACAACTTTTGATCCCAGAACATTTTGTTCCGATGATGAACAGAAACCTCTAGTCTGTGACTTGGCTTGTTTTGATGGTCAGCATTGTAATATGGCCTTCCACAAACAGCTTAGAGCCCTCCTTGAAGATGCCAGGGTCAGAAACACTTCTATTATTTGCTGTACTAGAGATGCTCAGGGCATCCCAGCACGGATGTGTGAGGACTCTGTGAAGGAAGTGTCTGGTATGTTTGATGATACCTTGTCTGCCTTTCTGGATGATTCTTCACATGATAACAAGTCTTTCACGGTGAGGTTACTCTTCTCACATACTTGAGTATGTATATGTATGTATGTTTATATCTGTATGTTTATGTGTGCGCGTGCACGTTATAATTTTCTAATTGTAAATTGGGTACTGACATGCAGAGTTAGTTGGAGCCATGATAGCTCAGTGGTTAGTGAACTGGACTAAAAAGGTCAAGGGGTGGGGTTTGATCCCAACTGACGGCTTCCGGGTTCACCAAGCCTTAAATGGGTCCCGGATTTTTTTCTGGGAAAGTAAAGCGGCACGGGCGTAATACTGACCACATTACCCCAAAAATCATGTGCCGAAGGTCTGTAAAATTTATGGTCGCTAACACCATATTCCCTATACGCCACTTGGTGTGACAGGGAGGGCTCTTTACTTTTTTTTTATGCAGAGTTAGTGAAGTAGATTGTTTGAATATGTTGTCAGTACCCATCATGCTACTGGTGTACCCCATTAAGGTCAGCTCCTTACAGAGGAACTTTAAATACTATGGCCACATCAAAAGACACAATGGACTGGAATTAAAAGAATAATGGAGAGCATAGTAAAGTAAAGTACCCCCATCATGCCAAGTGGCGTAAAGGGAATATGGCGTTAGTGACCATAAATTTTACAGACCTTCGGCACATGATTTTTGGGGTAATATGGTCGGTATTACGCCCGTGCCGCTTTATTTTCCCAGAAAAAAATTGTATTCATTAAAGGCTGGGTGAACTGGAAGTTGTCGGTTGGGATCGAACCCTACCTCTTGTCCTTTGTAGTCCAGTTCACTAACCACTGAGCTATCGCGGCTCCCTAATGGAGAGCATGGTTCCTGAAATACAAGACAGGAGCAGACCAAGAGGAGGTGGTTTCAAGACATCAAAGAGATCTTGAACATGGTGATGAAGAAGTGGGAGATCTGGTTCAAAGACGGAGATTCTTTTTGATGGACTGTGATGAGTGCATCATTCTACAGAGGACATGAATCCTGATAATTCATTATAGGTATTATCCAGTAACATGACCTCTTGCACTAAATGTCTCGAGGGCCTCAGTAGCTTATTTGGGAAAACTACCCGACTGAACTACCGACGTTAGGACAACCTGTGTTCAATTCCTGCTGGAAGCAGTGTGAAATGTACTCTTGGTTGGAAAAAAATACCCTCACGGTTGGCCCAACCACTAGCAGAAAAACCAGGGTAGTACTCTGGGAAGGTGAGGAATGCCACCCTGCATTCTGAGTTTCGATGCTTGAAGCAACACTATCCAGAAGTCTCCGAACACTTCTGGATAGGCAGCTGAGCACATATGGGTGAAAACTCGTGTGCTAAGATGCCAGTTCAAGTCTTGCACTTTACCTTTAATAAATGTCTCGTATACATAATGTTGTAGGGGAGTGAAGTATGTTCATCTCCATTGTACCATATGGAGGTGAAGGGGCTGTTACAGACCCCAGATCAAAGAGCCAGAGAGATTTGGTTTTTTTTTCAGCTGGATTGGCTGGAGAACATAAGAAAGTGGGATGAATCCATGTCCATTTTGTTGCCAAACCAGTACTCTAACCACTACACAAATTATATTATCAGAATGTTATATATTCTGCAACATTCAGGCTGTTTTTGGACTTGAATGTTATAAAATCTTAAGGTTGGTGAAAATTTAAGACTGCATACCTCAATTCACTGCATTTTATCAAATAATTTCTGATAAAATTGAAGGACAGTGTGTTCATGAATGTATGAACAGACTATAGATCATTATACTACTCTTGACTTGTTCCATGTCTGGAACATTAATTTCTTACATGACACATGCCCAGAAATTTAATTCTTACAGTACCATAGGTATTTTCATGTCAAGAATAGTAGATTCCTACATTGGCCATGCAAATAGTTGCTTAATTTATTTATGTCATTTTTTCTGTTGGTCTCATTCAGGGGACACCACTGTCACCAATAACCAAACTTTACAAACTGCTGGTAGAGTCACAAGAGATGATTAAATCTCTTGAAAAATCTTCAGGGATACCCAATGTTGCAGAGTGAGTAAAATGATAACATTATTTGAGTAGTATAATGATAACACTATTTGAGTAGTAAAATGATAACATCATTTGAGTAGTAAAATGATAACATTATTTGAGTAGTAAAATGATAACACTATTTGAGTAGTAAAATGATAACATCATTTGAGTAGTAAAATGATAACACTATTTGAGTAGTAAAATGATAACATCATTTGAGTAGTAAAATGATAACACTATTTGAGTAGTAAAATGATAACATCATTTGAGTAGTAAAATGATAACACTATTTGAGTAGTAAAATGATAACACTATTTGAGTAGTAAAATGATAACACTGTTTGAGTAGTAAAATGATAACACTATTTCAGTAGTAAAATGATAACACTATTTCAGTAGTAAAATGATAACACTATTTGAGTAGTAAAATGATAACACTATTTGAGTAGTAAAATGATAACACTATTTGAGTAGTATAATTATTACATTGAGTAGTAAAATGATAACATTATTTGAGTAGTAAAATTATAACATTGAGTAGTAAAATTATTTCTCAGAAGAATGTTGAAAGTTCCTTGGACAGATAAAAAGACCAATGAGGAAGTTCTCAAACAGGCCAACACAAAAAGGGAGCTCTTAAAAAACATCAGAAAGAAGCAATCAACATTTTTCAGGCACATCATGAGAAGAGGAAAGTTGGAATACTTGGTTACAACTGGCAAGATAAAAGGAAAGAGAGATCGCGGACGACAAATAGAGAAAATACTGGATAGCTTGGTATCATGGCATGGAAAACAGTCAACAACAGAACTGATACGATGCACTGTAGATAGAAGATTGTGGAGGGACATGATCGCCTACGCCAACCGGCAGGGTACATGATGATGATGAGTAATTATTATAACATTGAGTAGTAAAATGATAACACTATTTGAGTAGTAAAATATAACATTGAGTAGTAAAATTATTACATTGAGTAGTAAAATGTTTCCAAAATATTTATGATTATAGTTTCTTTGTTTCCAAAATATTTATTATAGTTTCTTTGTTTCCAAAATATTTATTATAGTTTCTTTGTTTCCAAATATTTATGATTATTGTTTTCTTTTTGTTTCCAAAATATTTATTATAGTTTTTTTGTTTCCAGTATATTTATGATTATTGTTTATTTTTGTTTCCAAAATATTTATGATTATTGTTTCTGTTTCTAATTCTCAGATTTCAAAGACAGCCATTCAGCTAAAGCAGATGACCAGTTATTGGCCCCGTTTGTTGAGTAAAAATGAGATTAGAATAACAGCACTTCTATAGCCATTGTCAATTTTGTTGCTGTAAATGAGTGCTATGTAAATGGCTCAATTCACATTAGAATACAAACTTGAATTGTTTAACCACTATAGATGTTGGCTATTGGAAAACAAAATAAAGATGACTGCAGCAATCTGAATGCTAAATTAATTTCTTATAATAATAAATTTCTTATAAAACACATTTCTGGTTTTGCATTCATTATGAAGCAGCAAGACACAAATCTGGTTTTGAAAATGAGAGCATCTTGCTAATATTGAACCAATAAAACTAAGGATGTGAAAGGACAAAAGACATATCTTGATGTTGTTTCTTGGTTTGATGATGGCACTATTTCATCAACTATGACCACTTTCATTGATATCTTATATCATCATTAGGCAAGTCAGTATAAAATGATGCTGTAGTAGTCTGTTCTTATCTCTCCACTGTCCCATATTGAGATAAGTTAGTCCAAAGATTGGTGTCTATTCTTATCTCTCTGTTGTCCATATAGCTCTCTTCAGATAAGTCAGTCCAAAGATTAATGTCTGTTCTTATCTCTCCACTGTCCCATATTGAGATAAGTTAGTCCAAAGATTGGTTTCTGTTCTTATCTCTGCATTGTCCATTATTTAGATAAGTTAGTCCAAAGATTGGTATCTATTCTTATCTCTCCATTGTCCATTATTGAGATAAATTAGTCCAGAGATTGGTGTCTATTCTTATCTCTCTGTTGTCCATATAGCTCTCTTCAGATAAGTCAGTCCAAAGATTAATGTCTGTTCTTATCTCTCCACTGTCCCATATTGAGATAAGTTAGTCCAAAGATTGGTTTATGTTCTTATCTCTCCATTGTCCATTATTTAGATAAGTTAGTCCAAAGATTGGTGTCTATTCTTATCTCTCTGTTGTCCATATAGCTCTCTTCAGATAAGTCAGTCCAAAGATTAATGTCTGTTCTTATCTCTCCACTGTCCCATAATGAGATAAGTTAGTCCAAAGATTGGTTTCTGTTCTTATCTCTCCATTGTCCATTATTTAGATAAGTTAGTCCAAAGATTGGTGTCTATTCTTATCTCTCTGTTGTCCATATAGCTCTCTTCAGATAAGTCAGTCCAAAGATTAATGTCTGTTCTTATCTCTCCACTGTCCCATATTGAGATAAGTTAGTCCAAAGATTGGTTTCTGTTCTTATCTCTCCATTGTCCATTATTTAGATAAGTTAGTCCAAAGATTGGTGTCTATTCTTATCTCTCTGTTGTCCATATAGCTCTCTTCAGATAAGTCAGTCCAAAGATTAATGTCTGTTCTTATCTCTCCACTGTCCCATATTGAGATAAGTTAGTCCAAAGATTGGTTTCTATTCTTATCTCTCCATTGTCCATTATTTAGATAAGTTAGTCCAAAGATTGGTATCTATTCTTATCTCTCCATTGTCCATTATTGAGATAAATTAGTCCAGAGATTGGTATCTAATCTTATCTCTCCATTGTCCATTTAGCTCTGCTCAGATAAGTCAATTCAAAGATTGGTGTCTATTCTTATCTCTCCGTTGTCCCATATTGCTCTCTTCAGATAAGTCAATCCAAAGATTGATGTCTATTCTTATTACTTCACTGTCCCATATAGCTCTCATAAGATACGTCAATCCAAAGATTGATGTCTATCCTTATCTCTCCACTATCTTATATAGCTCTTTTCAGATAAGTCAATCCAAAGATTGATGTCTATCCTTATCTCTCCACTATCTTATATAGCTCTTTTCAGATAAGTCAATCCAAAGATTGATGTCTATTCTTATTACTTCACTGTCCCATATAACTCTCATCAGATACGTCAATCCAAAGATTGATGTCTATTCTTATCTCTACAATGTTCCTTATTGTTCAAATCACGTATGTCTAAAGTAACCTAATCGTATCTATCACCACCTCAGGTACCAATTTTTCACCTTTCTTCCTGATTTATATCCCTTCACATATGTACACCTTCATATCTTACACCATGACCTCCCCTTCATCAGCATTAATCCATTATATGGATGTGGATGCATTGTGTCACTAGTCGCGATATCAGCGCCTCTTCCCTCAACACATTCATCTTCAGCACAGGTAGATTATTAATTTCTTAAAAATTGGCAGCAGCCATTTTGGCCTGCTTTTTTTTACTTTTAACGGCAAGAGAGTTCTTTAACTTACACAGACTGCACTTGGAACTTTCCATTTTCCGCTGTTATCCTAGAGGGCGAGACATCAAATCTCATTACCTATAGAATGGGAAGGGGGATACCATGAAGAAACCATTGATTGCAATAAAAAATTCCTACCACTTTTGGTAGGATTTGAACTCAGAACCTTCTTGTTCAGAGATCAATGCTTTACATCCAGACCACCCGGTGCCGCACACCTGTGACCAGTACACAATTTAACCTTTTGCTTATTTTAATTTCATTACTTCTGGCTTGGTCAAGGTTATTTATTCATTCATCATTTCTGTATATAAATATCAATGTCTATAATGCTCCAGCAAGCATGGCTAATAGGTTAATATTTTTACTACATTGCCAGATTTTTAATGATAAAAACAACTTTTGATTGCCAGTAGTTTGGTCATTCTTAAAGAGAAAATATTTTTGAACAAACATGGCAATATACAGTGATTGTTTACATAAATGTTTATTATTGCACCTACATACTCATATATATCTATCTAATATATTATGCCTAAGTTGATAAATCAACTGGAAATTTTGATGGTTATAATCGCTATATTTGATCAAACTATAATTTGGTAATGATGAACATACTTTCTGAAAAATGTAATTAAAGAAATGTTGAATTTGTAAAAACATATTACATATTTTTTTATTTCTTTCTGCATTTTTTTTTAAAGTGGTTATTTTAAATATAAGTTTATGAAAAAAACTGGGAATATCTGGCAGAAGATCATAGCAAATGTGAAAAAAGAATACCCAGGGAATGGTACAACAATATTTGAGAATGAAATGAAGCTAAAATTAGAAAACATACGCAAGAGAAAAGTGCCATAACCTAAGACAAATGTTTCTGGAAAAGCAGGAGTATGGGGAAGTGAAAGAGCGGACAGGTTGGCTAGCTGTACTGTCGTTGAAGACTGTCAACCAATGGATCGGGCGAATGTCATCAATACCCTCCGAGATGTGTGAAGGGCACAGGACTTCTACAACAATGAGTCCACGTCACTCCTTTGGATGAAAGAGATGGGAGTTAAGATGGGCATAGCCAGAAACAAGAAACTTAGTGGGCATGTAAGAAGACTTATCAACCAACACAGAACTGGAGTTGTCAGTCACTGGACACAGCAGGACTTGCTGAGGAGGGGATCTGAGCACCTATGGACATGTTCGGAGTGCAAAGATGATGACTCGCAAATAACTCAAATGATTCTAGTTCAATCTGCTGCTGGACCAGCCATTCAAATATTAGCAGGGTTACCCATGAGAGAAGCTGTTCAGCAAAACTGTCACCAGTGACTATCAAAGATTAGCAACAGCCTGCTTCGAATGGTCTGTAAAGATGTAACCAAATGTCTGTAAAGATGTAACCAAATGTCTGTAAAGACGTAACCAAATGTCTATAAAGGGAAAAAAGAAAAAGACTAAATATTTAGTAGTTGTGACCATGGTGAGCTCTCCTGAGTGCAAAGAAGCTAAAGGGCTGAAATACTTGATCATCTGATGATCAGATTTCCTCCTGTTGCAAAGCTTTATATAAAGTCTTTCCTATAATCATATATATATATATTTATCTATTGTCCTTTAGAGTTGAAGACGGCACATAGGGCAGAACCACAATCTCAAAAACAGAAACCTTGCATGCCAAAATGGCACATATTGCAGAGATCACTGCTTCTAAAATCTATGGTCTGTTTCCATAACAATACTTTTTACAATGACAGCTTGTCAAGCCATCGATCAACCTCCTTAGTCGTCTCTTACGACATGCCTGGAAGGTCACAGTGTCACTATTCTTTACTTCCCACATAATGAGGCCCTGGTAACACACGGGGGATATATATATATATATATACACATTAATAGAATACAACAAAACCATACCCCAGTATGTCCACTCTATGATCACCCACAAGAAACTGTAGAACACCACCTGTTTCAATGTCCTGAGCTCACTGACATCAGAACAACACTATTTCCCCAAAGACCCTTCAAATGGAATACTCTGTACGGAACAACAGCAGAACTTAAAAATACCTGCAGATACTACTACATGGCATTGGGCCGAAGGGCATCAGCTCAAAGGTCACTGGATCCATAACAACAACAATACACACACACACACACACACGAGTCAACTGAATCACCCAGTCAGTGAATGATCTCTTTGATATGGTCAAATCTATGTGCAGCCTCTATACTACTAGGAGGTGTGTTAAAATGAAACCTGTCCCAGTGCCTTTATTACAAACATTTGTAAGGTACACCAGCAGGTGTGACAGAATTCAATAAAGAAGTTGTTATGAAGCAAGCACTCACCAGGGTTATTTAGAAAAATAGTCACCATTGGCATTAGGACACATATTCCACTGTTTAGGTAGACAGCAGATTGCATCTGAGAAAAGTTTTATCGAATTGTTGTCCCTTTAGAGATATTTATAAGGGTTCAAAATGTGAGATGTGATGCTTGAGAAAAGTAACAAACAACACAAGAAGAGATAGAATACCAAATGAAACCATAAGAAAAATGGTAGGAATAAAACCCTGCCAAGAATATATAGAGCAACAACTTAAATGGTTGGGCCACCTGGTCAGAATGAATCCTCACCAATCACCATCAAGGGCGTTCTGCTCGAGAATGCATGGGAAAAGACCAAGAAGAAGACCCAGAAGAAGATGGATAGATGCAGTAATAGAGACATGTAACAACAAAGGAAAATCACTAATTCAGACAGTTCGAGCAGCTCAAGAACAACAAATGATATAAACCACGACACCTTTTAGGTATCAGTGAAAAGAGAAAAGAAGATGGATAGATGCATTGACAGAGACATGTAACAACAAAGGAAAATCACTAATTCAGACAGTTCGAGCAGCTCAAGAACGACAAATGATATAAACCACGACACCTTTCGGAATCAGTGAAAAGAGAAAAGTCGAAAAAGAAGATAAGGGTCCAAACAAATGAAAGTCACATGATGACAGATCGGAGTTGTAGACTCGGTGTTGCAGAACTTCTCATCTTAACCTTGCTAAATCTTCTTGCAAAATGTTTGCAGCATGTAGATGAGCACTGTCAAGCAACAAAGAATCACACCACGCAAAAGATGCAGGGTCTCTTACTCTTGATGACTGTATGCAGGTTGTCTAGTGTCTTTGTGGTGTATGGCATTGATGTTCACACCAGGCTCGTTAAAGTCTACCAATCATGGTCAAAAAATGCTGATGGATTTCATATCATATTGGCCATTTTTCCAAAGGTCTGCAGCAACATCAATGAACAATATGCAGAGAATCAACGCATACACAATTGTGTATTGGTGTGTACTTATTACGTCAATTGTTACAACATCATGCCTCCTACATATGTCCACTTGGCGCAGCTGGTGCAGGTTTCATATGAACATCTATTGTCCTTTCGAACCGAAGTCGGCACAAAGGGCAGAACTACAATCTCAAAAGCAGAAACCTTGCATGCCAAAATGGCACATATTGCAGAAATCACTGCTTCTAAAATCTATGGTTCTGTTTCCATAACGATATTTTTTACAATGATAGCTTGTCAAGCCATCGATCAAACCCCTTAGTCGCCTCTTACGACATGCCTGGAAGGTCACAGTATCACTATTCTTTACTTCCCACATAATGAGGCCCTGGTAACACACGGAAGTCATATGAACATGCCTCGTAGAAACTAATGTTAGATATTCATCATTTCATTATAAGTTGTTTCAATAGAAACATTACTAATAATTTACAGCTTATAAAGGGCTCCATCAACATCTGCAGGATTTGTGTTTGGAGACTGATTTAAGTTCTCCAATGTAGTTCACTGCATTAGAGTCAGTCGGATGTTCCACTTAATGGATACGCCTGGTGTTACCGAGGCCTTGTGCCTGGCAGTGGTCCTCTTTGGAAAGTAAAGTGTTGTGAATATGACCTTCCCCCTTCATGGAGTCGATATGCGGTTTACGTCATGACATTGTGAACTGTTCAATAACTGTCGTTGGATTTGTTCAGCGCCAGTGACTTACAGCTCCTTAATATGGATTGTTCTGCCAAAAGTTCCACTTAGAGGAATTCTGCGCCATCACTATGGTATTTCATGCATTTTGGCTGCGTTCTTTTGGAGTAGATCGGGCATTGTAGCCACATTCATGGTTGTGTGTGTTACGTAATCATGACATTGAGAGCTGTTGAATTTGTTCAGTACCAATTACTTACAAGTTAAAGCTCCTTAATTGTTCAGCCAGATCAACTGAAGGTTCCACTTCTGATTCGGATTCTGCACCATTGCTAAAGTGTTTCGTACATTTTGGCTGCATTCTTTGGAGTGAATCGGGCATTGTGGACACATCTATTGTTGTGTGTGCTACATTATCATGATGGATGATCTTAAATCCCTAAATCGACTGTGCACTCATAAAGGGGTGAAATTATAGTTTTGTTCGTGAATTTGCAGCCCTGGTGCGACTCCTTGATTTTCATGTTAGTCAAGTGGGATGCTATCTAGATCCAGGAGAGTTACAAGGAGATCTGGGGTAGACTTGTGAACTAGTTTATTGTTTCACACTGCAGGGGAGATCTTTGTGCTTATGGACTGTTGTTTGGTGTGAGATGAAGATAATCCAACAACAAACTTGAACAGCTTGTATTGAGGTCCTAATGCATGTTGTTTAAAATTAAATGAACATAGCAAACACAATGGATAACAAACAATTACAACTTGTGTTTATAAAAACAAAGTAACATATAATCCATAAATATTTGTTAAGTGTTTATTTGTGAATGAAACAAATTCAAAATAAACAACATTACAAAGATTATATGTATTCCCATACAGTAATACTTGATAGAAAACAAAACATACTGGAAAAACATTGTTTATGATTTCAGTGATACCATATACATACAAGTATATATGAATGACTAATCCATTGAAGAAAATACTGTATAAGTCAAACAATATTTATCATGTTGATATATTGTATAAGGGAGCCGCAATAGCTCAGTGGTTAGTGAACTGGACTACAAAGGACAAGAGGTAGGGTTCGATCCTGATCGACGGCTTCCAGGTTCACTCAGCCTTAAATGGGCACTAGATTTTTTCTGGAAAAGTTAAGCTGCACAGGCATAATACCGACTACATTACCCCAAAAATCATGTGCCGAAGGTCTATAAAAATTATGGTTACTAACACTATATTCCCTATACGCCGCTTGGCGTGACGGGGGCTCTTTACTTTTTTTTTTTTTTTAAACTATGTAAAGAAATATTGAGTAAATGGTTAGTGTAAATGATCTCACTGTACTCAGGCCACCCTCAAATTGCTTGGTTCCTTTTAATATACTGACGGGAATGACATGATGACACTTCCAGTTGCCTGCCGACCACACATATTATTCTCAATTGGTCACCTTTACTTGTGTCTGGGAGCCGAGATAGCTCAGTGGTTAGTGAACTGGACAATAAAGGACAAGAGATCGACGGCTTCCAGGTTCACCCAGTTCTAAATGGGTACTGGATTTTTATCTGGAAAAGTAAAGCAATACCAACCACAGAACTGACCTCATTGCACTTGAAGCAGCCCCTAAATAAACCTGGTCACTTTCAACAAATTGGGGGGGGGGGGGGGGGGGTTAGAGAAACTGATTGGTGAAGGAACTGATGGTTGGACTTACCTCTAATGTGTTTCCCTCTACGATTGATTCCATTCTCACATATTTGAACACTTTGACATGCCTCTAATCTGTTCCCCTCTACAATTGATCCTATTGTCAGATGTTTGGACATGCCTTTAATGTGTTCCCCTCCACAATTGATCCCATTGTCAGATGTTTGGACATGCCTCTAATGTGTTCCCCTCTACAATTGATCCCATTGTCAGATGTTTAGACATGCCTCTAATGTGTTCCCCTCTACAATTGATCCCATTGTCAGATGTTTGGACATGCCTCTAATGTGTTCCCCTCCACAATTGATTCTATTGTCAGATGTTTGGACATGCCTCTAATGTGTTCCCCTCCATAATTGATTCTATTGTCAGATGTTTGGACATGCCTCTAATGTGTTCCCCTCTACAATTGATTCTATTGTCAGATGTTTGGACATGCCTCTAATGTGTTCCCCTCTACAATTGATTCTATTGTCAGATGTTTGGACATGCCTCTAATGTGTTCCCCTCCACAATTGATCCCATTGTCAGATGTTTGGACATGCCTCTAATGTGTTCTCTTCCACAACTGATCCCATTGTCAGATGTTTGGACATGCCTCTAATCTGTTCCCCTCTGCGATTGATTCCATTCTCACTGTCTAAGGGTTGCAGTTCACCAACTGTCCCATGCTAATTGACAATCATTAAGGGACTAAAGTGGGGGGAGAAGATAAGGTTCTGCTTGGTTTCTTCAAGTTGATTCTATACAACAGGACTAAAGAACATTAACTATATAAAGTAGATTTATTAATTCTCCAGAGGAATAACTAAAATAAAGTAAACATACTTCTCAGTGTGTAGATTAAATAAAGTATATAAAAAAATATTTCTTAAGAAGATCAACTAAATAAAGAAAAGTACTTCTTAAGGTGGCTGTCTAAAAACAAAAATACTTCCCAAGATGACTGATTAAAGTAACATTGTTTCTCAAAGAAACTGACATAAATAAAATAAAATTGTTTTTCAAAGTTTCCACTAAATAAAGTAAAGTTGTTTTTCAAAGTTTCCACTAAATAAAGTAAAATTGTTTTTCAAAGTTTCCACTAAATAAAGTAAAGTTGTTTTTCAAAGTTTCCACTAAATAAAGTAAAGTTGTTTTTCAAGGTTTCCTCAAAATAAAGTAAACTTTCTTCTCAAGGAGATTGAATAACTAAAGTAAAAGAGATTGATAATATAAAGTCAAATTAATGCTCAGTTCTGTAAAATGATATTTGTATCAGTGGTTTTGAAATGGCCAGTGAATCCAACATTGGGAACATTGAACAGTATGTAAAGGATTCTTGTTACTGGGAAAATAATATTAATCTGGTAAAGACTAAGGACGGGAGCCGCGACAGCTCAGTGGTTAGTGAACTGGACTACAAAGAACAAGAGGTAGGGTTCAATCCCAACCGACGGTTTCCGGGTTCACCCAGCTTTAAATGGGTACTGGATTTTTTTCTGCGAAAGTAAAGCGGCACGGGTGTAATACTGACCACATTACCCCAAAAATCATGTGCAGAAGGTCTGTTAAATTTATGGTCACTAACACCATATTCCCTATACATCACTTGGCGTGACGGGGGCACTTTACTTTTACTTTTTTTAAAGACTGAGGACTGGGTAGAGATCTCATGAGAATGCCTTATGCTTTGTCAGGAGTTTAGAGGATCAAGAAGAAGAAGAAACATTGATGATTTCACTGCAATCAAACCAAAGACACAACAGATTAATTTGAAAACCCTCTCTGCCAAGGCTCAATACATATCAATGTATGGGCCAAAAGACAAAGTAATTATTAAGTAACTAACCTTTAACAATTTTAATAGAAAAGACCTGCATCACAAAGTATTCATTGTCCACAGATAAAATAATCAAACAAAAAGTATATTACAATATTATAAAATAGCCAAAAATAAAGGACATCTTTATCCACATTTTCTGTTACAAAAATGTTTAGAGTTAGAGCAAGATTCAGCTAAACAAACACACACACACATTCACATTTTGCTGGCAATTCTTGGCCAAAATTCTGTTTAGTTTTAAGAAAAAAATATTAATTTTCAAACAGACAGACTAATAAATGGCATCAATAATACTATTTAACAAAGGCACGTTATGTAGGTGATCACAGAGAAACAATAATACCCTACTGGCCAATAAGTATTCTAAAACAACATGAAACATAGAAATGAAACAAGAATAACAATAGATGTAAAGAGCATCGTAAAGAGCATGTAAACAAACATGTACAAAGAAAAGAAAATATAATTTAAACTAAAAGTAATTGAGAATTAATTAAAATATAATTTGGACTAATAGTAATTGAGAATTAATTGAAGAAAGTATAATTTAAACTAACAGTATTTGAGAATTAATTAAAATATAATTTAAACTAATAGTAATTGAGAATTTACTGTATAACTGAGTGACACCCAATTTTATAAATTGTCAATATAATTGATAATTGTGATCACAACAAAATAATTAATGAATTCCTTGACATTACGATTTCTCAAAGTCAAATTAAAAAAATTCTGATTGAGTCTGTAAAAACTGAAATAAATTTTAACAAATTTGGTGAAATGGCTGAATGCAATGTGACTCTGAAATAAGATAAAAATAAACAAACGAGATGTAAAAGGTCAGATACAGTTTCTGTATGTAATGTTTATGGACAATACATGTAACAGTAACATGAAGGGAAGTAAACTGTCACAGTAACATGAAGAGAAGTAAGCTGTCGCAGTAGCATGAAGGGAAGTAAACTGTCACAGTAACCTGAAGGGAAGTAAACTGTCACAGTAACATGAAGGGAAGTAAACTGTCACAGTAACATGAAGGGAAGTAAACTGTCACAGTAACATGAAGGGAAGTAAACTGTCACAGTAACATGAAGGGAAGTAAACTGTCACAGTAACATGAAGGAAAGTCAGGTAAAGTGAGTAGGGAACGAAGAAGGAAAACAACTCAACTCCCAAACATGCCATTATAACATCATATATTCTGGGAACAAGGTGTAGATATCGGAGCTTGCTGTATCTCTATCTATCTATCTATTGACCTTTCGAGCTGTAGCCGGCCCATAGGGCATAGACCAAGATACTCCTTCTTGTATCTGAATTTTCGTTCTAGCAGTTTTCAATTCTTTTAAAGATATTTTATCAAATCTCGCCATTTGTCTCTGTTCTGTGCAAGCAGCTTTATCTCATTGAGGGAGCCGATTCCTGCTGCTCTTGCCTCTCTCATCAATGTTCTTCTCAGTGTCTCTCTGGGTCTTCCTCTTTTCCTCTTACCTGTTGTTTCCCACAAGAGGGCTTGCTGTATCATCATCATCATCATGTGCCTTACCGGTTGGCGTAGGTGATCATGTCCCTCCACAATCTTCTATCTACAGTGCATCGTATCAGTTCTGTTGTTGACTGTTTTCCATGCCATGACACCAAGCTATCCAGTATTTTCTCTCTTTGTCGTCCACGATCTCTTTTTCCTATTATTTTGCCAGTTGTAACCAAGTATGAAAAATCGGTTTCCGGTTGTTTCCAAAATGGAGGAATTATTTTTCTCCGGCTTGGTATAGAACCGTTGATCAGAGGTTTAACAAGCCGCTATCGTAAAAACGATGTTGTTAATGAAACGTAGACCTGATACAGAATGTGTAAATTAGCAGTAGATAGTAGTGATAGTTTTTTCGGCCCTAAAACAACAACAAAAATAGGATTCTGGAATGTGCGAACAATGGCCGCTCCGACGAAACATGCACAGGTCGCGAGCGAGATGGACAGATACGATCTAGATATTTTAGGATTAAGCGAAATGCGCTGGCCTGGAACAGGTAGGAGATCTATTGATAATAAAATAGTAGTTTTTTCTGGAAGGGAAGATGGAAAACACCGTGAAGGAGTAGGCATAATGATGACAGACAAAGCTGCAAGAAGTTTATTAGAATGGGAACCGGTAAATAGCCGTCTGATACGAACACGATACAAAACAAAACATGGAAGACTTTCAATTATTCAATGTTATGCGCCTACTAACGAAGCTGATGATGAAGTTAAGGATGATTTTTATAACCAACTGCAACAACTTATAAACAAAATACCAAAACACGATCTTTTAATTGTAATGGGAGACTTCAACGCCAAAGTAGGACAAGATAACGCAGGAGTGGAACATGTGATGGGGAGAGAAGGCTGTAATACAACAAGTCAGAATGGAGAAAGATTAATAGAATTATGTTTAATAGAAAATTTAGTTATAGGTGGGACATTATTTCCACATAAAAATATCCACAAAACAACATGGATATCTCCTGATGATAGAACATCAAATCAAATTGACCACCTATGTATTAAACAACAATTCAGATCATCATTAATAGATGTAAGAGCATACAGAGGTGCTGATGTTAATAGTGACCACAACCTGTGCATTGGGAAAATAAGATTAAAATTTAGAAACCAACAGAAGAGGTCAATTACACATAAAATTGATAGTCATAAACTGAAAGATGAAGCAATAAAGGAAAAGTTTAACATAGAGCTAAGTAATTGTTATTCAGCACTTGGTGAAATAGACTTAGATATCAATGAAATGTGGGACTCACAGAGCAAAATACTAATGACAGCAGCAGAAGCAAGTGCTGGACTGAAGAAAATGGAAAAACGAGCTTGGATCTCAGACACCACATGGAAATACATCAAAGAAAGAAGAGAAGCGAAGAGAGCCATGACTAATGTAAAGACAAATCTTGGAAAGGTTCTGGCAAAAGCAACATACAAAGAATTAGACAACAAAGTGAAAAGTTCGGCAAGAAGAGATACAAGAGCTTATATAGACAACTTGGCAGAGAAAGCAGAGACAGCTGCAATTACAGGAGACAGCAGAACTCTTTATACTGTACAAAAGATGCTGACAAACACCTATACATCCAGTGGAACACCAATTCTAGACAAATCTGGATTAATGCTAACAACAAGCGCAGACATAAAAGCCCGTTGGGCGGAACACTTCAAAGAAATTCTTAACCGTCCACTACCTCACAGTTTAATAGATTTTGAAGCTGAAACACCAGCAGCAGAATTAGATGTAAATTTAGATGACTTCACCTTGAGTGAAATAGAAACCACCTTAAAGCTAATGACCAATAACAAGGCTGCTGGAGAGGATAAGTTAACAGCTGAGATCCTCAAGGCAATTGATAGCCATAATTTAATACATCTCCAAAAAATGTTCAACATCATTTGGAAAACAGAGAAGACGCCTCATAAATGGAAAAAAGGAATCATTGTTAAGATCCCAAAAAAGGGCAATCTTAGAGATTGTAACAATTGGAGAGGCGTGACACTTTTGTCAGTTGCCTCAAAATTATTCTGTAAAATCATCCTAAATAGAATAAAGGATTCAATAGATACAGTAATGCGTGAAGAACAGGCTGGGTTTAGAAAAGGGAGAAGCTGTCTTGACCACATTTTCACTCTACGACTTATATTGGAGGAACACATTGAAAAGCAAAAACCTTTTGTACTTAACTTCATCGACTTCAAAAAAGCATTTGATAGTATTCATAGAGATTCTTTGTGGAAAATTCTGAAGCAATATGGCTTACCATCAAAAATCATAAATATTATCAAAGACATGTATGATGGTTACACATGTGCAGTTCGAACAGAGGAAGGACTGAGCGAATGTTTCCCAATAGAAACTGGGGTTAAACAAGGATGTATTTTATCGCCCTTGTTATTTGGAATTGTTATGGACTTCATAATGAAGAAATGCTGCACTGGTAATAAAGGCATCGAATGGATACAAGGAGACCATTTGGAGGACCTGGACTTTGCTGATGACATAGTTCTCATCAGCAATCAGATAAAAACGATGCAGGAAAACACAAATGAACTATCATCAATAGCCAGCAAAATTGGGCTTGAGGTCAATCATGAAAAGACTAAAGTCATGAAAAGTTTAATTCCAACAAGTGACAAAATATACATGGAAAACAAACCAGTAGAAGAGATCGATCACTTCATCTATCTTGGAAGTCACATTGATCGAGAAGGGGATACAAGCAAAGAAATTAGAATCAGAATGGCTAAAGCAGCAATGTCTTTCAGAAGCCTTGAAAAGTTGTGGAAATCAAAACTCATTAGCACAAACACAAAACTTAGGCTATTCAAATCAAATGTACTATCAACCCTTACGTATGCGTGTGAAAGCTGGAAAACAACAAGAGATATAGAAACAAAGTTGAACGCATTCGAAAATAAATGTCTAAGGAAAATACTTGGTATAGAATGGAACGAATTCAAAACAAACGAGGAAATTAGAGAAATCGCCAATCAACCACTAATATCTTCAGTAATAAAGAAAAGACGATGGTCATACGTTGGACATGTGATGAGAAGAGATAATAATCGAATAGCAAAGCAAGCCCTCATATGGGAAACAACAGGTAAAAGAAAAAGAGGAAGACCCAGGGAGACACTGAGAAGAACATTGATGAGAGAGGCAAGAGCAGCAGGAATCGGCTCCCTCAATGAGATAGAACTGCTTGCACAGAACAGAGACAGATGGCGAGATTTGATAAAATATCTTTAAAAGAAAACTGCTAGAACAAAAATTCATATAGGAGAAGGTGTATCTTGGTCTACGCCCTATGGGCCGGTTACGGCTCGAAAGGTCAATAGAATAGAACCAAGTATTCCAACTTTCCCCTTCTCATGATGTGCCCGAAAAATGTTGATTGCTTCTTTCTGATGTTTTTTAAGAGCTCCCTTTTAGTGTTGGCCTCCTTGAGAACTTCATTGGTCTTTTTATCTGTCCAGGGAACTTTCAACATTCTTCTGAGAAATCCCATCTCTGTGGCCTCCAATCGTCTTTTCATTTGTTTGTCTACTGTCCATGATTCGCTTCCATAGGTCAGAATTGGTTCTATATAGCACCGATGAACTCTCTTTCTCATTTTATACTACAGTAAAATGATTCTATTCCCATTTAATAGCCTTGTCAAAGCAGATGAGGAAGAAAGGTATATGTCCTACAAACACAAACACAGTAATGAGTGCTGCTATAATCTGAGATCAAAACAAAAGTCAGTTTAAATGCAAATGTTTAAAATGGAAACGCAACCATGAATGAGCAAATACAATATTTACTAATATTATTTGCTCACGGCTTGGATAGCTCTTCTATCTATCTATCTATCTATCTATTGACCTTTCGAGCCGTGGCTGCCCCATAGGGCGTAGACCAAGATACTCCTTCTCGTATCTGAATTTTTTGTTCCAGCAGTTTTCAATTCTTTTAGAGATATTTTATGAAATCTCGCCATTTGTCTCTGTTCTGTGCAAGCTGCTCTATCTCATTGAGGGAGCCGAATCCTGCTGCTCTTGCCTCTCTCATCAATGTTCTTTTCAGTGTCTCACTGGGTCTTCCTCTTTTCCTCTTACCTGTTGTTTCCCATATGAGGGCTTGCTTTGCTATTCGGTTATTATCTCTTCTCATCACATGTCCAATATATGACCATCGTCTTTTCTTTATTACTGAAGATATTAGTGGTTGATTGGCGATTTCTCTAATTTCCTCATTTGTTTTGAATTCGTTCCACTCTATACCAAGTATTTTCATTAGACATTTATTTTCGAATGCGTTCAACTTTGTTTCTATATCTCTTGTTGTTTTCCAGCTTTTTTTTTAGCTCTTCTATACTGAAACAATATTTAGGTAAGTTCTCTAAATATTTCAGAGCTAAAATATTTCTATTACATTTTTTAATGAAAAGCAAAAGAAGCAAAAAGTTTCCTTATTGAGAGTTCTGTTGATCTGAAGAATTCTATTTCCAAAATGGTTATAATTTCTCTATCTCTTGCAATATAAAAGTTATGGTTGTATGGTTAAACGTTTGTACAACAAAAAGAGGACCCGATGGTGCTATGGTTAATGCTCTTGCCTGCCAATCTCAAGATTCAGAGTTTAAATGCCAGTTCAGGCAAAAAATTGTTTCCAGCCTAAAAGGTGTTAGGGTCCACCCAGCCTCTCTAAATGAGTTCCAAAGATACTGACCAGGAAGGAAAGGCAGCGAGGAAGGGTACTGGCCATTACACCTTAAGAAGCTGAGTACAATAAAATATTAACACTTCATTATCCAATGGAGATTGTTAAGGGGCTCACCTGTACTTTTAACAATAAATGGCATAATTGAGAGTACTCCATGCTAGACTTAAAGTGGTCAAGCTAGATTCATGCATCACTCTAGAAACATTACATACAACATCTTGAGCAGAACATGGTACTTCAGACTTAGTTGATGAGTGACTTAGATTCAGTTTGACTTGAAACAAGACATGACTGACAGAATGAGACATCCGGTAAGAACAAGGTGTCCCAGGCCTAGAACAGAACATTCAAAGCTAAGAACAAGATGTCCCAGACTTAGAACAGAACATTCAAAGCTAAGAACAAGATGTCCCAGACTTAGAATAGAACATTCAAAGCTAAGAACAAGATGTCCCAGACTTAGAACAGAACATTCAAAGCTAAGAACAAGATGTCCCAGACTTAGAACAGAACATTCAAAGCTAAGAACAAGATGTCCCAGACTTAGAACAGAACATTCAAAGCTAAGAACAAGGTGTCCCAGGCCTAGAACAGAACATTCAAAGCTAAGAACAAGATGTTCCAGACTTAGAACAGAACATTCAAAGCTAAGAACAAGATGTCCCAGACTTAGAACAGAACATTCAAAGCTAAGAACAAGATGTCCCAGACTTAGAACAGAACATTCAAAGCTAAGAACAAGATGTCCCAGACTTAGAACAGAACATTCAAAGCTAAGAACAAGATGTCCCAGACTTAGAATAGAACATTCAAAGCTAAGAACAAGATGTCCCAGACTTAGAACAGAACATTCAAAGCTAAGAACAAGATGTCCCAGACTTAGAACAGAACATTCAAAGCTAAGAACAAGATGTCCCAGACTTAGAATAGAACATTCAAAGCTAAGAACAAGATGTCCCAGACTTAGAACAGAACATTCAAAGCTAAGAACAAGATGTCCCAGACTTAGAACAGAACATTCAAAGCTAAGAACAAGATGTCCCAGACTTAGAACAGAACATTCAAAGCTAAGAACAAGATGTCCCAGACTTAGAACAGAACATTCAAAGCTAAGAACAAGATGTCCCAGACTTAGAACAGAACATTCAAAGCTAAGAACAAGATGTCCCAGACTTAGAACAGAACATTCAAAGCTAAGAACAAGATGTCCCAGACTTAGAACAGAACATTCAAAGCTAAGAACAAGATGTCCCAGACTTGGAACAGAACATTCAAAGCTAAGAACAAGATGTCCCAAACAGAACAAAACTCCCAGCTCTAAGAATGAGTCAACTCA
This sequence comes from Megaustenia siamemsis, assembly GCA_032433765.1. Taxonomy (NCBI): domain Eukaryota; kingdom Metazoa; phylum Mollusca; class Gastropoda; order Stylommatophora; family Ariophantidae; genus Megaustenia; species Megaustenia siamemsis. The sequence continues at coordinate 14,123,512 of JAVIAB010000008.1, forward strand.
GCTTTGAACAGAACACCTTATATTCAGAACAAGACTCCACAGACACAAAGATTCAGAACAAGACATCCCAGAAAAAGAATAAGACATTACAGAGTCAAAACAAGACATCACATATGAGACACACACACACTGTATCCTCTCATTCACACAAATAAACAAAATGGAATAAGTCTCTGCCTATCCTATCCACCATTCCCTGGTCCATGAACAATATTTCTAAATGTTGTTTTCTGTAATAAAGAGCTCCTAGTCCACTAAAAGACATCAAGGATCTAGCTTTCAGAGTCACATCATAAACGACTGTTACACCCACTGATTGATGATTGGATCATCTTGTTCAATGTTCCAAGTCACACTGTTTCAAGCCTCGCAATCCAGCCATCAGGATTATCCCTGAAACAAAGGGTTAGAAAAAAGTTGGAACAAGTTCTCAAAATGATTTCTTGCTGGGTATTAAAAAAAATGGAGAGTGTATGCTGGGGTTAGGAGTAAAGGCATCAAGATGCATAGAGATGCGAAGCTGCTGTAACGGCGATGATAATAATGACAATTTTAAAAAAAAAAGAGAGAAAAAAGTGGTATGGTAGCAGCTTTACGTAGGTGAGAAACAAAACAAAAGTCAAATGACATTTCGGCCAAGTAGGCCTTCAGCCGGAACAACAAACAATAACACAAAAATATATATAAGGATATGTACACAAATCTAACTACATGGCGATCTATCTATCTTTCGTTCGCCCGAAGTATTGTCTTTATCTGCAATGTCGTTTCCTGTATAAATTTTACTGTCTTTTGTAATTCTTGCAGTGGCCCATATAGTTTTGTCGGTAGTGTTGTATCTATGGGCCAATGGATTTTCCTCAGTCTACTATATTCTGTACAGTCTTGAAGTATGTGTTCAACAGTCTGGGGCACCTGTCCACATGTAGAAGTAGTTGAGGTGGTGATCTTGAATTTTGTATACATATGACTATGGAGTTGATTGTGTCCTGTTCTGAGGCGTATAATGATAACTTGTTCATATCTATTCATATTATGAAAGGCATCCTGATTTGGGGCTTGTGGTCCTCTGATTGATTTGATTATCTGTTTCTTATGATGGTATGTAACCGGTATATCTAGTAGTGTGCCTGTTGAACCTTCCTTTGCCAACTGATCTGCTTTCTCATTTCCTGGTATTCCACAGTGAGATGGGATCCACTGCAGGGCAACCCAACATGGCGATAATATGCTGCTGTGGTTATCAAACTGGTCAATTTCCAGAAAATATGGTTGATGTTAGTTAATTTGGTCAGGATTTTCTACCAGGAAAGTGAACTAAAAGTCTAGATTTGTAAACATAGCTCTGGAGCAGGTGTTTGATAATCACCAGTTTGATAATCTCTTGATAGACAGTCATATAAAACTGTTTTATTTGTTTATCAAATGTAAAAGCCAAGGTGTCAACAAATAAGTTGAAGAAGACAGCACCTTTTGGGTAGAATTCTGGCAGTCATTACATTTAACATAATGATGAAGACAATAGCCCCCCCCCCCCCCCCCCCCATCATAATTTTTTTTAGGTGCTTTTTATGACTTGCCAGGAGGCACTTTTTTTGTTTACTTAGCTGGTACATGCAAGAAAAATGTGTAAGATACATTGGATAATGAACAAGATCAATGAAGACATATTAAAAGATTAAAACATTAACTAGAATTGGCATATAAACACCATTCTACAGAGGAAATTAAAATACTGTGGCCACATCAAAAGACACAGCAGGCTGGAAAGAACAATAATGGAAGGCATGGTTACTGTTGTTTTAGGAAAAACAGATCATGCATTGATTAAATAACCACCTTATGTAAAATAGTTGAAGCAAGAGGAGCATTCGTTGCACTGGGAAACATATGGAAGTCCAAAGAAATTAGGTTAAATACAAAATTAAAAATTTGCAACTCCAATGTTAAATCAGTCCTATTATATGGCTGTGAAACATGGAGAAAAATAAAAATGACAATCATGAAGATACAGACCTTTCAGTGGATAAAGAGATGCAGCGAAGACGATGGCATTGGATAGGACACACACAGCGGAAGCCAACTGAGAATATTACACAACAGGCCCTTTTTTGGAATCCAGCAAGGAAAATGACAAAGAGGAAGGCTAAAATATTCTTGGAGAAGACGGAAGCAGAGATGAAGATGATGGGGAAGACATGGAATGATCTTAAAAGAATGGCAAGAAACATAAGGGCCTGGAAAGTGTTTGTTGAAAACCTATGTTCCTCAGGGGATTGAAAGGTAGAAGAAGAAGAATGGTTCCCGGTGATGCATCAGGGGCAGACCAAAAAGAAGCTGGTTTCAAGACATCAAAGAGACCTTGAACATTACAAAAGAAAAAGAGGGAGATCTTGCTGAAGACAGAGATTCTTTTAGGCTGCGGTGAATGGAATATTCTGCCAAGGACATGTGACCTGATGATGATGATGAAGATGAGGTTCATGCAAGAAGTATGAAGTCAATACAATATTGAAAAGCAAAACAACCACTTCATTTAGTTCACAGTGTGAATATTGCAGAGATCACTGCTTCTAAAATCTATGGCTCTGTTTCCATAACAATACTTTTTACAATGACAGCCTGTCAAGCCATCGATCAACCTCCTTAGTCGCCTCTTACGACATGCCTGGAAGGTCACAGTGTCACTATTCAAATTTTCCAAAATTGGAGAGAGTAGTAATAGGTGAAAGAAAATGAGGCTGATCTAGAAAAATACTAAAAAGAACACTAAGGTGAGAGGCAACAACACCAGGCATCAGCTATTTTCATGATATTGAGAGACTTGCTCTGAACAGGGACGTGTGGTGAGATACTATGCAGATCCTGTGCAAAGTCTGACACTTAGTAGCAAAGATTGTCAAACATGAAGAATGTACAATTTCTGCCATCTTCCGCACGAAATGATAATAGATAGTAATAGCAAGCACTGCTGTATAAACAGACAATTTGAGGTGGCACTGTAGTTAAATGGGAGCCGCGATAGCTCAGTGGTTAGTGAACTGGACTACCACGGACAAGGGGTAGGGTTCGATCCCAACCGACGGCTTCCGGGTTCACCCAGCCTTAAATGGGTACCGGATTTTTTTCTGGGAAAGTAAAGCAGCACGGGCGTAATACTGACCACATTACCCCAAAAATCATGTGCTGAAGGTCTGTAAAATATAGGGTCACTAACACCATATTTCCCTATACGCCATTTGGCATGACTGGGGTACTTTACTTTTTTTTTTTTTAACTGTAGTTAAATGCCTGTCTTACGTGACAAGAAGGTCTGTTACTATACTTTCATCGTCATGTGCTATGGTGATTGGCATATGTGATCATGTTCCCCCAGGTATTCCTGTTCCTGCAGTTCCTATTCAGTTCAACTGTTAACTTATTCTCACACCAGACTGCTCACATGACTAGTATTCACTGTCAATGTCTTCCTTTGTCTCTTATACTTCAGAATGTCCGTTAAAAAAACTGGCAAAAATCATATTGGCACTTTTTCACAATGAACTTAATCATCATTAATCATCAAAATAGACAAGAAAGAATCATGCTTTAATTTAATCATCAAAGTAGACAAGAAAGAATCATGCTTTAATTTAATCATCAAAATAGCCTAGAAATTTTTTATTATTTTTTTTTTGTGTGCGTTCGCTAGCTTTCACCTTTGGTGAAGTCCCTAGAGACTAGAAATTGAATTTTGTATGTTAATCCGCTTTTCCCTGGCAGCCATGTACACAGGGGTCATGCGGCGCACAGGGAGATAACTATGTCTTCGGAGATACACATTTTTTTCCATTGATGAGTAATCGACGTTTGAAGCTGGGCCTTGCTGCTGAGACCAGGAGTGGTTGTCACAGAGAGAAATCACAAATAAAAATCCCAAATGGTGCAGCCGAAGCATGAACTCATAACCTCTCTCTCTCAAGACAGGCATCTTGCCAACCAGCCATTGAAAAAAAGTTTGATAATTTAATGACCAAAATAGATAAGAAAGAATCTTACTTAATTTCATCTTTGGAAATACTGCCTCCTTTGGACATAAGCTCAGCAGCTTGTGATACAATTGGATCCCAGCCCAGGCTGGCCACTGCAACCACTTTGTCACCCCTGGGATAATAATATCAGTTACATGTTGATTATGGTAGACATGATGAAATTAATAATGACTTACATTTATAGAGAGAAACAGACAAATTTTATATTGGTCATAGAAGGTAAAGAGACATGCTGGACACTGAAAGATGATAAAGAAATAGAAGTTGGATATGTAAGTAAAGTAAAGTACCCCCATCACACCAAGTGGCGTATAGGGAAATATGCTGTTAGTGACCCTATATTTTACAGACCTTCAGCACATGATTGTTGGGGTAATGTGGTCGGTATTACGCCCATGCTGCTTTACTTTCCAAGAAAAAAATCCGGTACCCATTTAAGGCTGGGTGAACCCGGAAGCCGTCGGTTGGGATCGAACCCTACCCCTTGTCCTTTGTAGTCCAGTTTACTAACCACTGAGCTATCGCGGCTCAAGTTGGATATGTAATAGAAGATAATGAAATAGAAGTGGATATGTAATAGAAGGTATAGAAATAGAAGTGGATATGTAATAGAAGATAATGAAATAGATGTTGGAAATGTAATAGAAGGTATAGAAATAGATGTTAGATATGTAATAGATGGTATAGAAATAGATGTTAGATATGTAATAGAAGGTATCGAAATAGAAATGGATATGTAACAGAAGGTATAGAAATAGAAATGGATATGTAACAGAAGGTATAGAAATAGAAATGGATATGTAACAGAAGGTATAGAAATAGAAATGGATATGTAACAGAAGGTATAGAAATAGAAATGGATATGTAACAGAAGGTATAGAAATAGATGTTGGATATGTAACAGAAGGTATAGAAATAGAAATGGATATGTAATAGAAGGTATAGAAATAGATGTTGGATATGTAATAGAAGGTATAGAAATAGATGTTGGATATGTAACAGAAGGTATAGAAATAGATGTTGGATATGTAATAGAAGGTGAGCCACGATAGCTCAGTGGTTAGTGAACTGGACTACAAAGGACAAGAGGTACGGTTTGATCCCAACCGACGACTTCTGGTTCACCCAGCCTTTAATGGGTACTGGATTGTTTTCTGCGAAAGTAAAGCAGCACAGGTGTAATACTGACCACATTACCCCAAAAATCATGTGCCAAAGGTCTGTAAAATTTATGGTCACTAACACCATATTCCCTATACGTCACGTGGCGTGACGGGGGTACTTTATTTTTTTTTATACTTATGTAATAGAAGGTATAGAAATAGAAGTGGATATGTAATAGAAGGTATAGAAATAGAAGTGGATATGTAATAGAAGGTATAGAAATAGAAGTGGATATGTAATAGAAGGTATAGAAATAGAAGTGGATATGTAATAGAAGGTATAGAAATAGAAGTGGATATGTAATAGAAGGTATAGACATAGATGTTGAATATATGATAGAAGATAATGAAATAGATGTCAGTCATGCAACAGTGGGTAAAGGAATATGTTGGATATTTGAAAGAAAATAAAAGAACAGATTTGGACATATGGTCGAATGTAGAGAAACCATAACAGAATGTACAATAAAAGGAAATATTTTTTTAATCTTTACAGCCCTTTATCTTATTTCTGGGGTTTGCCAGGGGATTTAGTAAGTAAAGAGCCCCAGTCATGCCAAGTGGCGTATAGGGAATATGGTGTTAGTGATCATAAATTTTACAGACCTTCAGCACATGATTTTTAGGGTAATGTGGTCGGTATTGCGCCCGTGCCACTTTACTTTCCCAGAAAAAAATGTGGTACCCATTTAAAGCTGGGTAAACCCGGAAGCCGTCGGTTGGGATTGAACCGTACCCCTTGTCCTTTGTAGTCAAGTTCACTAACCACTGAGCTATCACGGCTCCCAGGGGGATATAGGATTGGAGAATAAAGACTGCTTGTCCTTTGGTGTCACGACGAGGTGTTCAGGTCAAAGTTTTTATTTCACGTCCGACAGATTTAAACTATTTGACCGAACTAAGATCTGAACCTGCATTCTTATGATGTGGAGTTATAGATTTGACCAACAATGCTCTGAATGTTTGGAATAGTGATAGAAGGTAAAGAAATGGATGTTGGACAAATGAAAGAAGGTAAAGAAACAGATGTTGGACAAATGAAAGAAGGTAAAGAAACAGATGTTGGACAAATGAAAGAAGGTAAAGAAACAGATGTTGGACAAATGAAAGAAGGTAAAGAAACAGATGTTGGACAAATGAAAGAAGGTAAAGAAACAGATGTTGGACAAATGAAAGAAGGTAAAGAAACAGATGTTGGACAAATGAAAGAAGGTAAAGAAACAGATGTTGGACAAATGAAAGAAGATAAAGAAACAAATGTTGGACAAATGAAAGAAGATAAAGAAACAGATGTTGGATAAATGAAGGAAGGTAAAGAAACAGATGTTGGACAAATGAAAGAAGATAAAGAAACAGATTGGACAATTGAAGGAAGGTAAATAAACAGACATTGGATAAAAGAAAGAAGGTAAAGAAACAGATGTTGGATAAAAGAAAGAAGGTAAAGAAACAGATGTTGGATAAAAGAAAGAAGGTAAAGAAACAGATGTTGGATAAAAGAAAGAAGGTAAAGAAACAGATGTTGGATAAATGAAAGCTGGTAAATAAACAGACATTGGATAAAAGAAAGAAGGTAAAGAAACAGATGTTGGATAAAAGAAAGAAGGTAAAGAAACAGATGTTGGATAAAAGAAAGAAGGTAAAGAAACAGACATTGGATAAAAGAAAGAAGGTAAAGAAACAGATGTTGGATAAATAAAAGAAGGTAAAGTAACAGATGTTGGATAAATGAAAGAAGTTAAGGAAACATATATTACAACATGGGCAGAAGAAAATAAAATAATTTTGGAGATGAGAGAGAAAGCTGACCTGCAAGCATGTGTAAATAGGTACTGGTAAAAGTAAAGATTGTGACTAACCAAGCACATAACACTTTAACAAATCAATGTCATGCACGGTCATTGGGACATACAACCAGCATACTAATCACTACACAACCATTATAGAAAATATGAATTAATTTTTACACAACCAATCCAGAAAATATGAACTAATTATTACACAACCAATACAGAAAATATGAACTAATCACTACACAACCATTTTAGAAAATATGAACTAATTAATCACTACACAACCAATACAGAAAATGTAAACTAATCACTACACAATAATTATAGAAATTATGATCTAATTATTTACACAACCAATACAGAAAATGTAAACTAATCACTACACAACCAATACAGAAAATGTAAACTAATCACTACACAATAATTATAGAAATTATGAACTAATTATTTACACAACCAATACAGAAAATGTAAACTAATCACTACACAACCAATACAGAAAATGTAAACTAATCACTACACAATAATTATAGAAATTATGAACTAATTATTTACACAACCAATACAGAAAATGTAAACTAATCACTACACAATAATTATAGAAATTATGAACTAATTATTTACACAACCAATACAGAAAACGTAAACTAATCACTACACAACCAATACAGAAAATGTAAACTAATCACTACACAACCAATACAGAAAATGTAAACTAATCACTACACAACCAATACAGAAAATGTAAACTAATCACTGCACAAACAATACAGGAAATATGAACTAATTACAGTTATGAAACAGACTTGAACAAAGTGAAGCTCACTTGGTGTAATAGGCCACAAATTTGTTGTCATTAAGGTCTCCATGAAGAACAACGTCATCATAACCTGGCCCATATCCTAAATAAAAAAAAGTAAAAAATAATAGTTATTTCACAGTTTAACATAAAATAAAGATATTGGAAATCTCATAAAATTAAGGTAGCCACGATAGCTCAGTGGTTAGTGAACTGGACTACAAAGGACAAGAGGTCAGTTTCGATCCTGACCGACAGCTTCCGGGTTCACCCAGCCTTAAATGGGTACTGGATTTTTTTCTGGGAAAGTAAAGCGGTACGGGCGTAATACCGACCACATTACCCCAAAAATCATGTGCCGAAGGTCTGTAAAAATTATGGTCACTAACACCATATTCCCTATACGCCACTTGGCATGATGGGGGCTCTTTACTTTTACAAAAAATTTAGCATCTCTGCGAAGTCAAATATAAAGTGTACTAGGTCGCAGTTTTTTAATCATTGCCTGCGCTACCAATTAGAGCTGCACAGTAGTTGACCTGTCAACAAAATTTGTCGATGCCCTTTAGAGGAAGCTATGACGCGAGTGGAGTGGATATTGGGAATTCTCGACTACAGTGTAATCGATTTCATCAACAGAACAGAAGAGGTCACATCATTAAAAATGAAGGAGCCAGTGATCCTCATCACTGTTGCTATCTTCTATCAACTAGAGGAGTAGGATTCCCATTCATGTTTTTCAACTGAGTTCACTGGACAGTCTTATGGTGGGACTGAGATAAATTTAACTTCATATTCTCTAACATAACAACAGAGTAGGCATGTTGTGCAGGTATTCCTCTCAAGGAATGAGACAAAACATGTGACAGCACCTAAGCTAAAGAGGTCACCAACTTGTAGCTAATTATGACAAAGTAGGCATGGTGTGCAGGCATTCCTCTCAAGGAATGAGACAAAACATGTGACAGCACCTAAGCTAAAGAGGTCACCAACTTTTAGCTAATTATGACAAAGTAGGCATGGTGTGCAGGCATTCCTCTCAAGGAATGAGACAAAACATGTGACAGCACCTAAGCTAAAGAGGTCAACAACTTGCAGCTAATTATGACAAAGTAGGCATGTTGTGCAGGCATTCCTCTCAAGGAATGAGACAAAACATGTGACAGCACCTAAGCTAAAGAGCTCACCAACTTGTAGCTAATTGTGTCAGGATCAATGAACCAAAACTAATAAATCCCTAAGCTCATCAACTTGTTGATAACATTTACCAGTTCCTCCCAACTCTCCATTAGCCGCTGACTAATGTCCTCATATTGTTTACCTCAGACCTGTTGCTCTATGTTTTTGATCACCTTAACACAGCCTTGACCACATCTGATCACATATAATCCACCTCTTCCAATACTGGGCCCCACAAATTAACCCTTAATAACAACACCTATCTGTAACTCTTCCAGTTATGATACTGTAGTAAAAATTCTATCTATCTATCTATTGACCTTTCGAGCCGTAGCCGGCCCATAGGGCGTAGATCAAGATACTCCTCTTATCTGAATTTTTCTTCTAGCAGCTTTCAATTCTTTTAAATATATTTTATCAAATCTTGCCATTTGTCTCTGCTCTGTGCAAGCAGCTCTATCTCATTGAGGGAGCCGAATCCTGCTGCTCTTGCCTCTCTCATCAATGTTCTTCTCAGTGTCTCTCTGGGTCTTCCTCTTTTTCTCTTACCTGTTGTTTCCCACATGAGGGCTTGCTTTGCTATTCGGTTATTATCTCTTCTCATCACATGTCCAACATATGACCATCGTAGTAAAAATTATTACAACTTAAATGTAACATTAAGTGCTCTAAAAATAGTAATTTCTCTGAACTTTTGACACACTCCCATATGTTCACACTAGGCAAAACATGGGGACTTGGAATTCCTGGCTCAGATTGATTTATGACTTGAGTGAGTATCACACATCATGGACAGGACGTGCTGCAATGTCTATTGGTACGGTTGCTGTATGTCCATCAGTATGTTCAGCTACCTCATAGCGTTATTCGCTGTGTTTCCTAAGTCACGAAGGGATGTTTGATGTCTGTCGATGGCGAAAAAAAAAAGTAAAAACTACCAATTTCTTGAAAACTGGTGTTTTTTTTTGTTTGTGTATGTACAAAAATGATGTATCTTATGAAATGAAAAAAAAAATAATTAGATATCAATAGAAACAACTCCAACACTCAGGGTCACCAGAAGTAGTAATTAGGAAGGTACATGGAGCGTGATAAAGTTTGACCATGGCAAAATGTCAAACTTTAAAGAATTTGTGTTTTGATACGGCCATTTTTACGGTGGTATCATAATCTAGGGTTAAAAGATCTTTATGGAAAGATTGTGACCTGCCATATACTTCAAATCATCTGCTCTAGATAATGAGCGAGCAATGTCTTACCCTTGTCTTCATCCGTTTTCTATCCGGTGAGATCTAAACTCTGAGTAATGGGTATAAAAGTAAGCAACCAGGACAGTAGGAATAAAGCTCAGAGTATTTCATCATTATTTTGCTTATATAGCTCTCATCATTCTATGATTATCATGAGATCTACATGCGTAATCAAGAAAGAGATTGGAGTACTTATGAAGGATATTGTCCAAGTACAATAATAAAAATAATAATAACGGTCTTATATATAACTCTCTTATGATTACATCATTAACACGACTACAATATTACATCATTAACATGACTACAATATTACATCATTAACACGACTACAATATTACATCATTAACTACTACAATATTACATCATTAACACGACTACAATATTACATCATTAACACGACTACAATATTACATCATTAACACGACTACAATATTACATCATTAACACGACTACAATATTTAGTTCTTACCAGTATATCTGATGCCCTTCCCATACTGCACAGTCCAGAAGTAAGGGACACTGTGAATCTCTTTAGCCTTGCCAGCAATACTCAGAGCCGCAACTCTTCCTGTTTAATTTACAATTTAAATTCATCACATTGAACCACTTTGTTGGGCATTCTACCAGAAGCATAAGATTTCAAGACCAACATGAACTATCATACCAACATCTCAGGTGGGGAGCCTTGGTAGTCTAGTTGGGAAAACCACCCGGCACAGCTACTGACTTTCAGACAACCCGTGTTCGATTCCCACTGGAAGCAGTTTGTGAGTTGTACTTGTGGTTGGAAAAAAAAAAAAAACCCACGGTCGACCCAGCAGCTGGCAGAAATAGGTACCAGGGTAGCACTCTGGGAAGGTGAGGAATGCCGCCTCACATTGTGAGTTTCGATGCTTGATGCAACACTGTCCAGAAGTCTAAAAATACTTCTAGATAGGCGACCGAGCTCATATGGGTGAAAATTCATGTGCTAAGATGCTAATCCAAGTCTCGTACTTTACTTTTACTGTATTTTTTACTTTACTTTACCTTACCTTACCTTAAACTTTAACTTTTTAACTTAACTTTTTAACTTTAACTTAACTTTAACTTTTACTTTTACTTTACCTTCACTTCACTTCACTTCACTTTACTTCACTTTACTTTACTTCAATTTACTTTCTTTATTTTACTTTACTTTACATCTTAGGTGATTGGTTTTAGCTCATTCACAGCTGTTTGCTTTAATACCAAACTGGCAATTTAGTTCTAGTCCTAGACATATTGCAACACTTATTTGTTTTCACTGTAACTTCTGGATATTTTAATGCATGATTTGCTGGTGGTCTTTATAACCATCTTATTTGTTGATCAGAATGTAACTCATTTTGTGTTGTGACACCTATTCTTCCTCTAATATCTTCAATTATGATCTTTTCTTTACTCATTACAGTCTTATTCTGAGATATCTCATTTTAATTGCTAGGATCTTCCTTCAGTCTTATATAGATAATGTTCATGTTTGATACCAATGGTACAACGCTGGGAGAAAGACTGTGTTGAATATTTATTTATATTTTTTTAAAACAAACCTCGAAAACTGTTTTAAACTTTTATTAATTTTCCAATTACTTGTTTTGCTTTCTATACATTTGCTTTTTGATTACTTGCGTTCGCCCGATGACTTAAGGAGTGTACCTCGTCATCATCCGCCCTTAAAAGGACGTTAAGTAGGCGTGTCTGCGTTGTGTTGTGGTTTACAGTATAACTGTGATATTTGCACCTTTCGGCCTAACACATCCGACTTCAGCATGACATTTTTGAGTACCGGGTTGTCTTCCCTCTTCGATCCCAACTCGCTTGGCCAGACTAGACAGGTTAGCCTGTTACTAGAGGCACCACGGAGAGGTGGAGCAAGGTCTGGATGGTTCTGGTTCACCGAACCTGGCGCGAGCCATCAGCTGTGGATCACTGACAACTTCCAGCTCTGGTGCTCCCATTTGCTTTTTATTTCAGCCTCAATTTTCCTTCACAGATGCTACACTTCTCAAATGTTCAACTTATTTCAAGTTCTTGTTACCAATGACAGATTTTGTTTTAAGTCTGCCTTTATTACGACCTCTGTTTTTTTTTTGGATCAGTCTTCATATTTTCAGTTTTGCTCCATTCAAATCAATCAAATGTTGTTTCTGTAATCTGTAAGCAAAATGGTCATGCACAGTCTGAAAGGAGCAAAACAAGGACAAGAAGAGGATGCAAAAGATATGTCAGGAATAATAACTGGAGGTCACAATTTACATTTCAATAATTTACATAATGTAGATGATACAGTATTAACTGTAGAAAATGAGCAAGATTTACAGACACTTTTAAATAAACCAAGTTAAGACAGAAGATTAAAATTCAATATTTCCCCAAAAAGAAATGATTATAAACTACAGGATAAACTGTAAGAACATGTCAGAGGTTAAAACACTGAAAGAAATAAAAAGTTCACACATCAGGGAATGAAACAAGACACCAGACTGCACCTAGGCTGAAGAGGTCATCAACTCATGGCTAATTGCTTGTATCAGGATCAATAAACGAAAACTGATACCTTCATGTAGTGGACCTAGAAACAGCTTAGCCAATTTGGCCAAATGAGCAAAGCAGAACCCAAAAATGAGATGCCAAACTCATGTTGAGTGTGTTGGACCAAAAGGCACAGGTCTGTTAAAGGGCAGATGGAAAATAAATCAGTCATCAAGAAAATTCAGAAGAATAAGTAGATAGATCAACATGAATTAAACTTCATAACAGAAGATGGAAGATGTAAAAACTAAAATAAAGGACTAGGATCTCTCAAAGTAAAACAAGCTTTGTTAGACTAAAAAACATGCTAACAAATTATGACTAGAGAGTCAGTCCTACAGTGGCTACATATAGAACTAATACTGCTTTATGAATGTTCTTTTTAGGTAAGAATATACAATTTCTCCACTGCAATTAAAACACAATTTCATCTACTAAACTTGAGCGTGTTATAAAATGCCACCATAAACAGGTTTTACCTCTGAAACATAAACTCAGCAATAAACCTATGATATAAGTTTTGCTTTATTCTGTAAAGAACAAATGGGACAAATGAAGTTCTCACCGTGCTGATGTGCCATCTGCCAGTGCTGGATGTTGACATGCTTGTTGTCAGCGGTGAAGAGTGGGAACTCAACAATATCACCGGCAGCGTACACATCTGGTAGATTTGTTTGCATGAACTGAAAGTATATTGAAGATACACATTTATCAACATTTTACTGGTAACAACATAAAGTAATGCAGTTTTACCGGTTGAATTATCTGTCCATTAATTAGAAGTCTCAAAACAAATGGTTCAGACAAGAGTGAACAAATCTCAGGATGTCTCAAACATTCATCTTGATAGTTGTAGACCTTAGAAAGTGAACAAATCTCAGGATGTCTCAAACATTCATCTTGATAGTTGTAGACCTTAGAAAGTGGACAAATTAATAGAAAAACCTTCTTCTTTATGTCTTGTAGGACAGCAACAAAAGCTCTCAACTTGTTCTCTTCTACAATGCAAAACAGCACAAAGCACACAAAAAACAACTAATACAATGTATTTTCATTCCAATCCTAGGCTATCAATGCTAAACATGGACACTCATGATGACAAGTAAGTCAGAAACATAAATTAGTCACCACTCAAATGAAATGTTTAAGGAAAGCAGTTGGAATGACCAGAAAATGCAAAATTGGGAATGACAGAGAAAAAATTGACAAAAACCAATCTTAACTCTAGATTACGATACCTATTTGTAACCTTTCCAGTTATGATACCATAGTAAAAATTACTACAACTTGAATATAACATTAGGTGCTCTAAAAATAGTAATTTCTATGAACTCTTGACACAATCCCATGTTTTCACACTAGGCAAAAGACTTGGACTCAAAATTCCTGGTTCAGATTGATTTATGACCTGAGTTTAACCTCATGGACCAGAAGTGTTATAGTGTCTATCAGTATGGCCGCCATAAGTCTGTCAGTATGTTCAGTGCCGCATAGTGTTATTCGCTGTGTTTCCTGATTCACAAAGGGTTGTTTGATATCTGCTAATGACCAGGAAATTTCCTGGTCAAAGTAAAAAAAAATCTAAGAGGAAAAAATTTCTTGAAAATTTGAGATTTTTTTTTCTCCATTAAACGATGTATCTCACGATCTCAAAAATATAAATAAATAAATTCCAACAGCAATGGAAACAAATTAAACACTTAGGGGTCACCGGAAGTGGTAATTAGGAAAGTACATTTGGGGGGGGGGGGGGGGGGTGTATTGTTTGAACATGGAAAAATGTCAAATTTTGAGGAATTTGTGTTTTGATGCAGTAAATTTGACTACAGTATCATAAAAACATAAGAAAATAACACATCCACCCACAAAGAAAGGTGTGTAATTCCATACATACAATGTACATACAAAGAGTTGAGAGGAAAAAGTGCTGGCGGCACATCTAGAAAAGGTGGAGTGACAACAGCAAGGAAGCTCTACTACAGCATCACATGACAATGGTTGGAGCTGCCCAAGAGAGAGAACTAGGACTTTGTATCTCCAACGACACCTGATGGGGTAGAGTATAAGTAAAGAGTAATATCCCATAACATATATAGCATCTCAGAGAAGTGAAACAAAATTATATTGAACTAGGCCACAGCATTTGGAAGAGAGGAAGCCAGTACTCTTCCTTGCTGTCTTCCCCAACTTTTTGAACCAGATACCTATTTATTTTTCAGTTGTGTCCACTGGAGCATGTCAAGATGTGTTAAATCTCACATTAAGTGTATCACCAAGTTTTATCACTATGTTAACGACAAAAGGAAATCGAAAAAGAAAAAGATTTAATGAACTGAGATAACAATTACTCCAAATTTTACAAAAAATATATTCAATTTATAGATAATGAAAATATTATTAATATCACCTTGTTGACAGTAACAAATCCATGGGATGATAGATTAAGGCCAGAATCTTTCAGAAATTCGGTAGCTGGCACCACACCTGATGATAAAATGAATATAGTTTATTTTGAATGTTGCTGTACACAAATATTGGCATTAATGTCCATAGCTTTCAAGAAAATGGTTGGAAAAACCTTTGTATGCAGAATTTTGTGATGTTATAAAGAAAAAAAGTGAGCTGAGCAAAAAGATGACAAATTAACAACCCATTACAGAGATATGGGCAAATAGATCAAACTGAACAGGATCCACAGATTAAACTATCTTCATAATTAAGCTGTACTTTATAAATAAACTGAATTCTATAATCTGTACTTTATATTTAAACTGCAGAAATTTCTAGATTGCAACATTCCTCCATTCCTATTTCTACTTTTGCAAGAAAAGATATAGGCCCACATATTGAGTTATTGAGTTATTTGCGAGTCATCATCATTGCACTCCGAACATGTCCATAGGTGCTCAGATCCCCTCCTCAGCAATTCCCTCAGTGTCCAGCGACTGACGACTCCAGTCCTATGTTGGTTGATCAGTCTTCTTACATGGCCACCAAGTTTCTCATTTCTGGCTGTGCCCAACTCAACTCCCATTTCCATCATCCGAAGAAGTGACGTTGATCTGTTTTGTCGAAGTCCTGTGCTCTTCCCACATCTCGGAGGGCATTGATGATGTCTGCCCGATCCATTGGTTGCCCGTCCTCAACGACAGTGCAGCTAGCCAACCTGTCCACTCTCTCATTTCCCCGTACTCCCGCATGTCCAGGGACATAGACAAAGGTGACCTTACGTATTTTGGATTTCTGCAACGACTCTACCCATTGCATGCGTACAAAGCCCGCCTCCACTTTTTTTATCATGCTCATCGAATCACTCAGTATACATGCGTGGGTGTAGTCTTGTGACTCTAACCATTGGAATGCCTTGGTCACTGCCATCACCTCCATTGTCATGCTACTCGTGGTCATGGCGTATGCACCACTGTCTATTCTGCCTGCAGAGCGTGCTGTAAATGCCCATGCACTTCTTTCGTGTCGTCTTACAGATCCATCTGTATAGATGACTGCATCTTTCTCATCGGTGTTATCGCAGATGAGACCGTTGACCTCAGCATTAACCACGACTGGGTTCTGTTCCCTACTTTTCCTATCAAGTGTGACAATACATGAGAAAGTCCCCTTGAATGACGTAGGCACCGGTATCCACTCCTCACCAATGCTGATATTGGTAAGCCCACAGACCTGTTTGATGACATCTTCTGCTCGGCCCACCCATGATTTGCCTCTTTTTAGCCTGGTACCTTTCTCTGTGTTGAGCACTTGGTGCAATGGATGCTCTGTATCTGTACTAATCTTCAGGTATGCTCGTGCTCTCCAGATCTTGATTCTGTCATCCATGGTTGGAAAGTCAAGAAGATACCTCATTGCTACACAGGGAGTGTCCCTCGTACATCCCAGGATAATGCGCATGGCTTCATTTTGTATTTTCTCCAGCCTATCAATTTTAGTCGTACTGACAGTAAGAATGGCCAGGGCATACTCGATTGGTGTGAGGACTAATCCCTGGAACAGAAGAGTAAGTAGCCTCTGCTCGATGTTGGCAGCTGCCATGACCTTCAAGGCGGCTAATCCTTTGTGGGATTTTGTTATCACATGGTCAACGTGGTCCCGAAAACATAGGCTGCGATCAAACTTAACTCCGAGGTATGTCATCAACTTGTCCCTGGTCACCTCATCAGCTCCCATTCGTACTATCGGTGTGGTCGTATTAATGATATGATTGTTAAGGGAGAACCATGAAACTGATGCTTTATTAGGATTAACCAAGGCACCTGAAACCCCACACCAGGAAGAAATGCGATCGAGTTCGTCTTGCATTGTGGAGGCGATTCCCCGTCTGTCTCTTCCCTGTCGATATACCAGATATCATCAGCAAAAGTCATAGTTCTTCCCCTCCCAACCAGCTGTTGGGCCGTGATTGTTATTGGCCCACATATGTCCATGAAGTCTTTAAAGACATTATCTACTTATGTCACAGGAACTATTGATTTTGGACATTCTGAATCATAGACTGAGTTTTATATAAGAATTGCTTACACACATCCAGTTCTTCTTCTTTCCTTCCTTGCTGTCTTTCAGTATTAAGGGAAGAAATAGTTTGTGATCTTTTGCTCTTTGACTAGTCTTTTCTCCTGTTATATTATGGAGTGTTTCTGGTATTCCAACTATCCATTGTGTTTCTGGTATTCCAACTATCCATCGTGTTTCTGGTATTCCAACTATCCATCATGTTTCTGGTATTCCAACTATCCATCATGTTTCTGGTATTCCAACTATCCATCGTGTTTCTGGTATTCCGACTATCCATCGTGTTTCTGGTATTCCAACTATCCATCCCAAGTAAACATCTTTTTCACGAATCTAGGTCTGTTAATTTATAGCATTTGTTGATTGAGCTGGAGAGTGAGTGGCCAAATTGATAACTTTTCAGACTCTAAACCAGGAGAATGTGAGTTGGAATATCAGTAGGGTTTGTTTACGATGAATGATGATATCATATGACAGGGAACAGTTGGCTGTGTTCACTTTCTGCGCGGTTTCGCCTTATGTCTTTTGGCGTGTGCTGAGACTGCTACAATGGGGACTACAGTTACCTTTCTTTGTTTAGGAGATGAGATATTAATTCGGATGATTACGCTGGCATGGGCGGTTGAGCAATTATGGATTTTAATTCATTTGCAGTGATACCGGGGCCTTACATAACCAAATAACTGGTAGGGTCTAAAGTTTTTTTTATCAGTGGTGAAATAGAAACTTAGACCCGAACACCTCATGGAAACTGCACTGGACAAGTGAGCATTTTTCTCCCGTTCTATAAATCTCCCTTCTGCAGAAGTAATGGGAGATCTGTTTATTTTTAAAGATTGTTGATGGACATGTAGTTCTTGATTTGTTGGTTGTGCTGTGCCAAGAAACCGAACCACCTTATTGTTTCTTAATATATTTTACAAATATTATAATGCGAACAGATTAGATGATTTGGCCACATGATGTATCTTTGGTAACACTGGAGTGGAATCAAGTGTACAATAGAATTTATAAAGAACACAAGAGAAAGAGAGTAATGAGTATTGATAACTGCAGATGCCAGCATACGCAGTACACATGAAGATGTTGATAAGAATCAAGAAACATCTACTCACCAACTCCCATTACACAGACATCTGCAGGCAGAGTTGTTCCATTGTTTAGCAAAACCTCTGTTAGTTGTCCCCCTTCTCCATGGAACTCTTTTGCACTGGTTCCAAAGTGGAAGTTCACCCCTTTTCCTTCATGAAGCTGTTTATAAGACCAATGATCATGAACAAGCTAATTTTGATTTATTAAATAAACAATCAATGAATAAACATGGCAGCCTAATCAACAATACACTGCTAAGGTTTAGACAGGAGGGCACGTCAACTATACAAACAACCCACAAAATTAACATCAACAAAAAATTATTTCTAGCAGGCAAATCTAAAGGAAAAAAATATATTTCATGAACAAAATGGCATAAGGTAAATGTCAAGTTGCAAATGTGGTAAACCAGGAAAATGAACTCATTCATTATCTTCCCTTGCAACATTTGTCTGCCAGCTTCAAGTAACGAGATAGGTCTTTTGGTTTCTTTTATTATGTTTTTAAGTGTTTCTAGCAGTCTGACCTTCAACCTTTTTGAGGACAGCCTCTTAATTTGTTGTTTTTGTTTTGTTTGTTCATAGCTTTTTGAACTATATTTAGTTGTTGTCTCATTATGTGGACAAACCAATTAATTTGTTATTTCTTTATATATTCTACTGCATGGTAATCCTTGTATTAATTCATGTCTCAATTGGTCTCTCGAGCCAGCTCCCATCATGCCTCCACCACATTTCACTCCAGTAACATTTACCTTATTGATTGTTCTAGAACCTAGAGTTCTAGCTAGACATTGGCAGACCTATGTTATAGAGTTTCTGTTGCTTTTTTGGTGTGTTTTTTGTGTGTTTTGTGCACTTTTTGCGTGTTTTTTGTGTGTGCTTCAATTCTATTTCTTTGCTGGCCATTAAAGATTGATGTATCCATTAAAGAATAAATGTATTCATGTTTTTAAAAGCTTTAGATAAGGTGTCAAAGTCCACCTCCTATAAAATTGATTCATTCTTGGTTAATTATAAATAATTAGTGCTTTTGGCCATCCTCTGGTGATAATAAAGATTCCATTGACATCATTCTCTGTGAGATTGGACTAAGAGTTGACTGATGAAATCAGCATGAAGTGTCTGTTGACTGATGAAATCAGCATGAAGTGTCTGTTGACTGATGAAATCAGCATGAAGTGTCTGTTGACTGATGAAATCAGCATGAAGTGTCTGTTGCAATGAGACCATGGAATTTTGATTTCCTCAGGAAGATTTTTTTTTTTTCATTTGCAGCTTTCATCTCTGGCGAAGTCCCTAGAGTCTAAAAACTGAATTTTGTGTGCCAATTCGTTTTTCCCTGACAGCCATGTGCACAGGGGTCCCTCGCCGCACAGGCAGATAGCTCCAGCTTTGGAGGTGCTCAGAAAGATGATGTTGAACTAAAATTTGACTTGTGGAGCGATTACTTCACATGAGGTGATCATCATGTATTTACCTTTTCTCATAACTAAACAGTTGTTTCCTCAACTGTCTCACAATGCCCGTCTAAGTTAGTATTGTTCTTCCCTTCATTAGGATTCACCTTCAACTGTGCTTTAATAACTTCTTTAATGTGCCTTTGAATCGGTTTTTTTCTGCCCAGCTGTTGATTTCCTGCCTTTTTTACTGCTTACCTTAAAATAGTTTCTCTTCTCTAGTAATTAATATAAAAGGTTGATTGTAAATATAGATTCAGCAGCACGTGAACAGACCTCTAGCCTTTGATTCAATGTCAAATAGTATGTTGGCATTTCCCATACTGCAGTGTCTATAGATTTTCTGTATATCCAGGGCCAGAACAAGAAAATGACTGTTATGTTAATATGAGATCAATGTTGGCGGAGTATGCTTTGCTCCAAGACAAGGTTGACCGTGTTCATACTATGCCACCCTGCTGGTTGCACTAAACTTCTACGATTCCAGATAAAGGCCTATAACTGAATGTTTAAGGCAATGGTATTGTCACACTCTTAGGCACGGTGACGCCGCAGTGAGTTTCATTCCAGCAAACACACACACACACAAAAACAACAACAACAACAAAATACAATGCGTTTCCCTCTTTACATATTTGCTTGAACATGTGGTCTAATTTTTGTGACCAAATTCTAAATTAATTATCAATCAAATTATCTTTGCTCTGTTTAACTGTTAAGCTAAAACAAATTTAGCAGCAAATGATGAACCTTTTACATTTCAAAATAAAACTCAACACCAAAAGAGAATTGTACACTCTCATAAATGAAAGCTCTTGTTGCTGATGACTAAACATTTTAACTGGTAGTATTAGTTTATACGAATGGAAGAAAAACGCATCCCTAGGCAAATACTATATAGTGAACTAACGCACGGAAAAGGACAAATCGGCAGACCTAAACTACGATATAGAGATATCTGTAAATTATCTATGAATGACTTCTCCATCTGTGAAAATGACTGGGAACATCTGGCAAGTGATCGCACATCATGGAGAGCATGTATAAGGAATTGTATAACATTATATGACATTGTGCTATGGCAAAACTTAGAAGAGAAAAGACTCATGAAAAGTGATGGAAAACCCTGTGGATCAGTGGGCCTGACTTGTTCATTCTGTGGCCATGTGTGTTTGTCAAACATTGGTAAAATTAGCCACAAGAGAAGCTGTTCGACAAAAACAAAACCTAAAAAAAATGCACAATAGCCTCCACTAGACCGTCTGACAAGACGAAAAGGGCCATTAAAAAATGTGTTTACATTTTTTGTACTGAATAGTGAAAACTTAAAAAAAAAACAAGAAAGCATGGAGAGGATAGTATTTATAGTTTCCTTGTTGATATCTAGTCAGCAATTTGCAAAAACTTTCATTCCCAAGTTATCCACACAATATTTAGTTAGCTGAGTGGCAGTGTTTCCAAGTGTTCGGCTTCTTGTGGCAAGGTGCAGTGCCATGGAGTACGGGTTCGATCCTGCTTCGGACCTTATATTGTTCTTTGTTTTTTCTGTTGTTTATTTGTCATTTTTTTCTGAGTTTTGTAATACATACCTCTTCCTTCTATGATTCCATGAATTATCGCCTCAGAAGTTTCCCTCTATAATAATATTCATTTATTATTATTTGTCTTCGCGCAGTATTTGCAGTTTCCTAGTTCATGTTCTGAGTCAACAATCTGTCATAATGTTGTTTTCCAAGTTGTCCTGACAGTATTTGTAGTTTCCTTATTTGTGGTTCTTTGTCAACAATCTGTCATAATGTTGTTTTCCAAGTTGTCCAGACAGTACTTGCAGTTTCCTAGTTCATGTATAAAGTCAACAATCTGTCATGATGTTGTTTTCCAAGTTGTCCAGACAGTTTTTATAGTTTCCTTATTTGTAGTTCTTTGTCAACAATCTGTCATAATGTTGTTTTCCAAGTTGTCCAGACAGTTTTTATAGTTTCCTTATTTGTAGTTCTTTGTCAACAATCTGTCATGATGTTGTTTTCCAAGTTGTCCAGACAGTTTTTGTAGTTTGCCTTCAGTTGCTTCTGTTCTTGGCTAGCTCTATCAATTCTGCCAGGTTGTCATGTCTGTCTCAATCAGAAAGGTTTTCAGACCTCTTTGCAATGGAGGGTCAACCTACAATTTTATGGGAGGCTAAATCTGTGCCGTGTATGGTGCAGAAACATGGATATTAGACCAGAAAACAGAACAGAAAATTGAGGCCTTTGAAATGTGGATTTATAGAAGAATAGGTAGAATTGGGTGGAAAGAAAAGAAAACAAACGAGGAAGTTTTAAAAGAACTAAAAATTAAGAAAGAACTACTAAACACAATTAGAACAAGACAAATGACATTTTTGGGTCATGTTAAAAGACACAACAGTCTAATAAAAGTAATATTAGAAGGGAAAATACAAGGTGGCAGAGGCAGACCAAGACTAACATGGACGAGTAACATCAAAAGATGGACAAGTCAGCCTATGGCAATCTGCACCATCAAAGCAAGAGACAGAGTGGAATGGCGCTCCATGGTAGCCAACCTTCGATGCGGAGACGGCACTCAATGATGATGAAATCTGTGCATACGTTTTGGAGTCCATCCATCCTCCATTGCTCAATACAACAAGTTGTATTTTAATAAATGAGAGACTTTTTTTGAAGATAATTATATCTATCTATTGTCCTTTCGAGCCAAAGACAGCACATAGGGCAGAACCACACTCTCAGAAACAGAAACCTTGCTTGCCAAAATGGCACATATTGCAGAAATCACTGCCTCTAAAATCTTTGGCTCTGTTTCCATAACAATACTTTTTACAATGACAGCTTGTCAAGCCATTGATCAATCTCCTTAGTCGCCTCTTACGACATGCCTGAAAGGTCACAGTGTCACTATTATTTACTTCCCTCATGAGGCCCCGGTAACACACGGGTGGAAGATAATTACTGTACATTTATTTTAAACACACAAAAAAAAACCCTGGTGGATTGTGTATATAAATGTTACAGTAAATATTTGAAATAAAATATTTAGTGATGTGTATAAAGAATCTTAGCATAAATAAATATTATTAACATGTATCAAAGTCTTATATTTGTAATCATACAATGTGACATGCTACTCCAGTCAATTATATTTATATACTGGAGATAAACACAAATATGAAATATACAAAATATTAAATATTATATGGGGCTGTGAGTAAAGCTGCAGAGAACATATAAAATAAACATTAAATTGTATGGAGCAGCTAAACTAGTAGAAAGACAAGATAAACTAAATTTTGACAAAATCCTTCATCAAGTATAACAAATAAAGTATACAAATGAAACAAATAAATCGAAGCCAGAAAACACAACGGGAGCCGCGATAGCTCAGTGGTTAGTGAACTGGACTACAAAGGACAAGGGGTAGGGTTCGATCCCAACCGACGGCTTCCGGGTTCACCCAGCCTTAAATTGGTACCGGATTTTTTTCTGGGAAAGTAAAGCAGCACGGGCATAATACCGACCACATTACCCCAAAACTCATGTGCTGAAGGTCTGTAAAATATAGGGTCACTAACACGATATTTCCCTATACGCCACTTGGCGTGACTGGGGCACTTTACTTTTACTTTTTTTACAGAAAACACAACACAAATCTGAAAAAATGGTGGAAGAAACAGTCGCAGTATAGATATATATATATATATATATATATATGTATAAAATATTTTTTTCCGCCACTTTTTAGATCTGTGTTGTGTTTTCTGGCTTGGATTTATGTGTTTAATTTGTATAGTTTGTTTGTTACAATTGATGAAGGCTTTTGCTGAAACGTCATAGTTTGTATGGACTTTCTATTAGTTTAGTTGCTTTATACCATTTTCTGTTTATTTTGCATATTTATATACTATTCCTGTTATTATTGCAGACATTTTCATAAAGATCCCTGGCCACTTTAATTTCACTTTCTAATATTGATAAAATTGTTAGCAAGTTATTTATTAAAATGTTTAAATTCCATAATTATAGTTTTTATTGCATGATTGGTACTTTATTTTTTTATAAAGCTACTTCATAATATTCATCAATCAATAGTAGAAAAAAAAAAAAGGTATATCATTTATGTATGTTTAAAGTGTGTGCTCCTAAAAGGAGTCCGAAAAGATTTTGATTGGTCGAAATTGGGTGAATTTTAACAATGGAATAACACGAAATTCACTGCCAGAAGCAATCTCATCAGTTCACATATAACAAGTAAATTATCTAATGAGAACACAACACGAACTTCTGTCTTGAAAACATGTTAACATTTTTGACATGCTTCATGATTAAATAAATAAAATCTCTGAGAGTGCACTTTTAAAAATGTCTCATCAATAAAAACGAATTCAAATTATGATTAATTTAATTACAATACAGTAAATACTGTCACTCTTTCATAATTTATTATAAGTTGCTCATCTACTACCCAAGTGGGTCTGTGTTCAGTTCTTAAATGTGGAAATATTTGTTAGACTGTCATGTCTTTGAGGTTCACCCAGTCTCTGAAAATGGGTACTGACTGTACTACCTACTGGTACGATACTGACTATACCACCCACTGCTATGGTACTGACTATACCACCCACTAGTATGATACTGACTATACCACCCATTGGTATGATCACTGATTATACCACCCACTGGTATGATACTGACTATACCACCCACTGCTATGGTACTGACTATACCACCCACTGCTATGGTACTGACTATACCACCCATTAGTATGATACTGACTATACCACCCACTGCTATGGTACTGACTATACCACCCACTGGTATGGTACTGACTATACCACCCACTGGTATGATACTGACTATACCACCCACTGGTACGATCACTGACTATATCCCCCACTGGTATGATACTGACTATACCACCCACTGGTATGGTACTGACTATTGGTTATTGGTTATGGAAGGCCTCGGTATCACTGCAAACGAATTAAAATCCATAATTGCTCAACCACCCGTGCCAGTGGAATCATCCGAATTACTAACTCATCTCCCAAACAAAGAAAGGTAACTGTAGTCCCCATCATAGCAGTCTCAGCACACGCCAAAAGACATAAGGCGAAACCGCGCAGAAAGTGAACACAGCCAACTGTTCCCTGCCATACGATATCATCATTCATCGTAAACAAGCGGGATATCGAAACAGGATCAAAACGGATGAGACACACAGCTCACGGTGTACACAGAGCACTTAACTCAGTAGCTCCTGCAACAAGCCAGACTTGGAATATGAGGAAACTGCAAGAAGAAACACTTTTCAGACATAACCTTCACTGACTATATCACCCACTGGTATGGTACTGACTATATTCCCCACTAGTATGGTACTGACTATACCACCCACTGGTATGGTACTGACTATATCACCTACTGGTATGATACTGATTATATCACTTACTAGTATGATACTGACTATATCACCTACTGGTATGATACTGACTATATCACCTACTGGTATGATACTGACTATATCACCTACTGGTATGATACTGATTATATCACCTACTGGTATGATACTGACTATATCACCTACTGGTATGATACTGATTATATCACCTACTGGTATGATACTGACTATATCACCTACTGGTATGATACTGATTATATCTCTCACTGGTATGATACTGACTATATCACCCACTGGTATGATACTGACTATATCACCCACTGGTATGATACTGACTATATCACCCACTGGTATGATACTGACTATACCACCCACAAATGCACCAATAGTATTAGGAAAATATAAGGCATAACATGAACCCTACATTTTTTATGTTAGTCATTGGAGGTGTGGTGATTAACATAAGACCATGTGGAGTTGTAGAAAAGCTGGTGATAGGGCGGATATGTAAAAAAGAAGTTACAGATACAGTCTAAAATAGTAAAATGACAACATAAAATAGTTCTGACTTTGCAGTCATAGGCCTTCATTAATAAACACAAATGAGAACAACAAACCAGAACATTTATTTTAAAGACATTAACCCATAAAAAATATAAACTAAAATGGCGTAAACCAAAATACAGCCAGATTGTTTTCAACGAAAAAGAAAGTGCAAATATTTGCATTGTGCTGTTATCCTACTTGTAAAACTGTAACAGTGCCTTTTATTTGATATGTTTTACACTTATTCCCCCAAATTGTGATAGGCATAAATGTTAAATCAAAATAAAGTGTGAATATGTCTTGAACACTTTGTGCAATAATACATTTTTTTACATAAAAAATTCTTGAACGTAAAGAACACTCAAATATTCTTAATTTGTTATTTTTGCTCATGGGATGTTTCCAAAGACTTTGTTTGGCAAAATATATGTTTACTTCCTATCCTATGATGCTGTAAACATATTTAGGCACCTAATGCATAACATTTGTTTAGTATACCTTAAAACAAATAAATATTAATGATTCACAGATTATAAAAGAATTCAATAATTTCTTCTTCTTAAACTTCTCGATGTCAATATTAGTTAAGTTCAAAGAAAGCATTGAATGGGTTGGCTAGTGACATCTCCATATATTTTGCACAAGTATGACACTGGTGATGGGCCCAAGAGCCTTCTTTGTCCAATGTAGTTCAATACAAAAGTTTAATTTAAGAGTTTTATTAAAAAGTTTAACTAAATAACTTTAATTCAAAAGTTAAATTCAACAGTTTAATTAAATATTAGACGTTGCGGTCAATATAGAGGATAGGTGACAGGAAAGTGAACACAGCCATCTGTTCCCATCATATATCATATCATCATTCATCGTAAACAATCGGAACATCGAAATACAATCCAGATGAAACGCACAGCTCACAGTGTGTGCAGAGCACTTAACTCAGTAGCTCTGTCAGCAAGTTGGACTTGGAATATGAGGATTCTGCAACAAGGAACACTTTTCAGACACAGCCTTTAACTGTTCTTGCCACCTATCCACCATATTGAATGGTATTCCAATAATGACATATATTGCAATAAAAACAAAATACACTATTGCACACACTGTAGAGGATTTCAGATCACATGCACGTAATCCGCTTCACCGGCAAAGATCCCAACAGTAGAACTTCCTATCTATACACTTATCTGCATTGAGAAGATAGAATTAACCATCTTTCCAGCAAAAAACATAACAGTGAATGTTGACGCAAACATGAGTGAAGATATACAATACTATAGTGATTGCTACCCTATTGTATGCTATCAAAACATTCCTATGCTATTGATTGCTATCAAGACATGGACAGCATATAGCAAAATGTCAAGAACAGCACCTACATAAGTCTTTCTTTGTAACTTATTCAAAAATAAGTGACAATGAGGTCTCCAGTAAAGCAAAGTATACAAGGTTCTACAAGCTACTTTGAAAGGCCAAAGTGGCATGAGCTTGGAAGATGTGAGTATGCCAGATAAATGCTCCCTGAAACAGTCATTTGTACAACAAGCTCAGCAAAGGCAAGTAATTGACCAATGGACAGAAGAAACACTTCATAGATTCTCATTAACCTTCTTTTTCATTACAGCATTCCTACTATTTCCAGGAAATGCTGGGAGCTTCCCATGAAATTGAAGAATAAAGGTCGCATGCACAGGACAGTTACCCTGAAGTGTTTAGGTCAAATATTTTATTTTCAACCTGACAGAAAAAAAACATTTTGTTATGAAAGATTTGAACCCACATTTTCCTTACATTAAAAAGTCTCTAAGAAGCTATAGCACTGACTTCATCTTTGCACTTTCAGTTCTGATCCACTACCATTGTTATCTACTTAAGTGAAAACTTAAAATTTATAATCTGTTCTGTTTGCATTAGTCTCCCCATTGAATACCTTTTGAGTCCAAACATTGTTTTGTCTAGTCTTGTTTTGCCTAGTCTTGCTTTATCAGCAAAGCTGAAACATTCTATTTTATTTTCTTGATTGACATCACCTCCTTGAAATCTTTTGCCCAGGATTACATACTATGGTGCAGTAACATCATTATAGGTTCCAGATTTCATAGAAATATTCAATCAATAAAGCAATAAAAAAACACAATGAAAATATAGAACAATCAAGATCAACATAATCATCTCAGAATATTAAAAAAAAAACATCCTTGGTAGGGAATTTTATGCCAGAATAGAACTTTGCTGCCCTCAAGCACAAAAGAGGTGCAACTACTCAAGTCAGAAGCTGTTTCAATTGTTTCTTGTAATGGAGAGCTAATTGAGATAAGATATTCCAGAGACCAGTATATGTAGCAGACATAACCAGAAGCAGCAAAAGCAATACATGCAGATTAGTATGTACAGCACAAAACAACCATTTATTACTTGTCAATGATACAACACAGGTACAACATACAACATTAAAATCAACATCAACAAAACAGAAGTTATGAATATCGCAAAGAGAAACAGAACATCAACATAATTATAGACGACAGACAACTAAAACAAGTAGGGGAATTCAAATACCTAGGAAGCCTGTGACAAAAGACAATTCATAAACAGCAGAGATAGACTCAAGATGCAACAAAGTTTGTCAAATCATTGGATAGCTATCACCACTATTGTCCAACAAGGAAATAACTCTGGAGGCAAAACAGGCATTCTACAATACAATCTTCATCACAATGTTTTACTACCAATGCCTGTCCAGGCTCCTAGATGAAAGTACAATAAGAAAAGTAACCTCTCATCATCATCAAGTGCGGGCCTGCTGGCGTAGGTGATCATGTCTCTCCACAACTTTTGATCTCAGCAGCTATTTATCATTTCTGTTGTTGACCTTCTGCCAAGCCATTCTTTTAAGCTGTCTGTTATTTTTTCTCTATGCTTCCCTCTATCTCTTCGTCCCTCAATTTTCCCAGTTGTTACAATATATTCAAGTTGTTCCCTTCTCATTACCTTCTCTTATATAATTATTAATCATTTTTTCTGGAACTACCCAAGGGGGGAGGAGATGCTCTTGCTGGTGCTAGAGATTTGATGCACTGTGCTGAGATCTTCAGGAAAGAGATAAGACACTAATGGGGGGAGGAGATGCTCTTGCTGGTGCTAGAGATTTGATGCACTGTGCTGAGATCTTCAGGAAAGAGATAAGACACTAATGGATTATCAAAGTTTAGTGGTGGTGGTACTAAGACAAAGTTTTACAGGCAGAAGATAGTAAGACAACTATGACAAACATAATGAACTTGTAGATATTAGCAAGAAAGTAGACCAGATGACTATAAGAAGCTAAATGGGAGAGCTGTGTTATTGAATTTGTAGATATTAGCAAGAAAATAAACTAGATGACACTGAGAAGCTTAATGGGTGAGCTGTTTTATTGATCTTGTAGATATTAGCAAGAAAGTAAACTAGATGACTTTGAGAAGCTTAATGGGTGAGCTGTGTTATTGATCTTGTAGATATTAGCAAGAAAGTAGACCAGATGACTTTGAGAAGCTTAATGGGAGAGCTGTGTTATTGATCTTGTAGATATTAGCAAGAAAGTAAACCAGATGACTTTGAGAAGCTTAATGGGAGAGCTGTGTTATTGATCTTGCAGATATTAGCAAGAAAGTAGACCAGATGACATTGAGAAGCTTAATGGGAGAGCTGTGTTATTGATCTTGCAGATATTAGCAAGAAAGTAGACCAGATGACATTGAGAAGCTTAATGGGAGAGCTGTGTTATTGATCTTGTAGATATTAGCAAGAAAGTAGACCAGATGACATTGAGAAGCTTAATGGGAGAGCTGTGTTATTGATCTTGCAGATATTAGCAAGAAAGTAGACCAGATGACATTGAGAAGCTTAATGGGCGAGCTGTGTTATTGATCTTGTAGATATTAGCAAGAAAGTAGACCAGATGACATTGAGAAGCTTAATGGGCGAGCTGTGTTATTGATCTTGCAGATATTAGCAAGAAAGTAGACCAGATGACATTGAGAAGCTTAATGGGAGAGCTGTGTTATTGATCTTGTAGATATTAGCAAGAAAGTAGACCAGATGACACTGAGAAGCTTAATGGGCGAGCTGTGTTATTGAACTTGTAGATATTAGCAAAAAAGTAAACCAGATGACTTTGAGAAGCTTAATGGGCGAGCTGTGTTATTAACTTTTGAAGCAAAAACAGTACTTCATCTTTAAATCATCCACACAAAGTGTTGAGAATAAGTGTTACCTATTGTTGTTTATGAGTGAAACTAAGTGATAATGATCATCTGTTAATGACAGGCACGATGGTTCAGAGACTTCTATAGGAACTAAGGAGCCAGAAAGGCAGGCACACTAGATCACAGTATAAAATTGTAAAGTCTCATAAAGTGGTCACACAATGTGTAAATCACATAACTATTTAACAGAATATATCCTGGACATTAAATAGCACATAGCTTGTATTACAATTATTCTAAGTCATTAATCAACCATTTCAATATACTTATATAATATTCATTTTTGGTCTCTACCACTTCTAATTCTAAAAATCATGTTTCTTAGCAAACAAAAAACTTGATCCCCGACATGCAAAACAAACAAAAAAATACAAATACACATCCTACACAGTAAATACATTATGCAAATGCTATGACAAAAGTCTCCACCTGTCGAAACCAGTCTCCAATCTTTGGGCCAAAGACATGGGCCAGAGGGAAGCACTCTGACCCACTACACTGACGGTTGCTGCTTTCCCCACCAAGTAATTTGCAACTTCTAACCCTGTAACACAACACAACATCAAATTTGGAAGCAAATTTATGTAAAAAAAATGTTTGATTTTAAAATCCGAAATATATCAGGGCAAGTATTTTTAAATCCATTATAATATAACAAATTTTATCTATATAGTTGGATTTAACAACTGGCCAAAATAAGCTATAACAAAGAAATTGTAATGGCAAATTAGAAAAGAACTTCATAAATATATTAAAATGAATCAAATTACTGGCAAAGTCATTTTAAAAATAAACTTAGTAAGTAAATACAGGTTACAAAACATTGTTAGCACCAGCAAATAAAAATATTGTAAAATTTTAAAAAAGCAAACAATTTATCATAATTCTAACATGAACTACAGTTGCAACAAAATCTGCCACTATTTATCACTATGACATGATCTTGTTAAGGACATTTGCCAGATAATAAACACATTTTCTGCCACAATGTTATCCTTCACTTTAACAAAGCTCTAACAGCATGCCTTGGCTGCAGTTTGAGAAAAGCACTTGATAAATACAAAATCAACAGTCTTAAATAATTGATAACTAACAACCGATAACTACAACTGATAACTAACAACCAATAATTGCAACAGCCAAGCAGTGCCAATTTCAAATGAATAAAACAGACCAAATTTCATTGCTAGCTTTGAACCTAATAACACTGTCAAACAATCACTTGGAATAGACCAAATTTCATTGCTAGCTTTGAACCTAATAACACTGTCAAACAATCACTTGGAATAGACCAAATTTCATTGCTAGCTTTGAACCCAATAACAATGTCAAACAATCACATGGAATAGACCAAATTTCATTGTTAGCTTTGAACCCAATAACAATGTCAAACAATCACATGGAATAGACCAAATTTCATTGTTAGCTTTGAACCCAATAACACTGTCAAACAATCACATGGAATAGACCAAATTTCATTGCTAGCTTTGAACCCAATAACAATGTCAAACAATCATATGGAATATACCAAATTTCATTGCTAGCTTTGAACCCAATAACAATGTCAAACAATCACATGGAATAGACCAAATTTCATTGCTAGCTTTGAACCCAATAACATTGTCAAACAATCACTTGGAATAGACCAGATTTAAATTTGAGCATCTCTGGGTATATTATACGGTCAAGTATGTTAGGATAAATTATCACACACAAACTGTATGTTACAGCTTTATTGATAAAAGATATGATTTAACAAACATTTCAACTTATAAAGTCTTCATCAGTAAACAAAGACAGAAACACAATGAACTACATGAACAAACAAGGATTAGAAACATGATAATATTTAGAAACATGATAACACATGTCTCAACCATGTTGACTGGGACCAATTTTATCATGGCCTTACATATTTATATGGGAGCCGCGATAGCTCAGTTGTTATTGAACTGGACTACTGAGAACAAGAGGTTGAGTTCTATCCTGATTGATAGCTTCCGGGTTCACCCAACCTTAAATGGGTACTGGATTTTTTTCTGGGAAGGTAAAGCATTACGGGCATAATACTAACCACATTACCCCAAAAATCATGTGCCGAAGGTCTATAAAAATTATGGTCACTAACACTGTATTCCCTATACGTCACTTGGTGTGATGGGGCTCTTTACTACATTTTTTTTCTTTTTATATTTATAAACATTCGTTTGTCTATTTTCACGTTAAGATATATACTCCCCAGCCTCAAGGACAAGTACAACAAAGCAACCAAGACCTCATCTGAACATTCCTCTTGTGTGTATTCTAAAAGCAGACCAACAAGAGCAACAATTTTGCAGTGTCTGATGCATATACTGAGTCCTTTATATTTCAATGTGTACACTTGTCAGGAACATAAGCTCTGAGCAATTTGTTACATTTTCTTTTTTACATTTTGTGTCAGTGTGTGAGGAAAAAATGGAGAAAAACAAATATTAAATTTGGAAGAAGAAAAAATTATAAGTAGCAGCCTCCATCAGTCATAGTTGACTATGGATTTTTTAGCACCCCTAGAAATGTTATTTTTTCATTTCTTTCGCTGTATATTATCTTTTTCTATAAATCTATCTGCTTCTTATTTGAGTTGGAGCTTTAGAGTGTGTTTCCAAAGACTGCAGTCTGCAGCTATTTCTTCCCTTGCTGTAGAGTTTATGTTCAGAGTCTTCAAGTCATGTTTACACACGTCTACAAATTGAAGTTCTTGGCATCTCCTAGTCCTTTTGTCATCTTAGTTGTCGGTTTATAAGAATGTTGATACAATTTACTATAAATTTGATACCACCAGAGATAAACAGTTTTACATCGAATATAAAATTAGAAGGGGGAGCAAAATTCGAGGCAAACCTAAAGTATGATGGATTAGCAACTTCATGGAAACTCTACAACAGCATCACATTAATCAAAAGGTAGAAGCTCTTTGAAGAGTAAGAATATGACCTTGTTATCTCGCTTCACAAATGAAAGGATATATATATGAGAAAGTGAAGAACAAAAAGAAGAGACAGGAAACATGATTATCTGCTTAAAAGATAGTCTCACATCAAAGTTGCATGAAGCATTTATATCATTGTAAGAGGCGACTAAGGAGGTTGATCGATGGCTTGACAAGCTGTCATTGTAAAAAGTATTGTTATGGAAACAGAGCCATAGGTTTTGAAAGCAGTGATCTCTGCAATATGTGTCATTTTGGCACGCAAGGTTTCTGTTTTTGAGATTGTGGTTGTGCCGTCTTCGGCTCGAAAGGACAATAGATAGATAGATAGATAGATAGATAGATAGATAGATAGATAGATAGATGAAGCATTTATCCTTCCAAAGTCAAGTTTCAGCATTCTGGGTAGTGCTAATCTTCGTTGTCATGGCCATTTCTAAATTCTCGAGCCACTTGCCAGCTGCCTGATTGAAACATGTTCAGAATGAACCACAATTTTTGTGTTATGAAGAACAAGCCACTATACTACTCCCTCTTGCAAAAATAACTTTAAAAAATTAATGTTAACATTTTTAAAATTATATATTAAAACAATATTCCAACTACATTAAAAGTTGCAAATGAAGGATAACATGTTAGTGCTAGAATATAAAAGCTCCTGCCAATCAAATAAATCAAAATATTATGAAACAAATAATACATGCAATAAAGATCGTATGTGTCATTGCAAAAAGTAATTGCAAAAATAACTTATGTGCAAGGACTGCAACAAATGCAAGAGTGTAAACATTGAGGTTGCAAAATCACATGCAGAAAGCAAACATTTTCAAAAATGTTATACAAATGGAAGTAACAACAACTGAATATTACTTATACAAGTGGAGTTAAGTACAAATGAATGATTCAAGGTTTATTTCAATCAAACATCTTATGCCCTTTTTGGTTTAGAAGACCCGTCTGGCAGTAAAGCAACCATCAACACAGATCTTAGGATTATAGCGAATTACACAATGACTTCTACCATAACACGGTTAATCTAAAGTACTGGGGCACTAAGTTTCAAAGCTATTAATTTAAATTGACTCGTTTGATTTAATGCAACTTTTTACAACAACCATAATGACAAGAAATATCAGTTGTTTACATTCTATGCATCAAATATAGAAACAAAATACTGTAAAATACTTCATTTTAATGCTTTATGTTTGATCTTAAATGATAGGAAATGGTCAGAAGTTATCCTCAAGAATGAAAAAAAAATTGTTAAGTGGTAGGTAAAATGTGATATCATAAAGGTGCAGAATTAAGTTACCATAAAGGAGAGTTGTAAAATTCAATTATCATTTTAATAAAGGACAGCAAAATTCAGTTAATAAAAAGGTAGGCAGCAAAAACTCAGTAAATAAAGGGACAAAAATTATACTGTATTAAATATAAGTGGAAAAATTCAGTTATCTTTGGTTATTAGCAAAATTCAGGTTTTCAGAAGGATGAATGACACAATTTTGCAGTTTAAAAAAAAGGATGGTAAAAATTGTTTTATTATTTGGAAAAGGGGGAAAGGGGATGTGGTTCATATTTTTTTCAATAACCAAACGGCACATTTTATAAATGATGTGGTTAGTATCATCATATCAGGCCACCATTACCCCCTCTCCCCACCAACCAATTTCTGATACCCATTCTCAGAGGTTAAGTGAGCCCCAAAGCTATGTTAAAAAAAAATATATAAAATTCATCATATCTGGAAATCAAACCAGGAACCTTCTGGTCAGTAGCAAGTGTACTAACCATTTAGCCAACAAGATACTTTTTTATAATGACTGAGAGCACACAATTCTATATTTTCTAAAAGAGTGTTCTGTCATCACAAAAGTAAATGGCAATATTCATCTATTTTCAAAGTGGATAATAAAATTCTAAAATTTTAAAGGTTATAGACAAAAATGGTGGAGCCACGATAGCTCTGTGGTTGGTGAACTGGACTACAAAGGACAAGAGGTAGGGTTCGATCCCAACCGACGGCTTCCGGGTTCACCCAGCCTTAAATGGATACCGGATTTTTTTCTGGGAAAGTGAAGTGGCACGGGCGTAATACCGACCACATTACCCCAAAAATCATGTGCTGAAGGTCTGTAAAATTTATGGTCACTAACACCATATTCCCTATACGCCACTTGGCGTGACAGGGGTA
The DNA here is from genome assembly GCA_032433765.1 of Megaustenia siamemsis. Lineage (NCBI taxonomy): Eukaryota > Metazoa > Mollusca > Gastropoda > Stylommatophora > Ariophantidae > Megaustenia > Megaustenia siamemsis. The sequence goes on from JAVIAB010000008.1 coordinate 14,158,734, forward strand.
CTTTACTTTTTTTTTATAGACAAAATTCTGTTATCTGAATGGTAGGTAACAATTAATTTGATCTCAATTGAGAGTACAAAATGATGTTTTAAATTAACTTTTTGACAATTTTTACTACTCTGTTTGTGCACATGGCATTATCTATTTACATTCAAAGTTCAGTGGTCAGGGTTTTGACAATTTTTTACTACTCTGTTTGTGCACATGGCATTATCTATTTACATTCAAAGTTCAGTGGTCAGGGTTTTGACAATTTGAAAAACTATTTTTAAAATACATTTTTTATTGTCTAAACAATAGGTTTATTGTTAACTAACATAATGATTTATAGTTACTGTTTAAATTTTGTTTAATCTGTTTAAAGGGATATTATTTTTAACAATTATAAACCAAATATACATCAAGGATTTTTAATCTAATCCAGTACAAAATATAACCCAAACTCAATATTTGTACTGTTAAGCCCGGCTGTCATACCTTCTGCATGTATGTGCCAATTTGGCTTCCCAGAGTCGATTGAAATGGCAGTTGAACCAAATCCACAACTGACACACTTGCAGCTTTATCAGCAAGGAATGCAGTCACCTCCATGCCTTACAACAGGCAAATGTTTAAATTAGTGCAACTATCTATGAAGAGTGCTCTCTAAAACTAAAGTTAAAAGCGTGGTGCTATATAAAACTACAAATTAAAGGAATGAAACAAAGAGAGGAAAAATAATAAAAGAAGTTTATCATAGTAACAGCAGACAACAATTAACAAGGTTTAAATTATAGTCTAAAAGAACAAGAAATATAACTGAATACTGAAAAAAAAACTACTTCAATGCATGCAGCTATATAGGTATTTAATCACTTTCAAGCGATGGACAATGAAATGATTCACTAAACTACAAGATTGAGAGGAAAAAATATAGTTTGTTCCACCTAATTTAGATGATGTATGATAAAATATCTAGGAAAAGTTTGATTCATAAAATTGATATGATGTATGATGAAATATCAGAGGTAAGTTTTGCATAACCTGCAGGCAATCGGTGGTAAAGAATGAAGAAAATTAGCCCTGCTACTGTTTAAGTATCTCAGAACAGAAGATGGTTGTTAAATAACATTCAACACAAATTTGGCAGCCCTTTTTCTGACTGCAGGCCTGGGTGTGAGGAAAGTTCACTGACACACTGGCCTAGAAAATATGAGTTAAAGGGCAGAAGCGAATAGACTGCTTGGACAATAACCAACCAAACAGCATAACAGTTTTTCCTGCAGTATACTAAATATAGCAAACATTGCAAGTGATGATGATAATAGCTTCAGACTTATGTTGGGGGAGGGAGGGAAATCGCAGTCATGCTTTGAGTGCTACATATAGAGAATATGGCAATACCGCCATTTATTTTTTTCACCATCAACATATTTTTGGGTCAACCATCTTGAAAAAAAGTTTGGTCCCCATTTTAAGGCTGGGTAAACCTGAAGAAAAGAAATGCCATGAAACCAATGATCTCATTTACAATTAGGAAGAGAAGATGGGCAAATGATGGGCATGTGTTGAGATGAGACAAGTGAATTCTAAAACAAGCTCATCTATGGGAAACTTAGGAATACAGAAAAAGAGGAAGACCTAGTGAGACACAAAAAAGAACACTTATAAGAGAAGCAAAGTTAACAGACTTATTAGATAAGATCAAACATCTCGCCAAATATAAAGATGGATGGTGAAAAACAAAACGAGCACTATCCGACGTCTAACGGCATGAGAAGAATCAAGACATCTGGAAACTGTTGAGTGGGATCAAATCTGAACTCTTGACCTTAGTAGATCGGTGCACAACTGTGCACAACTGTAAAGTTCAGAACTGGCAAAGAAATCTCCACCACAAGCAGAGCATTTGAGGTCAAAGTTAGAACATAGATACCAACAATTCCACTCTTTCTTTGAGCCAGCATTTCTCCGTGAAGCAGGCATCGACAGTGATGTTACTGTGTTTTATTTCATGGTCCTGCACAAGGGTTTCCCAGAAGGCAATGTCAACAATTAGACTTACTAAAGACCTACTTTGAAGCATTTCTTCAGCTCAAGTCAGTAGCTTGCCCTTGATGACCTCACCATACAAAAACTAACTGTTAACTATTTCCGTACATTTCACTGCACTGTGTGCCATGCCAATTTTGGCTGCGTACGTTTTGCCGCATAGTGCACCACTCTCAAATTGATTAGTGTGAGCCATCATCAAACCATATTCTTTTTACATGTCTTGTATCATCTTGGTATTGGTGAAATCTAATACTTTGTTCAGTTATCTAAAAATTCGTATATAATGTGTTATATGTTAGATAGACATAAATATGTAGATTTATTTTTAAGACCATGAAAAATTTCCTTCTGAAATCTCTTCCGCTGCATCGATATAAAGCTTCCGTATGGAAAGAGTTAATGCTGTCTTTTGGAACTTTCCAACAGAATAAAGGCAAAAGCAACAAAGAGCAAGAGAAAATGTGAGCAGGTAGAGAACAAAAGCCTGATAAATCTATCTGTAAATGAAAGGAAGCATCATGATAAAAAGGTTTAACTGCTGAAGGCATTGATCCAAGTGATGCTGTAACAGAAAGTGTACATCTAAGGAAAATAAGAAACAATTAATGCACTGCCCAGTTCATGATCTTAGCCAGACACTGCCCAGGTCATGATCTTAGCCAGACATTGCCCAGTTCATGATATTAGACAGACACTGCTCAGTTCATGATCTTAGCCAGACACTGCCCAGGTCATGATCTTAGCCAGACATTGCCCAGTTCATGATATTAGCCAGACACTGCTCAGTTCATGATCTTAGCCAGACATTGCTCAGTTCATGATCTTAGCCAGACATTGCCCAGTTCATGATATTAGCCAGACACTGCTCAGTTCATGATCTTAGCCAGACATTGCTCAGTTCATGATCTTAGCCAGACACTGCCCAGTTCATGATCTTAGCCAGACACTGCTCAGTTCATGATCTTAGTCAGACACTGCCCAGTTCATGATCTTCGCCAGACACTGCTCAGTTCATGATCTTAGCCAGACATTGCTCAGTTCATGATCTTAGCCAGACACTGCCCAGTTCATGATCTTAGCCAGACACTGCTCAGTTCATGATCTTAGTCAGACACTGCCCAGTTCATGATCTTAGTCAGACACTGCCCAGATCATGATCTTAGCCAGAAGCTGCCCAGTTCATGATCTTAGTCAGACACTGCCCAGTTCATGATCTTAGCCAGACACTGCCCAGTTCATGATCTTAGCCAGACACTGCCCAGTTCATGATCTTAGCCAGACACTGCCCAGTTCATGATCTTAGCCAGACACTGCCCAGTTCATGATCTTAGTCAGACACTGCCCAGTTCATGATCTTAGCCAGACACTGCCCAGTTCATGATCTTAGCCAGACACTGCCCATTTCATGATCTTAGCCAGACACTGCCCATTTCATGATCTTAGTCAGACACTGCCCATTTCATGATCTTAATCAAACACTGCCCATTTCATAATCTTAGTCAGACACTGCCCAGTTTATGATCTTAGTCAAACACTGCCCATTTCATGATATTAGTCAAACACTGCCAATTTCATAATCTTAGTCAGACACTGCCCAGTTTATGATCTTAGTCAAACAATGCCCATTTCATGATCTTAGTCAGACACTGCCCATTTCATGATCTTAGTCAAACACTGCCCATTTCATGATCTTAGTCAGACACTACCCAGTTTATGATCTTAGCCAGACACTGCCCAGTTCATGATCTTAGTCAGACACTGCCCAGTTCATGATCTTAGTCAGACACTGCCCAGTTCATGATCTCAGTCAGACACTGCCCAGTTCATGATCTTAGTCAGACACTGCCCAGTTCATGATCTTAGCCAGACACTGCTCAGTTCATGATCTCAGCCAGACATTGCTCAGTTCATGATATTAGCCAGACACTGCCTAGTTCATGATCTTAGTCAGACACTGCCCAGTTCATGATCTTAGTCAGACACTGCCCAGTTCATGATCTTAGTCAGACACTGCCCAGTTCATGATCTTAGCCAGAAGCTGCCCAGTTCATGATCTTAGCCAGACACTGCCCAGTTCATGATCTTAGCCAGACACTGCTCAGTTCATGATCTCAGCCAGACACTGCCCAGTTCATGATCTTAGTCAGACACTGTCCAGTTCATGATCTTAGCCAGACGCTGCCCAGTTCTTGATCTTAGTCAGACACTGTCCAGTTCATGATCTTAGCCAGATGCTGCCCAGTTCATGATCTTAGCCAGACACTGCCCAGTTCATGATCTTAGTCAGACACTGCCCAGTTCATGATCTTAGTCAGACACTGCCCAGTTCATGATCTTAGCCAGACGCTGCCCAGTTCATGATCTTAGTCAGACACTGCCCAGTTCATGATCTTAGTCAGACACTGCCCAGTTTACGATCTTAGTCAGACACTGCCCAGTTTACGATCTTAGTCAGACACTGCCCAGTTCATGATCTTAGTCAGACACTGCCCAGTTTACGATCTTAGCCAGACACTGCCTAGTTCATGATCTTAGTCAGACACTGCCCAGTTCATGATCTTAGTCAGACACTGCCCAGTTCATGATCTTAGCCAGACGCTGCCCAGTTCATGATCTTAGTCAGACACTGCCCAGTTCATGATATTAGACAGACACTGCTCAGTTCATGATCTTAGCCAGACACTGCCCAGGTCATGATCTTAGCCAGACATTGCCCAGTTCATGATATTAGCCAGACACTGCTCAGTTCATGATCTTAGCCAGACATTGCTCAGTTCATGATCTTAGCCAGACATTGCCCAGTTCATGATATTAGCCAGACACTGCTCAGTTCATGATCTTAGCCAGACATTGCTCAGTTCATGATCTTAGCCAGACACTGCCCAGTTCATGATCTTAGCCAGACACTGCTCAGTTCATGATCTTAGTCAGACACTGCCCAGTTCATGATCTTCGCCAGACACTGCTCAGTTCATGATCTTAGCCAGACATTGCTCAGTTCATGATCTTAGCCAGACACTGCCCAGTTCATGATCTTAGCCAGACACTGCTCAGTTCATGATCTTAGTCAGACACTGCCCAGTTCATGATCTTAGTCAGACACTGCCCAGATCATGATCTTAGCCAGAAGCTGCCCAGTTCATGATCTTAGTCAGACACTGCCCAGTTCATGATCTTAGCCAGACACTGCCCAGTTCATGATCTTAGCCAGACACTGCCCAGTTCATGATCTTAGCCAGACACTGCCCAGTTCATGATCTTAGCCAGACACTGCCCAGTTCATGATCTTAGTCAGACACTGCCCAGTTCATGATCTTAGCCAGACACTGCCCAGTTCATGATCTTAGCCAGACACTGCCCATTTCATGATCTTAGCCAGACACTGCCCATTTCATGATCTTAGTCAGACACTGCCCATTTCATGATCTTAATCAAACACTGCCCATTTCATAATCTTAGTCAGACACTGCCCAGTTTATGATCTTAGTCAAACACTGCCCATTTCATGATATTAGTCAAACACTGCCAATTTCATAATCTTAGTCAGACACTGCCCAGTTTATGATCTTAGTCAAACAATGCCCATTTCCTGATCTTAGTCAGACACTGCCCATTTCATGATCTTAGTCAAACACTGCCCATTTCATGATCTTAGTCAGACACTACCCAGTTTATGATCTTAGCCAGACACTGCCCAGTTCATGATCTTAGTCAGACACTGCCCAGTTCATGATCTTAGTCAGACACTGCCCATTTCATGATCTTAGTCAAATACTGCCCAGTTCATGATCTCAGTCAGACACTGCCCAGTTCATGATCTTAGTCAGACACTGCCCAGTTCATGATCTTAGCCAGACACTGCTCAGTTCATGATCTCAGCCAGACATTGCTCAGTTCATGATATTAGCCAGACACTGCCCAGTTCATGATCTTAGTCAGACACTGCCCAGTTCATGATCTTAGTCAGACACTGCCCAGTTCATGATCTTAGCCAGAAGCTGCCCAGTTCATGATCTTAGCCAGACACTGCCCAGTTCATGATCTTAGCCAGACACTGCTCAGTTCATGATCTCAGCCAGACACTGCCCAGTTCATGATCTTAGTCAGACACTGTCCAGTTCATGATCTTAGCCAGACGCTGCCCAGTTCATGATCTTAGTCAGACACTGTCCAGTTCATGATCTTAGCCAGATGCTGCCCAGTTCATGATCTTAGCCAGACACTGCCCAGTTCATGATCTTAGTCAGACACTGCCCAGTTCATGATCTTAGTCAGACACTGCCCAGTTCATGATCTTAGCCAGACGCTGCCCAGTTCATGATCTTAGTCAGACACTGCCCAGTTCATGATCTTAGTCAGACACTGCCCAGTTTACGATCTTAGTCAGACACTGCCCAGTTTACGATCTTAGTCAGACACTGCCCAGTTCATGATCTTAGTCAGACACTGCCCAGTTTACGATCTTAGCCAGACACTGCCTAGTTCATGATCTTAGTCAGACACTGCCCAGTTCATGATCTTAGTCAGACACTGCCCAGTTCATGATCTTAGCCAGACGCTGCCCAGTTCATGATCTTAGTCAGACACTGCCCAGTTCATGATCTTAGTCAGACACTGCCCAGTTCACGATCTTAGTCAGACACTGCCCAGTTCATGATCTAGTCAGACACTGCCTAGTTCATGATCTTAGTCAGACACTGCCTAGTTCATGATCTTAGTCAGACACTGCCCAGTTCATGATCTTAGTCAGACTAGATGTATAGCAAATGTTGATTACTGAAGAAGCTATTAATGGATGTGTTCATCAGGCTGATGTACAACACGTAAAAATGCTCAGTCAATCTCAACTGGTACATTGGTGACTGCTTGTCAAGGCCTAAAGCTGTGTTCATGCAGACTTCAGCACCTGTCATTTTATTCTGAGTAATATATAGGGTGGATAGAAGATTGTGGAAGGACACGGTCGCCTATGCCAACCGGTATGGAACACAATGATGATGGATATATGGAGACAGCTCATATGAACATGATTTAGTTTTCAGGCATATCTACATGCTATATATTATCCACATCTCATTGGTATATAGCATGGTAGTGTGCACAGGAAGACACACAAGCATTTTACCAAGGCTAGGTGAACAAAGACACATCAGAGAAGAAACAAATCTGTAAATAAAAATATGTATTCCCTAGTCATAAATATAATTGAAATGAATAAATAAAAATCATGTGCTCTACGATAAGTAAATAGAAGTCTTGAACCTGAAGATAAATTAAACTTTTATAATAGAGAGTACTAGAAGGAATTCTACTTCCTCTCAAAACAAGTTAAAGAAAAACATAGAAATTCTCGCATTCTTGTATACAATACATGCAGTTAAAATGAAGCGACAAATGTTAGCTTCAAATCTGTTAGTGAAGCATATCTCTAATCAGTGTGTGATCTATTAAATTTACAGACATCTTTTTATAAATGTTTCTTTTTTAAATAAGCTGCATTAATTATTAAACAAGAATTTTTGCTGTTATATAAAATTATAAATTTGACAAGTAAATGGAGTTTATGAACTAGGAAATCTGACAGGTAATTGGAGTTTATGGTAATTCTTCTTATTCGTACTAACTAAACTATAAGAATAGATGACAGAGAAATGATTAACAGAGGATATAAGAATAGATGACAGAGAAATGATTAACAGAGGCTATAAGAATAGATGACAGAGAAATGATTAACAGAGGCTATAAGAATAGATGACAGAGAAATGATTAACAGAGGCTATAAGAATAGATGACAGAGAAATGATTAACAGAGGCTATAAGAATAGATGACAGAGAAATGATTAACAGAGGCTATAAGAATAGATGACAGAGAAATGATTAACAGAGGCTATAAGAATAGATGACAGAGAAATGATTAACAGAGGTTATAAGAATAGATGACAGAGAAATGATTAACAGAGGCTATAAGAATAGATGACAGAGAAATGATTAACAGAGGCTATAAGAATAGATGACAGAGAAATGATTAACAGAGGCTATAAGAATAGATGACAGAGAAATGATTAACAGAGGCTATAAGAATAGATGACAGAGAAATGATTAACAGAGGCTATAAGAATAAGCAAATTAAGACACCCATTAAACATCAAGATCAAAGATAAAGAAATAAAACAAGTAGAGGAATTCAAGTATTTAGGCACAATGTTCACAGAAGATGGAAAACTAGACAGAGAAATTGACATGAGAATACAAAAAGCAAATGCTGTCACATACCAGCTTTCACCATTGCTAAGACATCCAAACATTTCTATGCCAGCTAAACAAGAAATGATAAATAGCATCTTCATACCAACTTTATGCTATGAAAGTCAAACATGGACCCTTTCTAAATCCCATTTAAGAAAGATCAATACATGTGAGATGCGTTGCTTGAGAAAAGTAACAAACAACACAAGAAGAGATAGAATACCAAATGAAACCATAAGAAAAATAGTAGGAACAAAACCCTGCCAAGAATATATAGAATAACAACAACTTAAATGGTTTGGTCACCTGGTCAGAATGAATTCTCACCAATCGCCATCAAGGGTGTTCTTCTCGAGAATGCATGGAAAAAGACCAAGAGGAAGACCCAGAAGAAGATGGATAGATGCAGTGACAGAGACATGTAACAACAAAGGAAAATCACTAATTCAGACAATTCGAGCAGCACAAGAACGACAAATTATATAAACCACGACACCTTTTAGGTATCAGTGAAAGAGAAATGAAGAAGAAGAAATGGAGTTTATGAAATAAGAAACGTGACAACTAAATAGTTTATGAAATAAGAAATGTGACAAAAAGTAGTGGAAAACCAACTGTGCTGAAGACTGTGACGATGGGCACACAATCATTGGTAAAGATACCCTCATTAAGACCTAGCCTCCCCTTCTCCCACATTTTTCAAAATACCAACTGGACTAAAAATCTGGTAATTACCAGGATCCAATGAAAGTGTGAGAAGAAGAATACTGGTGAACATTTGCTGTTTCTTTCACTACAAAGCCTCTCATTGGATGTAATTAACTAACTTTAAACATCTTTCCGGTGCCATATCAAACAACATACAGGTCTTACAGCGTACATAAACATAAAGGTTTGTATATACTATTTAGAAAAATGTTTAAAATCATGTAACATTTTTGTGAATATTACATTTAGAAGAGGAAAATTTGTATTAAATTTTACATTTTAGGTAAGGAAAATACAATCAAAGAATAATACAATCTTCATCCCAATGTTGTGCTTCCAATGCCAGTACTGGACACTAGATGCAAGAACAATAAGAAAAATAACCTCTACAGAGATGAAATGTGCTAGACGAAAGACAGGAAACAGCCTGAGAGATAAGATCAGAACTAAAGAACTGAGAAAAAAGTTAGGAATAACCCCTGCCATAGAATATTTAAAGAAACAACAGATAAAATTATTTGGTCAAGTGGTAAGACAGAATAAAACACAACACAATGGGCCTTCAATAAATGCTGTGAGAACACCAGACCAAAGGGCCAGCCATGAAAAAGATGGCTTCACGGAATATTAGAAACACTAGGAAACATAACAGCAGCAGAAGCAAACTGACGAGCAAATTATATCTCCCCTCAAAAAGGCAAATAAGGAAGGAAATAAGATGGAAAAGAAAAGTAGTTTAATTTTATAAATTTTAAGGGTATAATACATATTAAAAGAGGAGAAATAGTACTAATTTTAGACATTTTAGAAGAGGAAAGTGGTATCAATTTATAAATTTTAGAAGAGGAAAGGTGGTATTAACTTTAGAAATTTTTAAAAAGGAATATTGGTATTAATTTAGAAATTTTAAAAAAGGAATATTGGTATTAATTTAGAAATTTTAAAAAAGGAATATTGGTATTAATTTAGAAATTGTACAAGATGAAAGGCAGTATTAACTTTAGATATTTTAAAAAAGGAAAAGTTGTATTAATTTATAAAATTTAAAAAATGAATAGTCGTATTAATTTAGAAATTTTTTTTTAATGAATAGTAGTATTAATTTAGAAATTTTTTTTTAATGAATAGTCGTATTAATTTAGAAATTTTAAAAAAGGAATAGTGGTATTAATTTAGAAATTGTACAAGATGAAAGGTAGTATTAACTTTAGAAATTTTAGAAAAGGAAAATTGGTATTAATTTTTGATATTTTTGAAAAGGAATAGTGGTATTAATTTAGAAATTTTATAATATGAAAGGTAGTATTAACTTTAGAAATTTTAGAAGAGGAAAAGTAGTATTAATTTTATAAATCTGTATGGGTATATTACATATAAAGGAGGAGTAGTATTACTAATTTTAGACATTTTAGAAGAGATAAAAGTGGTGTTAATTTAAGAGGAAAGGTAGTATTAACTCTTGACAATTTCAAAAAAGAAAAAAAATTATTTTATAAAATTTTAGAAAAGGAAAAACTGAATTAATTTTTCGTTTAGAAATTTTAGAAGAGGAAATGTAGTATTAACTTCAGAAATTTTAGAAGAGGAAAAGTAGTTTTAACTTTAGAAATTTTAGAAGAGGAAAAGTAGTATTAACTTTATAAATTTTAGAAGAGGAAAAGTAGTATTAACTTCAGAAAAGGAAAAGTAGCATTAATTTAGAAATTTTAAAAGAGGAAAAACTGTATTATTAAACAATTTTAGAAGAGGAAAATAGTAAAAATAAATAATAAATATATGGAGTATTAATATTAGAAAAGAACAAGCAATATTTATTTTAGACAAGGAATTATAATATTATTATAAGACGGGATAAGTAAAATTAAATTTAGAAAGAACAAAATTATTATTCAATAATGATGTGTAAAATTTGTATGGAATATGAAAGAAAAGTAGCATTCAATCTATCTATCTATTGACCTTTCGAGCCGTAGCCGGCCCATAGGGCATAGACCAAGATACTCCTTCTCTTATCTGAATTTTTGTTCTAGCAGTTTTCAATTCTTTTAAAGATATTTTATCAAGTCTCGCCATTTGTCTCTGTTCTGTGCAAGCAGCTCTATCTCATTGAGGGAGCCAAATCCTGCTGCTCTTTTCTCTCTCATCAATGTTCTTCTCAGTGTCTCTCAGGGTCTTCCTCTTTTCCTCTTACCTGTTGTTTCCCATATGAGGGCTTGCTTTGCTATTCGGTTATTATCTCTTCTCATCACATGTCCAGCATAACAGCATTCAATATTGAAATTTAATTTCTTATAAAGATAATCTTGATTACATTTATGAAGAAAATGAGAGTTTAATTACGAGTTTATTTTGAGGATTTGAGTTCATTTTAGTCCCACAGGATTGATCTCAGTCATTAGTTTTTTTAGACTCTATTGATGAGGCTGGAGTATTTTGTTTTGCTTTCTAATTCCTGCTTGCAAAGTTTGAGCTTGTATGTCCTAGTGGCTACTCTAATACTAGGTCTTCTATATCAACATATCCCACCACTGCAGAGATAACAGCAATTCTAACCTCATTAACCAGTTTGCCCTGACACAGACTGTTTCTAGGGAGCCCCATGGAAGAGATGAAGTAAGGTCTTGACCAGCTTTGAATTGCTAACTCTGCTGGTTAGATTTATGACTTTAGAACGAGATGGCATCACTGTAGGTGGATCATTCCCATATGTGCTCAGCGCCCATTCCATCAACCAACAAAGTGTTCATCCTGATCATTCACACTGTTCTAGTATGTTGAATTTTGAAAAAAGGTGCATAACTCATGAAGCACACTTCCAGGTCACAGCAGACCAAAGCTATTAGAGGATTAACAACTCTAAAGCAGACCCAACTATTGGAGGATTAACAACTCTAAAGCAGACCCAACTATTGGAGGATTAACAACTCTAAAGCAGACCCAACTATTGGAGGATTAACAACTCTAAAGCAGACCCAACTATTGGAGGATTAACAACTCTAAAGCAGACCCAACTATTGGAGGATTAACAACTCTAAAGCAGGCCCAGGTATTAGAAGATTAACAACTCTAAAGCAGACCCAGGTATTAGAGAATTAACAACTCTAAAGCAGGCCCAGGTATTAGAGAATTAACAACTCTAAAGCAGGCCCAGGTATTAGAGAATTAACAACTCTAAAGCAGGCCCAGGTATTAGAAGATTAACAACTCTAAAGCAGACCCAGGTATTAGAGAATTAACAACTCTAAAGCAGGCCCAGGTATTAGAAGATAAACAACTCTAAAGCAGACCCAGGTATTAGAGAATTAACAACTCTAAAGCAGACCCAGCTATTAGAGGATTAACAACTCTAAAGCAGACCCAGGTATTAGAGAATTAACAACTCTAAAGCAGGCCCAGCTATTGGAGGATTAACAACTCTAAAGCAGACCCAGGTATTAGAAGATTAACAACTCTAAAGCAGACCCAGCTATTAGAGAATTAACAACTCTAAAGCAGGCCCAGCTATTAGAGGATTAACAACTCTAAAGCAGGCCCAGGTATTAGAGGATTAACAACTCTAAAGCAGGCCCAGCTATTAGAGGATTAACAACTCTAAAGCAGACCCAGCTATTAGAAGATTAACAACTCTAAAGCAGACCCAGCTATTAGAGGATTAACAACTCTAAAGCAGACCCAGCTATTAGAGGATTAACAACTCTAAAGCAGACCCAGCTATTAGAGGATTAACAACTCTAAAGCAGACACAGCTATTAGAGGATTAACAACTCTAAAGCAGGCCCAGCTATTAGAGGATTAACAACTCTAAAGCAGGCCCAGCTATTAGAGGATTAACAACTCTAAAGCAGACCCAGCTATTAGAGGATTAACAACTCTAAAGCAGACCCAGCTATTAGAGGATTAACAACTCTAAAGCAGGCCCAGCTATTAGAGGATTAACAACTCTAAAGCAGGCCCAGCTATTAGAGGATTAACAACTCTAAAGCAGGCCCAGGTATTAGAGGATTAACAACTCTAAAGCAGGCCCAGCTATTAGAGGATTAACAACTCTAAAGCAGGCCCAGCTACTAGAGGATTAACAACTCTAAAGCAGGCCCAGGTATTAGAGGATTAACAACTCTAAAGCAGGCCCAGCTATTAGAGAATTAACAACTCTAAAGCAGGCCCAGCTATTAGAGGATTAACATCTCTAAAGCAGGCCCAGCTAATAGAGGATTAACAACTCTAAAGCAGGCCCAGCTATTAGAGGATTAGTCACTCTAAAACTGATCCAGCAATTGGAGGATTAGTCACTCTAAAACAGACCCAGCTATTGGAGGATTAGCCATTCTAAAACAGACCCAACGATTGGAGGATTAGTCACTCTAAAACAGTCCCAGCTATTGGAGCATTAGTCACTCTAAAAAAAAACCCAGCTATTAGAGGATTAGTCACTCTAAAACCGATCCAGCAATTGGAGGATTACCCACTCTAAAACAGACAACTATTGGGGTGTTAGCCATTCTAAAACAGACCCAACTATTGGAGAGTTAGCCATTCTAAAACAGACCCAACTATTGGAGGATTAGCCATTCTAAAACAGACCCAACTATAAGAGGATTAGCCATTCTAAAACAGACCCAACTATTGAAGGATTAGTCACTCTAAAACAGATCCAACTATTGAAGGATTAGTCACTCTAAAACAGACCCAGCTATTAGAGGATTAGCCATTCTAAAACAGACCCAACTATTGGAGGATTAGTCACTCTAAAACAGTCCCAGCTATTGGAGGATTAGCTATTCTAAAACAGACCCAACTATTGGAGGATTAGCCATTCTAAAAAAGACCCAGCTATTAGAGGATTAGCCATTCTAAAACCGACCCAACTATTGGAGGATTAGTCACTCTAAAACAGACCCAGCTATTGGAGGATTAGCCATTCTAAAACAGACCCAACTATTGGAGGATTAGCCATTCTAAAACAGACCCAGCAATTGGAGGATTAGCCATTCTAAAACAGACCCAACTATTGGAGGATTAGCCACTCTAAAACAGACCCAGCTATTTGAGTTTAGTAAATTTAAAACAGACCCAACTATTGGAGGATTACCCATTCTAAGACAGACAACTATTGAAGGGTTAGCCATTCTAAAACAGACCCAACTATTGGAGAGTTAGCCATTCTAAAACAACTCTAAAGCAGGCCCAGGTATTAGAGGATTAACAACTCTAAAGCAGACCACTATTGAAGGGTTAACCATTCTAAAACAGACCCAACTATTGGAGAGTTAGCCATTCTAAAACAGATCCAACTATTGGAGGATTAGTCACTCTAAAACAGACCCAACTATAAGAGGATTAGCCATTCTAAAACAGACCCAACTATTGGAGGATTAGTCACTCTAAAACATACGCTGCTATTTGAAGATTAGCCATTCTAAAACAGACAAAACTATTGGAGGATTAGCCATTCTAAAAAAGACCCAGCTATTGGAAGATTAGCTACTCTAAAACATACCCAGCTATTGGAAGATTAGCCACTCTAAAACATACCCAGCTATTGGAAGATAAGACACTCTAAAACAGACAACTATTGGAAGATTAGCCACTCTAAAACATACCCTGCTATTTGAAGATTAGCCATTCTAAAACAGACCCTGCTATTTGAAGATTAGCCTCTCTAAAACAGACCCAGCTACTGGAGGATTAGCCTCTCTAAAAAAGACCCAGCTATTGGAAGATTAGCCACTCTAAAACAGACCCAGCTATTGGAAAATTAGAAACTCTAAAACAGACCTAGTTATTGGAAGATTAGTCACTCTAAAACAGACCCAGCTATTAGAAGATTAGAAACTCTAAAACAGACCCAGCTATTGGAAGATTAGCCACTCTAAAACAGACCACCACTGTTGAAGGATTAAAGGCCCTATTTAAAGTATGACTTCACCGTACTAAGCTTCATGAGATGATGTGATCACTTCCTTCCCAGACCTATCAGAACCTTTAGCTCAGGCAAATATGTTGCCTTAACAGGTATTTGAACCCCAAATCTTCAGGCGGCAGGTAAATGCACTAACCACTGGGTTCTTTTAATGGGGATTACCCTCCCTAACACAGAACCAAGCTGTTATATAATATCAATATTTATTATTTAATTTTTTCTTGCTTCTTTTTTTCTCAGTATTTATTTACTTGTTACATTCACAGAGGGTAGCTTTAAATATAATATAATTATATATTTTAAAAAATAGTATTATTTACAGGATTACGCTGTGAAATTAATTAAATTATATATTATTTTTTTTAATGAGATTAACTATTAGAAAAATGTAGAAAACTACATTTTAGTGAGGTAAATATATAGTCATGCACCATAAATAATAATGATTAACACAATATATCAACATTTAATGCGAAGACTATATGAGAAGTTATTTATGAGAAGGTATTTTTTCATATACGAGATCACAAACAAAAATACAAACATTGAGAATTTACCAATAAACGATGATCCTATAATAACAGCATTTTTTCCAGCCGAGTTTTCTGCAATTGCATTTGCATCGTCTATAGTACGCAGTATGAACACATTCTTAAGGTCTGAGCCTGGTATTGGCAAGTTGCGTGGTCTAGGAAATTGAAAGAAGTAGATATTCATGCTTTTATAATGTTTTATTTTAAATTTGGAATATTTTTTTCTATCTGGCATATCAGTTCTTCTTGTTGTTAACCTGGCTCAGTTTACTGCTCTAGTCACTTAGTTTAAGTAAACATGAAGCAAACATGAAGCAAACAAGTTTAATTACATATTTAATATGCTTCTGGTGTCAAGGTGCCATGTTTATGCTGCTCATTTGCTTGTGTTCGTCCGATAACTAAAGAAGTACACCTCTTCGTGATCCACCCTTAAGAGGACGTTAAGTGGGCATACCTGTGTTGTGGTTTGTAGTATAACTGTGATAATTGTGCCTCTCAGCCCAACACATCCGACTTCAGCATGACATTTTTGAGCATGGGTTGTCTTCCCTCTTTGAACCCTACTCACTTGGCCAGACTAGACAGGTTAGTCTGTTACTAGAGGCGCCACAAAGAGGTGGAGCAGGGTCAAGATGATCCTGGTGCAAGCCATCAGGTAAGAGTCACTGACAACTTCCAGCTCTGCTGCTGTGAGGCACGCCTTTGCCTCCTACCATGTTTAGGAGTACTGTCTCTAATTTGATCAAGGATCTCTATTATTTTCTTTCTGCGTGCTATTTCAAAAATATACATACATTAGTACAACCACCTACTGTTCACACAGGCAGATCTATGTTCAATTACCCAAATTCTGTTAATTTCGTTTCAGGCTGACAGTCTTTAGGTTCATCTAGTCTCTTAATATCACTACTAGAGATTTGTAGTGGTAATGTAAAGTGGTTTGGCCACCTGGTCAGAATGAATCCTTACCAATCACCATCAAGGGCGTTCTTCTCGAGAATGCATGGAAAAAAAACCAAGAGGAAGACCCAGAAGAAGATGGATAGATGCAGTGATAGAGACATGTAACAACAAAGGAAAATCACTAATTCAGACAATTCGAGCAGCTCAAGAACGACAAATGATATAAACCACAACACCTTTTAGGTATCAGTGAAAAGAGAAAAGGAGAAGAAGAAGAATGTAAAGTGACTTGGAATAATAGTGACTGCATCACCTGTATATATATCTGCTGGTAAAAATTGGGAGAAAGAAAATGCCCCATCATGACAGTTTGCAGCATATAGAGAAGACGGTATTGGTGTCCATATAGACCATCGGCGCTTAATTTTTTGGGTAATGTGATTGATATTTTCCCCTTTTGTTTTGTGCTTGCTTTGTTATTCTCTGGCTACTTCTTTCCATTAAATAGCTATATCATGTCCAGCTTCTTTTCTAGGTGACAGAGGAGACTGTCGGTTGCATGGTCATATCTCTTATACCTGTGCTCATTCATTGGGTGCTGTCGCCACATCAAAGGTTGCCTACCACAGAACGCCATTTTACTCTTTCTCTTGTTTTGTGGTGCATGTTGTCATGTCCTGTCCACCTTTTGATGTCATCAGTCCACTTTAGTCTTGGTCAACTCTGCCTTGTCTACCTTGTATCTTCCCCTCCAAGATGTCTTTTAGAAGGTTGTTGTGTCTCTTCACATGTCCAAACAAATTTCATGTTGTCTTTTTTGAATTATATAAGTAGTTCTTTTTTTCATTTTCAACTGATTTAGAATGTCCTTGTTTGTGTTCTTTTCCTTCCACTCAATTCTCCCCATTTTTCCATAGATCTACACTTCAAAGGCTTCAAATTTCTGCTCTGTTTTCTTATTAAATGTTCATGTCTCTGTACAATACAGGAATGTTGAGTAAATATCATTTTACAATTCATAGTTTTAGTTCTGTTGTTATTTGCTTTCATGTGAGTATATTTTTCATGCTGTTAAAATTGCTTTTTATTTGCACTAGCTTTAAATTAATTTACTTGTATACAAAGTATTTTTCTAGGACATCTGTTTTTTTTAAAACTGTACCCTACATCAGCCATGTAAAAAAAAAGATAAAAAATAAGCTGGCTCTGGTCATCTCACATGAATGGAGCTAAACAGGTAGCTTTGCAACAAGTGATGGCCTGATTTAAGGGCTTGAGAAAGATGAAGAATCAAAGAAACAGACAATATTACAGAAACCCTGTAACAACACAGGTTAACGGCTGCTAATATGGCACATTTGGCCCTGGGTATAAAACCACAGTTGCCCACAGTGATTCATAACTTTGTAGATCGGATAAGTACCCAAGAATGGATAAGTGGGGTCAAAGACATCTGTCATCAATAGAGTTGAAAGTGGTCATTGACTCATAGCTGACTGCTTGCACCGCATATCAATAAATCAGAACAATCCAGATTCTACTCCGCCTTTTTGCAGTGCCTCTAGAAACAGAAACTAACCAGCCTGGCCAAGTGAGTATGGATCAAGATGGAGCCAACCTGGTACTCAAAAATGCCATATTGAAATCACATGCATTGGGCCAAAAGGTAAAAATAGCACAGCTTTGGTGCAAATCACAACACAATGCATCTACATTCACTTCAAGTTCTTTTAAGGGTGGATGATGAAAAGGAGTAATCATTCCTTTGGTTGTCATCATAAGCACATGAGAAAGAAATAGAGAATGGATAAATACTTACTTTCCACCTGTTGCAATCACTAGAGTGTCATAGGTCACATTTGAGCCGTCATCCAGGACAACATGCTTGTTGCCTGAATCTAACTTGGTTACCTGGCAAAGAGAAGTCACAAAGCATATACAGGACAAAGAGAAGTCACAAAACATATACAGGACAAAGAGAAGTTACAAAACATATACAGGACAAAGAGTAGTTACAAAACATATACAGGACTAAGAGAAGTCACAAAACATATACAGGACAAAGAGAAGTCACAAAACATATACAGGACTAAGAGAAGTCACAAAACATATACAGGACAAAGAGAAGTCACAAAGCATATACAGGACTAAGAGAAGTCACAAAACATATACAGGACAAAGAGAAGTCACAAAGCATATACAGGACTAAGAGAAGTCACAAAACATATACAGGACTAAGAGAAGTCACAAAACATATACAGGACAAAGAGAAGTCACAAAACATATACAGGACTAAGAGAAGTCACAAAACATATACAGGACAAAGAGAAGTCACAAAACATATACAGGACTAAGAGAAGTCACAAAACAAATATAGGACAAAGAGAAGTTACAAAACATATACAGGACTAAGAGAAGTCACAAAACATATACAGGACAAAGAGAAGTCACAAAACATATACAGGACTAAGAGAAGTCACAAAACATATACAGGACAAAGAGAAGTCACAAAACATATACAGGACAAAGAGAAGTCACAAAACATATACAGGACAAAGAGAAGTCACAAAACATATACAGGACTAAGAGAAGTCACAAAACATATACAGGACTAAGAGAAGTCACAAAACATATACAGGACAAAGAGAAGTCACAAAACATATACAGGACTAAGAGAAGTCACAAAACATATACAGGACAAAGAGAAGTCACAAAACATATACAGGACTAAGAGAAGTCACAAAACATATACAGGACAAAGAGAAGTCACAAAACATAAACAGGACAGAGAGAAGTCACAAAACATATACAGGACAAAGAGAAGTCACAAAACATATACAGGACAAAGAGAAGTCACAAAACATATACAGGACAAAGAGAAGTCACAAAACATATACAGGACTAAGAGAGGTCACAAAATATATACAGGACAGAGAGAAGTTACAAAACATATACAGGACAAAGAGAAGTCACAAAACATATACAGGACTAAGAGAAGTCACAAAACATATACAGGACAAAGAGAAGTCACAAAACATATACAGGACAAAGAGAAGTCACAAAACATATACAGGACAAAGAGAAGTCACAAAACATATACAGGACTAAGAGAAGTCACAAAACATATACAGGACTAAGAGAAGTCACAAAACATATACAGGACAAAGAGAAGTCACAAAACATATACAGGACTAAGAGAAGTCACAAAACATATACAGGACAAAGAGAAGTCACAAAACATATACAGGACAAAGAGAAGTCACAAAACATATACAGGACAAAGAGAAGTCACAAAACATAAACAGGACAGAGAGAAGTCACAAAACATATACAGGACAAAGAGAAGTCACAAAACATATACAGGACAAAGAGAAGTCACAAAACATATACAGGACAGAGAGAAGTCACAAAACATATACAGGACTAAGAGAGGTCACAAAATATATACAGGACAGAGAGAAGTTACAAAACATATACAGGACAAAGAGAAGTCACAAAACATATACAGGACAGAGAGAAGTCACAAAACATATACAGGACAAAGAGAAGTCACAAAACATATACAGGACTAAGAGAGGTCACAAAACATATACAGGACTAAGAGAAGTCACAAAACATAAACAGGGCAAATAGAGGTCACAAAACATATGCAGGACAAGGAGAAGTCACAAAACATATGCAGGACAAAGAGAAGTCACAAAACATATGCAGGACAAAGAGAAGTCACAAAACATATGCAGGACAAAGAGAAGTCACAAAACATATACAGGACAAAGAGAAGTCACAAAACATATACAGGAACAGAAATTGCATTATAAAATTAGTTCAGCAAAAGACACACAATTTACAAATTAAAGAAATAAAAAGCAACTTATGTTCATGTCTAAGGGAGCTGCGATAGCTCAGTGGTTAGTGAACTGGACTACAAACGACAAGAGGTTGTGTTCTATCCTGATCGACGGCTTCCGGGTTCACCCAGCCTTAAATGGGTACCAGATTTTTTTTCTGGGAAAGTAAAGTGGCACGGGCGTAATACCGACCACATTACCCCAAAAATCATGTGCTAAAGGTCTATAAAAATTATGGTCACTAACACCATATTTCCTATACGTCACTTGGTGTGACAGGGCTCTTTACTTTTTTTTATGTTCATATCCAGAAAAACAGAACTGGCTTACATCATCCCAATGAGACATCCCTGGAAATGAAAAGGTAGACAACTACCTTGCAAAGACAGGTGGAAATCATCAATTGTTGAACCTAGCTTCAGAGTAGTAAATTATGAAGACACTCTTGAGTTATTGAGTTATTGAGTTATTTGCGGGTCATCATCATTGCACTCCGAACATGTCCATAGGTGCTCAGATCCCCTCCTCAGCAATTCCCTCAGTGTCCAGCGACTGACGACTCCAGTTCTATGTTGGTTGATAAGTCTTCTTACACGGCCACCAAGACACTCTTAAAACAAGCCATGAAAATGTAATGGAGGGACCTGAGTGGAAAATACCAGCCAGGCTATGACAGTATAAACAAGCTTAAAAGACATGAGCAGGCCAGGTTCTTCAGACTCGAGCAGGGCACTGTGGCTCCAGAGCACACTTTCACAGAATGGTGAGCCTGGAAATCTGATGCATCCAGAGAGACTCCTGATCAAGTATTACAAGACTGCTACACTCAACATCCAAAGAGATTCCTGGTCAAGTATTACAAGACTGTACTGCCCTCAACATCCAGAGAGATTCCTGGTCAAGTATTACAAGACTGTACTGCCCTCAACAACCAAAGAGATTCCTGGTCAAGTATTACAAGACTGTACTGCCCTCAACATCCAGAGAGACTCCTGGTTAAGTATTACAAGACTGTACTGCCCTCAACATCCAAAGAGATTCCTGGTCAAGTATTACAAGACTGTACTGCCCTCAACATCCAGAGAGACTCCTGGTCAAGTATTACAAGACTGTACTGCCCTCAACATCCAGAGAGACTCCTGGTCAAGTATTACAAGACTGTACTGCCCTCAACATCCAGAGAGACTCCTGGTCAAGTATTACAAGACTGTACTGCCCTCAACATCCAGAGAGACTCCTGATCAAGTATTACAAGACTGTACTGCCCTCAACATCCAGAGAGACTTCTGATCAAGTATTACAAGACTATACTGCCCTCAACATCCAGAGAGACTCCTGATCAAGTATTACAAGACTATACTGCCCTCAACATCCAAAGAGATTCCTGGTCAAGTATTACAAGACTGTACTGCCCTCAACATCCAGAGAGACTCTTGATCAAGTATTACAAGACTATACTGCCCTCAACATCCAGAGAGACTCCTGATCAAGTATTACAAGACTGTACTGCCCTCAACATCCAAAGAGATTCCTGATCAAGTATTACAAGACAGTACTGCCTTCAACAGCCAGAGAGATTCCTGATCAAGTATTACAAGACTATACTGCCCTCAACATCCAAAGAGATTCCTGGTCAAGTATTACAAGACTGTACTGCCCTCAACATCCAAAGAGATTCCTGATCAAGTATTACAAGACAGTACTGCCTTCAACAGCCAGAGAGACTCCTGATCAAGTATTACAAGACAGTACTGCCTTCAACAGCCAGAGAGTCTGCTGATCAAGTATTACAAGACTGTACTGCCTTTAACAAGGGAGCCACGATAGCTCAGTGGTTAGTGAACTGGACTACAAAGGACATGAAGCAGGGTTCGATCCCAACCGATGGCTTCCGAGTTCACCCAGCCTTAAATGGGTACCGGATTTTTTCTGGGAAAGTAAAGCGGCACGGGCATAATATCGGCAACATTACCCCAAAAATCATGTGCCGAAGGTCTGTAAAATGTATGGTCACTAACACCATATTCCCTATACGCCACTTGGCGTGACGGGGGCACTTTACTTTTTTTTTTTTACTGCCCTCAACATCCAGAGAGACTCCTGCTCAAGTATTACAAGACTGTACTGCCCTCAACATCCAGAGAGACTTCTGATCAAGTATTACAAGACTGTACTGCCCTCAACATCCAGAGAGACTTCTGATCAAGTATTACAAGACTGTACTGCCCTCAACATCCAGAGAGACTCCTGCTCAAGTATTACAAGACTGTACTGCCCTCAACATCCAGAGAGACTTCTGATCAAGTATTACAAGACTGTACTGCCCTCAACATCCAGAGAGACTTCTGATCAAGTATTACAAGACTGTACTGCCCTCAACATCCAGAGAGACTTCTGATCAAGTATTACAAGACTGTACTGCCCTCAACATCCAGAGAGACTTCTGATCAAGTATTACAAGACTGTACTGCCCTCAACATCCAGAGAGACTTCTGATCAAGTATTACAAGACTGTACTGCCCTCAACATCCAGAGAGACTTCTGATCAAGTATTACAAGACTGTACTGTTCTGTACTAATGTTTGCTGCATGGCTAATATTTATGTTTGCTGCATGGCTAATATTCATGTTTGCTGCATGGCTAATATTCATGTTTGCTGCATGGCTAATATTCATGTTTGCTGCATGGCTAATATTCATGTTTGCTGCATGGCTAATATTCATGTTTGCTGCATGGCTAATATTCATGTTTGCTGCATGGCTAATATTCATGTTTGCTGCATGGCTAATATTCATGTTTGCTGCATGGCTAATATTCATGTTTGCTGCATGGCTAATATTCATGTTTGCTGCATGGTTAATATTCATGTTTGCTGCATGGCTATTATTCATGATTGCTGCATGGTTAATATTCATGTTTGCTGCATGGTTAATATTCATGTTTGCTGCATGATTAATATTCATGTTTGCTGCATGGCTAATATTCATGATTGCTGCATGGTTAATATTCATGTTTGCTGCATGGCTAATTTTCATGATTGCTGCATGGTTAATATTCATGTTTGCTGCATGGTTAATATTCATGTTTGCTGCATGGTTAATATTCATGTTTGCTGCATGGCTAATATTCATGATTGCTGCATGGCTAATATTCATGTTTGCTGTATGGCTAATATTCATGTTTGCTGCATGGTTAATATTCATGATTGCTGCATGGCTAATATTCATGTTTGCTGCATGGCTAATATTCATGTTTGCTGCATGGCTAATATTCATGTTTGCTGCATGGCTAATATTCATGTTTGCTGCATGGTTAATATTCATGTTTGCTGCATGGCTATTATTCATGATTGCTGCATGGTTAATATTCATGTTTGCTGCATGGTTAATATTCATGTTTGCTGCATGATTAATATTCATGTTTGCTGCATGGCTAATATTCATGATTGCTGCATGGTTAATATTCATGTTTGCTGCATGGCTAATTTTCATGATTGCTGCATGGTTAATATTCATGTTTGCTGCATGGTTAATATTCATGTTTGCTGCATGGTTAATATTCATGTTTGCTGCATGGCTAATATTCATGATTGCTGCATGGCTAATATTCATGTTTGCTGTATGGCTAATATTCATGATTGTTGCATGGTTAATATTCATGTTTGCTGTATGGCTAATATTCATGATTGTTGCATGGTTAATATTCATGTTTGCTGCATGGTTAATATTCATGTTTGCTGCATGGTTAATATTCATGTTTCCGTGCCCTGATTTTTCTCTAAAGCCTGCACTGTGGCTGACATACTCTGTCTTCAGAAGGCTGTATCTTTGACATAGCAGCATCCCACCATGTAGCATGGATGCTGATGAGGACTGTTGAGCTAACCTTCTTGTAAAGAAATTCTAAAACAGAAGTTGACAAACAACACAAGGAATAGAAGCCCCGTGAAAATCCTTGACTGCTTATATCAGCTGGCATGCCACATGACATTAATGCTTTTTTTAAAAAAATAAACAAGCTGGCAACGCTTAAATCTGAAAAGCCATCTTATATCTATATATTGTTCTTTCAAGTCAAAGGCAGAAGTTGTACTCTCTCCATGCCCAACAATTTTTGCTACCAAGTGTCAGATTTTGCACACTACCCGTGCTGTAACTCATCACATGTCCCTGTTCTGGGCGAGTCTCACAATCTCAGCATGGGGAGCTTTTCCATGCTGTTACTGCCTCTCGCTTCAGTGTTCTTTAGTGTTTCTCTTGTTTGGCGTCTTTTCTTTTTGCCAACTGTTTTCCATTTGAAGACTTTCTTTGAGATTCTCTTGTTACCCATCTTAGATACATCTATACAGATCTATTCCTATCTATGTACACTGTACCTGTTTGTCTAAAAGTAGCTCTATTCAATCTACACACACTGTACCTGTTTGTCTAAAAGTAGCTCTATTCAATCTACACACACTGTACCTGTCTGTCTAAAAGTAGTAAGTAAAAAAAAGTAAAGTACCCCCCGTCACGCCAAGTGGCGTATAGGGAAATATGGTGTTAGTGACCCTATATTTTACAGACCTTCAGCACATGATTTTTGGGGTAATGTGGTCGGTATTACGCCCGTGCTGCTTTTACTTTCCCAGAAAAAATCCGGTACCCATTTAAGGCTGGGTGAACCCGGAGCCGTCGGTTGGGATCGAACCCTACCCCTTGTCCGTAGTAGTCCAGTTCACTAACCACTGAGCTATCGCGGCTCCTACTAATTTTTAGGGAATTAGTAAAACCCAGGTGTCCTCGCCAGGATTACGAACCCCGGCTGTTGCCGTGGTAAGCCAACCGCCTATCGATTGCGCTAACCGGACACCCTGTCTAAAAGTAGCTCTATCCAATCTACACACACTGATCCTGTCTGTCTAAAAGTAGCTCTATCCAATCTACATACACTGTACCTGTCTGTCTAAAAGTAGCTCTATCCAATCTACACACACTGTACCTGTCTGTCTAAAAGTAGTCTTATTCAATCTACATACACTGTACCTGTCTGCCTAGAAGTAGCTCTATTCAATCTTCATACACTGTACCTGTCTGCCTAGAAGTAACTCTATTCAATCTACATACACTGTACCTGTCTGCCTAGATGTAGCTCTATTCCATTTTCATCATAGAACCCTTGACTTCTCAGAGCTATCTCAGCTGGTTTGGAGTTTAGTGCCTGTTGACATATTTAATACGATAATAAAATATAAAATAACGGGAGTTGCTGGCAAAGTTAAATTATAAAATAACGGGAGTTTCTAGTAAAGTTAAATTATAAAATAACTGGAGTTACTAGTAAAGTTAAATTATAAAATAACTGGAGTTACTAGTAAAGTTAAATTATAAAATAACGGGAGTTACTAGTAAAGTTAAATTATAAAATAAGTGGAGTTACTAATAAAGTTAAATTATAAAATAACTGGATTGGTTCTTTGGTTATGGAAGGCCCCGGTATCACTGCAAACGAATTAAAATCCATAATTGCTCAACCGCCCGTGCCAGTGGAATCATCCGAACTACTAACTCATCTCCCAAACAAAGAAAGGTAGCTGTAGTCCCCATCATAACAGTCTCAGCACACACCAAAAGACATAAGGCAAAACCGTACAGAAAGAAAATAACTGGAGTTGCTGGCAAAGTTAAATTATAAAATAACGGGAGTTGCTGGTAAAGTTAAATTATAAAATAATGGGAGTTGCTGGTAAAGTTAAATTATAAAATAATGGGAGTTGCTGGTAAAGTTAAATTATAAAATAACGGGAGTTGCTGGCAAAGTTAAATTATTTTACTATAAAATACAATGAACATCTGAGTTGAATTATTGTTTAAAGTTACAGAATAACAAATAATTAAATAACAAGTGATTAGAGAAGGAAAGAATTTTAATCTTACAATAACACTGAGAACACTGAGTTTCTGCTAAAAAATTACAGAAACATAAATATGAAAATAGCAGGTTAAGAGGGAATAATTATTTTTGCACGATTTAACATTAATAAATTGATTCTCTATCTTTCTCTGTCTGCGATCAAGACTCAATCAGAGTAGGATTCCAGACTCTCTCATGGTCTCATGAAGTCAGCTGTCTTTTTAAGTGATTCGAGAGTCTGTTAGATCTATTCTGATTGGATACCTGTTAAAATGTTGCACTGCGTTCTGCGCCAGTGGCCCAGTGCATCTGATTTCAGCCAGCATTTTATTCAGGTTTGCTTTCCTTAGCCTTTGATTGTCCCCAATCTTCCTGCAAGGCAGCAGATTGTCTTTTCTGTAGGGGGATTCTGCCCTTAGATGGTCGGCCCTCCCAGGTTTACGAGCACCATCTGCCCTAGCTTGATGTAGTTACTAGTTGGCCATTATACCATCACCATCACACATCAAACAACAGACTATAAGTCCCTCATAACTAAGACAAACCTCCGGGATTCTCACCGATGCTGACAAATCATGTAGGAAACCCCACTCCGTCTTTCATTGATTAGAGTAAGACCGTCCTAGGGCTATGCAACTAACGTGATGGCGTAGCTCACGCAACAATGATTGCACTCACAATATCCCAGTTACTATAGTAAAAGCAGCCAACAGCACACGAAAAGCTGATACGATGTGAAATTGATTCTAATAAGAATTATTCTCTGAGGTTTCACAGATAAACCTCTTGAGATGACTCAACATGACTATGAAGAGTAATGAGGATGTTCCAAAAGAGGACACTGCAACAACAAAGCTTATTACCAACATCGGAGGAAAAAGTCATCACTTTTGGCCATGTACCACAGAATGAGAAGGGGAAAATTGAAATATTTTCTGACAACAGGAACAAAAATTGGAGAAAATGAGTTTGTGTAACAAAGAGTTAAGATACTAGACAGTTTAAGTGTAACAAAGAGCTAAGATACTAGACAGTTTAAGTGTAACAAAGAGCTAAGATACTAGACAGTTTAAGTGTAACAAAGAGTTAAGATACTAGACAGTTTAAGTGTAACAAAGAGTTAAGATACTAGACAGTTTAAGTGTAACAAAGAGTTAAGATACTAGACAGTTTAAGTGTAACAAAGAGTTAAGATACTAGACAGTTTAAGTGTAACAAAGAGTTAAGATACTAGACAGTTTAAGTGTAACAAAGAGTTAAGATACTAGACAGTTTAAGTGTAACAAAGAGTTAAGATACTAAACAGTTTAAGTGTAACAAAGAGTTAAGATACTAGACAGTTTAAGTGTAACAAAGAGTTAAGATACTAGACAGTTTAAGTGTAACAAACTGTGTAACAAAGAGTTAAGATACTAGACAGTTTAAGTGTAACAAAGAGTTAAGATACTAGACAGTTTAAGTGTAACAAAGAGCTAAGATACTAGACAGTTTAAGTGTAACAAAGAGCTAAGATACTATCCAGTTTAAGTGTAACAAAGAGTTAAGATACTAGACAGTTTAAGTGTAACAAAGAGTTAAGATACTAGACAGTTTAAGTGAAACAAAGAGTTAAGATACTAGACAGTTTAAGTGTAACAAAGAGTTAAGATACTATACAGTTTAAGTGTAACAAATAGTTAAGATACTAAACAATTTAAGAGTAACAAGGAGGTATGATACTAAACGATTTAAGTGTAACAAAGAGTTAAGATACTAAACAATTTAAGAGTAACAAAGAGTTAAGATACTAAACAGTTTAAGAGTAACAAAGAGTTAAGATACTAAACAATTTAAGAGTAACAAAGAGTTAAGATACTAGACAGTTTAAGTGTAACAAAGAGTTAAGATACTAGACAGTTTAAGTGTAACAAAGAGTTAAGATACTAGACAGTTTAAGTGTAACAAAGAGTTAAGATACTAGACAGTTTAAGTGTAACAAAGAGCTAAGATACTAGACAGTTTAAGTGTAACAAAGAGTTAAGATACTAGACAGTTTAAGTGTAACAAAGAGTTAAGATACTAGACAGTTTAAGTGTAACAAAGAGTTAAGATACTAGACAGTTTAAGTGTAACAAAGAGTTAAGATACTAGACAGTTTAAGTGTAACAAAGAGTTAAGATACTAGACAGTTTAAGTGTAACAAACTGTGTAACAAAGAGTTAAGATACTAGACAGTTTAAGTGTAACAAAGAGTTAAGATACTAGACAGTTTAAGTGTAACAAAGAGCTAAGATACTAGACAGTTTAAGTGTAACAAAGAGCTAAGATACTAGACAGTTTAAGTGTAACAAAGAGTTAAGATACTAGACAGTTTAAGTGTAACAAAGAGTTAAGATACTAGAGAGTTTAAGTGAAACAAAGAGCTAAGATACTAGACAGTTTAAGTGTAACAAAGAGTTAAGATACCATACAGTTTAAGTGTAACAAATAGTTAAGATACTAAACAATTTAAGAGTAACAAGGAGGTATGATACTAAACGATTTAAGTGTAACAAAGAGTTAAGATACTAAACAATTTAAGAGTAACAAAGAGTTAAGATACTAAACAGTTTAAGAGTAACAAAGAGTTAAGATACTAAACAATTTAAGAGTAACAAAGAGTTAAGATACTAAACAGTTTAAGTGTAACAAAGAGTTAAGATACTAAACAATTTAAGAGTAACAAAGAGTTAAGATACTAAACAGTTTAAGAGTAACAAAGAGTTAAGATACTAAACAATTTAAGAGTAACAAAGAGTTAAGATACTAAACAATTTAAGAGTAACAAAGAGTTAAGATACTAAACAGTTTAAGAGAACCATCTTAGCATTCACCTATCAAGTGGCTGAGGGAGCTTTGTGTTGCTGGTTTGCAGCAAAGGTTTTTAGGCTTCACACACCAGTTTTCAGCATGGGTCATCATCATCATCATGTGCCATAACCGGTTGGCGTAGGCAATCATGTACTTTCACAATCTTCTACATACAGTACATCGTATCAGTTTTGTTGTTGACTGTTTTTCATGCCATGACACCAAGCTATCCAGTATTTTCTCTCTTTGTCATCTGCGTTCACTCTTTACCTGTATTTTGCTAGTTGTAACCAAGTATTTCATCTTTCCTCTTCTCATAATGTGCCCGTAAAATGTTGATTTTGTTTCTGATATTTCTTAGGAGCTCCGATTTTGTGTTGGCCTCTCTGATAATTTCCTCATTGGTCCACAATAATAACATAACATGGAAGATGCAGCACAAAAATAAAAAAAGCAGAACAGCGCAGGCTAAAATAGCATTTTAGGTAAATGAAAAATATCTTATGCAGCAAATCTATGTCAATAGAAGTGAGAAAGAGAGTTCATCGGCGCTATATAGAGCAAATTCTGACCTATGGAAGTGATTCATGGACAGTAAACAAACAAATGAAAAGACGGTTAGAGGCTACAGAGATGGGATTTCTCAGAAGAATGTTGAAAGTTCCCTGCAGGGAACAATATAGTCGCAAATATTTATTTTACAGAGTTGAGATAACATAACACATTCAATGCCTTATTGAACTACGTAAATCATATGAGAGTTACCTGATGTGTTCAGTTCTAATACATTAACTATGCATATTTACCTTACTGAGTTTAATTCTATCATATGGAAGATAAGATTCTTGGGATACTAAAATTATTCTGCCCGTGTATCCTTCCTGCCTCAATGTTTCTGCACACACAAGAGTTGCTGGACCTGAAATTAAAAAACGGGAATAAGAAACAAATAATTCAAGGACTCATGGGGATCTACCCTCCTGGACATGCACGAATGATAGAAAGTGAGATAATCATAAAACTAGGCCTCAAGACATCTACAGTGGGGGCATATTTCTTATATTAAAAGTATGAACGTCTCAGAAAATGAAAATTCCTAACTAGTTTAACACATTCCTTACATAGAGCTTGAACACACTGTGGTGCTGCCATTTTTAGCAAATATTTGTTTCTTTGAAATAACAAATAAAAACAAAAATTGATCTAAAACAAGCGGTTTGTTTGGACAATTTACTCTGGAAGTCAGAAAAGAGCTTAAGAGAGTTACAAGATTGAAGTAAAGATAATTGTGAAAATGTCAGTCATCTAAAAGTTGTGTAAGCCAGTAATTAGAGCCAGTTTTTTCAGCTCTTGGAACAGAATGTGTTAAACCAATCGCCTGTTGCACAAAAGAAACAAAGAGAGAACAGAAATGAAAAAATAGAGATCTTATTATATATTAAATACAGATCTTATTATATATTAAATACAGATCTTATTATATATTAAATACAGATCTTATAATATATTAAATACAGATCTTATTATATATTAAATACAGATCTTATTATATATTAAATACAGATTATAAATCAATCACTAAAATTCACTAGAAAGGACATTTTAAAAATAATTTCCTTGAGTATTTAATAAAAAATAAGATTGATACCGTCATTCATTCCTTTAATTACTCTTATAGGTAAATTATGGCCGCTTTTAAATGCAAGTGATAAACATTAGCAATTGTTGAGCAAACACAGAAGACAATATTTGTGAGCTATTGCACTTCTTTCATACCTCCACCAATTAGTACGACGGTCTTCTTGTTGTCTGCAACCTTCTTCACCATCGGTTTTACTCTCTTTGCATTTTCAAGAGCTGCTGCATCTGCCTTAACCACAACTTTACCATCTTTCACCTCTACCTATAAGAGTCAATGAGAAAGACAATTATTATTTGTTATCTACTATCAGTCATGACACATTAGTGCAGTGGGTAGTGAATTGATTGACTTGGGGACAACAGGCTGGGCCTAATTCCGATCAATTATTATTTGTTATCTACTATCAGTCATGACATATTAGTGCAGTGGGTAGTGAATTGATTGACTTGAGGACAACAGGCTGGGCCTAATTCCGATCAATGATTTCTAGATTCACCCATCCCTAAAAAGGTATCTAATTGTTTCTGAAATAGAAGGACAACACTAGTGAAATAATGATCCCATTTTTACCAAAAATTGGTTAGAGGGGTAGAATTCTTTCCTACCAAAGGAGGAGTAAGACGTCTCCTTTCCTCCGCTAGACTTCGGGACACCCAGGTACAAGTTGGAGCTCCCGTTTTGCTCCCCCAATCAGGGTTATGTGAAGCCATTGGAGCAGGTGATGGACGGTATTATGGGAGCAGCCAACAAGTAGTGCCGGTTATGGTCCCTACTCCATGATGGCAGGCAGAGAATCTCATTTATAGAGACAATGGCTGCAATCTCCAACTAGTACAGTCATTGCCAAGAAGGAAAGGAATGGTAAACTACCTTCAAATGTTGCCAAGAAAATTATGTCCAAATACAAATGAATATATATAAACGAGGTTAATGGGGACTCCTTAAGAATGTTGAAAGTTCCCAGGACAGCTAAAAAGACCATCGAGAAAATTCTCAAGAGGCCAACTCAAAAAGGTAGTTCCTAAGAAACATCAGAAAGAAACAATGAACATTTTTCGGGCACATCATGAGACAAGGAAAGTTGGAATACTTGGTTACAACTGGTAAAATACAAGGAAAGAGAGATCTCGGACGACAAAGAGAAAAAATACTAGATAGCTTAGTGTCATGGCATGGAAAACAGTCAATAACAAAACTGATACGATGCGCTGTGGATAGAAGATTGTGGAAGGACATGACCAACTATGCCAACCAGTATAGCACATGATGATAATGATGATTACCAAAAAAATGTATGTATGTAAAGTGCCCCGTCATGCCAAGTGGTGTATAGGGAACATATGGTGTTAGTGACCATAATATTTTACAGACCTTCGGCACATGATTTTTGGGGTAATGTGGTCGTATTATGTCTGTGCCGCTTTACTTTCCCAGAAAAAAAAATCTGGTGCCCATTTAAGGCTGAGTGAACCAGGAAGCCATCGATCAGGATTGAACCCAATCTCTTGTCCTTAGAAGTCCAGTTCACTAACCACTGAGATATCGTGGCCCCCACCAAAAAAAATGTGCTGATAGTTGAAAAAAAAAACAGGTATGAACACAATGTCTTCAATACTCCACACCCATAGCATGACAGTGTTCTCCCTTTTTTCCTTCTTGCTAGTATATAATCATGGCAACAAAACTGACAGTCTGTCTCAGACTTCTTATGCTTTATTACCCAGGACATGACATTACTCGCTACCTCTCATGGAACAAAAAGTCCAAGATGACATGTTCTGCTGACTAATGGTTGGTCAGTTGTACTCTCTCTAGTATTTATCTTCTGACTCCAAATAATGCCTAATGACCACTAGCAACCTTGGTTTTGCCCTCTGCAGATTAGGATATAACACTTCCTCTATTTGATGGGATGTAACTCCTCCTTCACTTCCTCTTATATCCATTTTGGTGCCAGGGAAGATAAATTCTAGTTTTCCTTTCCTGACAGACTCAACCACTGTCAGGTGATGCTGTTGTAGGATTTCTCTGATGATGTCACCCTATAAATTAAAGGTAAAGTATGAGGCTTGAATCAGCATCTTAGCACATGAGTTTTCACCTATATGTACCCGGCCGCCTATCCAGAAGTGTTCGGAGACTTCTGGATAGTGTCGCTTCAAGCATCGAAACTCACAATGCGAGGCGGCATTCCTCATCATCCCAGAGTAATAAGAGGTGGAG
This sequence comes from Megaustenia siamemsis, assembly GCA_032433765.1. NCBI lineage: Eukaryota > Metazoa > Mollusca > Gastropoda > Stylommatophora > Ariophantidae > Megaustenia > Megaustenia siamemsis. The sequence goes on from JAVIAB010000008.1 coordinate 14,191,516, forward strand.
AAGGATCTGGATAGTTCTGGTTCACCGATCCTGGCACAAGCCATCAGCGATGAGTCACTGACAGCCTCAGCTTTTGTGCTGTCACACTTTTCAGCCCAACACATCTGGTAGTTTTTGGGTACTAGATAACCTTCTCTCTTCAATATTTATCTACTGGATAATCTATTTTTAAGTCCAACACAGGAGGTGGAGTAAGATCTTGATCAGTTTTGGTTTACTGGTCCTGATGCAAGAAGTCAGCTATGTTCTGCTGACCACTTTCAGCCCAGGTGCTGTAGGGCATCTTAGGCCCAAAGACTTCTGATTTTATGTTCAACAAACTAGAGATAATCAAGGCCGTACCCCACCTCCACGCAGTGTCCTTGAGTAAGACTAATCAACTTGACAAAGTGAATAGAAATCAAAGATAGTCAACCTGATCACTCAAAAAAAGGCTGTGTTTTGGACCGGATGTGTAAACCTAGAGGTACAATTACTACAACTCATTGTCAACTGTAAAAGATGGATTGATAGAATATCTCTCTCTCTCTCTCTCTCTGCGATCAAGTCTCAATTAGAGTAGGATTCCAGACTCTCTTATGAAGTCAGCTGTCTGTTTAAGTCTCTCTCTGTCTATGCGATCAAGTCTCAATCAGAGTAGGATTCCAGACTCTCTTATGAAGTCAGATGTCTGTTTAAGTCTCTTTCTCTCTCTCTGCGATCAAGTCTCAATCAGAGTAGGATTCCAGACTCTCTTATGAAGTCAGATATCTGTTTAAGTCTCTTTCTCTCTCTCTGCGATCAAGTCTCAATTAGAGTAGGATTCCAGACTCTCTTATGAAGTCAGCTGTCTGTTTAAGCATGTTAGAATATTAGAAACACTAGGAAACATAGCAGCAGGAGAAACCAACAGAAGAGGAAAGGTCCACAAACTACATTTCCCCTTCAATGCTAAAAGGCAACTGAGGAAGGAAATTAGATGATTGTAAACTGTTGCAAATGCATGAAATATCCAATTCAGGGGAAACAACAAAGTAAAGCATTTGTGTTCAGCCTGGTGCATCAACTTTTAACAAGCAAGGTCAGATTTGTTGACTCTTCTCAGTCTTCCTGAGTGTTCCTCTTTTCATTTCTGAGCTGCCTCTCAAGATTGAAACAAGCTGACAATTTAGACTAACTTTTTACTTTCTCTGTCCATAAGATGGTATTATGGTTTGTTCATGGGTAATGGTGGAGACGAAGATTGTAATGATGGCATTCTTCCTTTCTCATGTTCACCTGATGACCACTACAGGAGCGAATGTTCCTCTCCATCCTTACAAAAAAATCTTCAGTGGGCATGGATGCATTGTTTTGATAAAGTTAAATTATGAGACTTGAATCGATGCCTTTGATTGCAAGTTTTCACCCATATCTGCTTGGCTGCCTATCCAAAAGTGTTCGGAGACTTCTGGATAGTGTTGCTTCAAGCATTGAAACTCATGATGCGAGGCAGCATTCCTCAACTTCCCAGAGTACTACCCTGGTACCCATTTCTACCAGCAGTTGGGTCGACCGTGGGGGAATTTTTTTTTTCTATCACGAGTACAACTCACACTGCTTCCAGCGGGAATCGAGCACGGGCTGTGGTTAAACGTCAGTAGACCATCTGGGTGGTTTTCCCAACCAACAATTGTTTTGATGTTTGCAATAAATCTGTGAATATTGCACCTTTTAGCCCAGCACATCAGACTTCAGCATGGTTTTTGGTGTACCAGGTAGCCTTCCTTCTCAATGCCTACTCACATGATCAAACTGGTTGGTTTGTTTCTAAGGTGGAGGTGGAGTAGGATCTGGATGGTTTGGTTTATCAAATCTGACCACTTTCAGCTTAAATACTGAGAGATGTCTTTACCTTGTTATGATGGCAGCAATAATGTTGATGATAATTAATACTAAGGATAAAGATTACAGTGATGGCAATGATGACGATTATTAATGCTATTGATTTTGATGACGATTATGGTAATAATATTTGTTCTGGTCTTTATCTTGAGCTTTAGCAAACTGAGAGGAAAATACTCTTAACAGAGATGATTAGGAACCTTTGATTTATCTACCTGATACTTCTGTAAGCTGTCCAACCCAGGATAGTCCTCAATGTCTCCTGTCTTGACATTGAAGCAAGCACCATGCCAAGGGCACCTAACAATACCTTTGCAGTATGCACCTGCACCATCATAGAGAAGATATCAAAATTAGCAGAGATATCAAGTTTAGTCAAGAAATTTCAAGTTAACTCTTTCCATATGTTTTGACGCATTGTGTGCCATGCCGATTTCGGCCACGCATGTTTCACCGCATAGTGCGTCATTCTCAATTTAATTAGCATGAACTGTCATCAAGCCATATTATTTTTACATGTCTTGTATCATCTTGGTTTTGGTTAAATCACCTTGTTAAATTATCTAAACATTCCTATATAATATGTTACATGCTAGATAAATATGTAGATTGATTCTTAAAACCATGAAAAATGTTGTCTCTGAAATCCCTTCCATTGCATTGATAAAAAGCTTCCATACGGAAAGAGTTAAGCAGAAGAGACAATTACTAGAGCAGAAGAAATCACATTCAGCAGACAATTACTGAAAGAGTTAAGCAGAAGAAATCACATTCAGCAGACAATTACTGAAAGAGTTAAGCAGAAGAAATCACATTCAGCAGACAATTACTGAAAGAGTTAAGCAGAAGAAATCACATTCAGCAGACAATTACAGAAAGAGTTAAGCAGAAGAAATCACATTCAGCAGACAATTACTGAAAGAGTTAAGCAGAAGAAATCACATTCAGCAGACAATTACTGAAAGAGTTAAGCAGAAGAAATCACATTCAGCAGACAATTACTGAAAGAGTTAAGCAGAAGAAATCACATTCAGCAGACAATGTGAAGTTCAACAGAAAATATTAAATTCAACAAAAGATGTAAAGTCTAAACAATATCAAATTTAGAAGAAGTTATCAAATTTAGAGAAGTTATCAAATTTATCAGATGGATTGTGTTCAAGACTAGTGCAGAAATAAGAGAAATGACAAAGTATCCAAGAACATCAACTATAATCAAGAGAATTAATGTGGTCATCAAGTTGGTCATGTGATGAGAAGAGACAACAAAAGAATCTCAAAGCAGGCCACCCTCAAATGGAATCCAGAGTGTAAAAGAAAAAGAGGCCAACCTAAAGAAACACTAAAAATAACATTAAAGTGAGAGGTAACAACAGCAGTCATCAAGCTCCCTCGCCGAGATCGAGCCCAGAACAGAACCGTGTGGTGAGACACAATGTACGTCTTGTGCAAGGTCTGACAGTTGAAAGATATTCGTCTAGAACATCAGCCCTAAGTGCCGTCTTTGGCTCAAAAGGACAATAGATAAATATTTTAGGAACTAAATATTTTGAAAGCAATTCATTGGGAATAATATTTAAATTTGGATAGAATATATAAATTAATTAATGAACAAAGCGACAAATGAACAAAGTTTCAGTTTAATTCAGTAAAACACTAAACAAAACGATTGGTTGTCAATCAGATAGTGATGTTTTGGTCTTCTGGTGAGAGATTAATTGCTCTAACTGTAGTGAAATAAAAACTTGAACCTGCACGCTACACATTGACCAATGAAGGAAAATGATCCTGTACTGGAGTTTTGACCTGTCAAGTGATTACTTCTGAGTGGCATCTTTATTCTTTTTTTTCTCAAAACTTGGCAAATACTCTCAGCAGATTTAAGTGTGCCAGACTGAGTCATCAGCAACAATACCTTTCCAGATATCAAGATTAATACAACAGTGCTAGAGTAACATCTGCAACTTTTCTGCTCACCATATTCCATGTTGTGTGAGCTGTGTGATACTATGGTTCCTGATGCACCTTGTAGTCCAGCATCCCTGGCTTCAGTATGTCTCAACAGGACAGTGGGATCATCCTGATCCCATGTGAATGGAAATTTGACAGCAACTAAACCTCATATCCCATCCAACTTTCGGCTAGGCTCCCGCACAGAATAAAATACACCATGGGTAAGTTAGGCTTGAGCATGAATGACTACGAGACTTCTAGTGCATTATTTAACCCCCATGCTCCACTAACACTTTACCCATCATTATTGAGTTATTTGCGGGTCATCATCATTGCACTCCAGACATGTCCATAGGTGCTCAAATCCCCTTCTCAGCAAATCTCGCAGTGTTCAGCGACTGACGACTCCAGTTCTGTGTTGGTTGATAAGTCTTCTTATATGCCCACTAAGTTTCTCGTTTCTGGCTGTGCCCATCTTAACTCCCATCTCTTTCATCCGAAGGAGTGACGTGGACTCATGGCTGCCGAAATCCTGTGCCCTTCCCACATCTCGGAGGGCATTGAGGAAGTCTGCCTGATCCATCAGTTACCATCTTCAATGATAGTACAGCTAGCTAACCTGTCCGCTCATTCATTTCTCCATACTCCCGCATGTCCTGGGACATAGACAAAGGTGACCTTACGTATTTTTTTACTTTTGCAATGACTCTACCCATTGCATACATACAGATCCCAACTCCACTTTTCTTATCATGCTCATCAAATCACTCAATATACTAATGGGTGTAGTCTTGTGACTCTAACCAAATGAATGCTCGGGTCACTGCCATCACCTCCATCGTCATGCTACTCGTGGTCATAATGTATGCACCACTGTCTCCCTTGACTATTCTGCCTGCAGAGCGTGTTGTAAATGCCCATGCAGCCTGCCCTGCCCATCGTGTGAGATTCTATCCTTTTGCAAGCCAATATAAACTGTTAAAATATAATAAATTAATACACAATAATTATTTATAGTACACATATATATATATATATATATATATATATATATATATATATATATATATATATATATGGAGATATAAGGAAAATGTGAATTAATTTGTTCTGAACCAAGAAAAATATTGCAGCTTTTCTCTGACTTTTATTTTATCAAAAACTTTCAATAATTAAAATCGACTGAACATTCTGTCTTCAGTACAAGAAAGAACTGTTAACTGTCTCATTAGAGAGTCAGTTGATAAAATAAGTAAAGTAAAGGTTCCCTCCATTCCTTGCTAGGCATATGGGGAATATGTTGTTAGTGACCAGACTTTTCTATGACCACAGCACATTTTTGGGTGATGTGGTCGGTATCACACCAGGCCGCCTTTACTGCCCAGAAAAATCTTCTAGTACTTATTTTTAGAGGTTGGGTGAACCCCAGAGCCTTGCCAGTCCAAAAAAAATCTGCTACTGCTGGAGATCAAACCCTGACCTTTCTGGTCAGGAAGCGAGCACACTAGCCACTGAGCCACCGAGGCTCCTCAGTCTATAACAACCAACAAAAATTTTAATTGATAGAGGGCACATTTTTTATCATTTCTTGGATTTGACACTTTCAGTAAAAATTAAAATTTGTCTAGAATGAATATGCCTGTTTGCTTGTTTGCGTTCACCCAATGACTAAAGGAACGTACCTTTCCACCATCTGCCTTAAAAGGACATTAAGTGGGCATGTATGTATTGTGTTGTGGTTTGCAATAGAATTGTGTGAACCTTTTGACCCAACACATCTGACTTCAGCACTGCATTTTTGAGCACCAGGTTGCCTTTCCTCTTGATCCCTAATCACTTGGCCAGACTAGACTGGTTAGTCTTTGAGCACCAGGTTGCCTTTCCTCTTGATCCCTAATCACTTGGCCAGACTAGACTGGTTATTCTTTGAGCACCAGGTTGCCTTTCCTCTTGATCCCTAATCACTTGGCCAGACTAGACTGGTTAGTCTTTGAGCACCAGGTTGCCTTTCCTCTTGATCCCTAATCACTTGGCCAGACTAGACTGGTTAGTCTTTGAGCACCAGGTTGCCTTTCCTCTTGATCCCTAATCACTTGGCCAGACTAGACTGGTTAGTCTTTGAGCACCAGGTTGCCTTTCCTCTTGATCCCTAATCACTTGGCCAGACTAGACTGGTTAGTCTTTGAGCACCAGGTTGCCTTTCCTCTTGATCCCTAATCACTCTTGGCCAGACTAGACTGGTTAGTCTTTGAGCACCAGGTTGCCTTTCCTCTTGATCCCTAATCACTTGGCCAGACTAGACTGGTTAGTCTTTGAGCACCAGGTTGCCTTTCCTCTTGATCCCTAATCACTTGGCCAGACTAGACTGGTTAGTCTTTGAGCACCAGGTTGCCTTTCCTCTTGATCCCTAATCACTTGGCCAGACTAGACTGGTTAGTCTTTTACTGGAGGCACCATGAAGAGGTAGAGTTGGGTCTGGATGGTTCTGGTGCACCTATTCTGGCACAAGCCATTTGCTGGCAACTTCAGTTCTGCTGCTCCTCCATCTTCGATGCATCAAACAAAGTGTAACTTTCAGAATGTTTTCAAAAACAAATTTTCACATTTAGAACAAAAAATAACCTAGATGAAACCACACAAAAAAATTGTAAACAAATAACAGCCTATTATAAATTATCTACCTTTGGACAGTGGTGCCCCATAGTGAGTGCATTTTGTGGAAACAGCATAAAACTGATTTTCCTCTTTGACTAGTAGCACCTTCTTATCTCCAACATCTACTTCCTGCATCCTGCCAATGTATAACATTTTTTAAAATTATAAAACACGTGATCAACATCAACTTTTCCTGGAACACAAGAATTCAACAAACATTTACCATTTGTTCCTCTTTTGGATTAACATTCCCATTTTTTTCCACATTCCTATGCTCACTATTATTATCTGTTATAGCTCTATTCATTTTTACTTTCACTATACATCCGTCACGAGAAATTCTGGAACAATTATATGCATGAATTCGACAGATGTGTTTGAAGATTCTATTGATGCCGAAAGTAGAGTTCCTTCCCCTTCTGTACATTCACCCAACAATTACTCAAACTGATTGTCTGCCCTTATATGAGCATTACGTGGGCATAGTTGTGATATGTTGTGGTTTGCAGCAAGCCGTGGTATCTGTGCCTTTTGACCATATACATATGATTTCAGCATGATGTTTTTGATTGCTGGGTTGATTTTCCTTTTTGATCCCTGATCAGACAGATGGGCTCATCAGCCCTGGCTGGCATCCACCCTACAAAAACTGCTTATTCAACCCCAGCCTATCAATAATTGATTGTCTTGGGGGAAAAAATCAGGACACACACACATACTAGTACTGACCATGTTACCAGCTCATCTTCCCTCCATCATGAAACTGGACAAAGAACCAAGTTTCTTCTTCTTCTTTTGTCCTTTCGAGCCGAAGATGGCACATAGGGCAGAACCACAATCTCAAAAACTGAAACCTTGCGTGCCAAAATGGCACATATTGCGGAGATCACTGCTTATAAAATCTATGGCTGTTTCCATAACAATACTTTTTACAATGACAGCTTGTCAAGCCATCAATCAATCTCCTTAGTCGCCTCTTACGACATGCCTGGAAGGTCACAGTGTCACTATTCTTTACTTCCCACATAATGAGGCCCCGGTAACACACGGGTGAACAAAGTTTGAATGGTCAAAAAACTTCAGCGCTGAAGAAGATTTCTACTTGCTTGGCCAGACTAGTAAGTTTATTACCAGGTCCACCAGAAAGAGGGAGAGGGGGATTTTGATCAGCTTTGGTTCATTGATCATAATGGAAGGAACTAAATATGAGCTACTGATATTTGTCAAATGAGATGTTGAATGGTATCTTGTTCCTGGACGTAGGGTTTTTTATTTTCACTCAGGAGAAACTTTATTTCAAACACAGACACTTTGTGCAAGAAACTATGTGGGTTACCAAGGGAGGTTCACATATTGTGCAAGATACTATGTGGGTTACCAAGGGAGGTTTACACATTGTGCAAGATACTATGTGGGTTACCAGGGAGGTTCACATATTGTGCAAGAAACTACATGGGTTACCAAGGGAGGTTCACATATTGTGCAAGATACTATGTGGGTTACCAAGGGAGGTTTACACATTGTGCAAGAAACTATGTGGGTTACCAAGGGAGGTTCACACATTGTGCAAGAAACTATGTGGGTTACCAAGGGAGGTTCACATATTGTGCAAGAAACTACATGGGTTACCAAAGGAGGTTCACATATTGTGCAAGAAACTACATGGGTTACCAAAGGAGGTTCACATATTGTGCAAGAATGTACGTGGGTTACCAAGAAAGGTTCACATATTGTGCAAGAAACTACATGGGTTACCAAGGGAGGTTCACACATTGTGCAAGAAACTATGTGCATTACCAAGGGAGGTTCACATATTGTGCAAGAAACTATGTGGGTTACCAAAGGAGGTTCACATATTGTGCAAGAAACTATGTGGGTTACCAAAGGAGGTTCACATATTGTGCAAGAAACTATGTGGGTTACCAAAGGAGGTTCACATATTGTGCAAGAAACTATGTGGGTTACCAAAGGAGGTCCACATATTGTGCAAGAAACTACATGGGTTACCAAAGGAGGTTCACATATTGTGCAAGAAACTACATGGGTTACCAAAGGAGGTTCACATATTGTGCAAGAAACTATGTGGGTTACCAAAGGAGGTTCACATATTGTGCAAGAAACTACGTGCGTTACCAAAGGAGGTTCACATATTGTGCAAAAAACTATGTGCGTTACCAAAGGAGGTTCACACATTGTGCAAAAAACTATGTGCGTTACCAAAGGAGGTTCGCACATTGTGCAAGAAACTATGTGCATTACCGAGGGAGGTTCACATATTGTGCAAGAAACTACGTGGGTTACCAAAGGAGGTTCACATATTGTGCAAGAAACTATGTGGGTTACCAAAGGAGGTTCACATATTGTGCAAGAAACTATGTGGGTTACCAAAGGAGGTTCACATATTGTGCAAGAAACTATGTGGGTTACCAAAGGAGGTTCACATATTGTGCAAGAAACTATGTGGGTTACCAAAGGAGGTTCACATATTGTGCAAGAATGTACGTGGGTTACCATGAGAGGTTCACACATTGTGCAAGAAACTACGTGGGTTACCAAGGGAAGTTCACACATTGTTCCATTCATACATCACCAACTTTGGCTACAAAATGCTTGGCAATCCTCACTTCCACTCTCTCTTTCACTCTGTTTGTATCTCTCTCTCTCTGTTTCTCTCTGTCTCTCTCATACATTTTCCCTCTCGATTTACAAGAGGAAGGCTGCATTAAAAACAACATATACCATGTACTCACGGGAAATGTAACCAACAGTGTGTTTTAAAACAATACATAACATCCCGATCTTCCTTATCAATGTATGAGTGTGTGAGCACATGTGTGTGTAAAAAATATACAATTGAAAGAATGGATTAGAAGTGTGCTAAAGGAAACTTCACTTTCTGTTGTTAGGTTGTATTTAAATGATCACCGATGGGTCTGCAAATGGATAATGCTTCAATAATTAATTTTTTTTCTTTATAAAAAAAATGGAAGAGCAATGACATCTCTACAAAGAAAAACGATTAAACACAAACTTACTGTCCATCTTTGAAATCAGCAGCATCACCCACAACTGTCTCAATCATGTTTTCTTGTTGTTGATTGGTTAATATTACGTCTGCTGGTGTCTGATTGGCTGGAATGTCTTGCTTCAATGTTGTGCTGATTGGTCTGTTTGATTGTTCAACTGGTAGATCTGGGTACACGGTGTGAGTGTCTTCCTGTCTCTTAATACTCACAACTCGAACACTTTGATCTTATGATTAAAGATTTAGGATATCATTTAATAAACATGTAGAAAATATTCATATCTTTTTAAAATATGAATTAATATTCATACCGCACTCTGGATAGTTTCTTTGTTTGCACACCCCAGCTTTATATCTTTAGCAAAGTCCAGAAGGACAGAATTTTGCATGAATATCACTGTTTCCTATTTTTTTACACAGACAACTGTGTGTTCAGATGTCCCTCACCATGCAGGCAGATATTCTCCAACTTGAGAGGTACTCTCATTTTTGATTGCCAAGAGTTTTGACATTTTTGGGCAGATTTTCCTCTTATCAATTTTTCCTAGGCAGCGGCCATTTTTGGTTTACTCTTTTTAATTTCCAACAACCGAAGCTCTTTAATGTGCGCAGTATGCCCGCCGGTGGTTGGAATTGAACCCAAGACCTTCTTGTCCAGAGGCTGATGTCTTACCTCTACACCATCCACCCCCTCTCTGAAAGAACTGAAAAGTGCTGAAAAGAACCAATATTGCCTCATTGATAAGAACATTGGTAATAATAAATTAATTTAAAGATCACTTGCCACAGCCGAGATGTATATTTTGATAATCATTTTCTACATAGATTGAAGAAGTAACCAATCAAATGAAGAAATATATTACAGAAACAGAGTATATAGAGAACAATAACAAAAACTAAAATAATCATTTCTTTCTCACATTCACCCAATGATTGATTGCACCTCTTCATCATTCGCCCTAAAAATAGCATTATGTGGACCTCTAGATACACTGTGTTGTGGTTTGCAGCAGAGCCGTGAAATTTGCATCTTTCTGCCCAACACATCTAAATTCATTATGGTTTTTCTCTGAATACAGATTGCCTTCCCTCTTCAATACCTATTTATTTGGTTAGACTTGGTAGCCTGTTTCAAGTGGTTCCAGGAGTACCACTGAAAGGTGGAGTAGAGTCTTGAACAGCTTTGTCATTCACCAATCTTGACACAGTCAGCAGTGAGTTGCTAGGCACTCTTAGCTCAGTTGCCGATGGACATCTTGGCTTCCCAAAAATAAAATAATGGCTTCCCAAAAAAAGTAAAATTAAATTAAGCATTCCTATATGGTGCAGAAACATGGACATTAGACAAGAAGACAGAACAGAGAATTGAAGCCTTTGAAATGTGGATATATAGAAGAATAGGTAGAATTGGATAGAAGGAAAAGAAAACAAATGATGAAGTCTTAAAACAACTAAAAATGAAAAGAGAACTACTAAGCACAATTCAAACAAGACAAATGCGATTTTTGGGCCATATTAAAAGACACAACAGCCTACTAAAAGTAATCCTGGAGGGGAAAATACAAGGTAAAAGAGGCAGAGGCAGACCAAGACTAACATGGACGAGTAACATCAAAAGATGGACAAATCAGCCTATGACAAACTGCACCATCAAAGCAAGAGACAGAGCAGAATGGCGCTCCATGGTAGCCAACCTTCGTTGCGGAGAAGGCACTCGATGATGATGATGAAAATAAGCACATTTACATACAGTAGGGTAACGATCAGCTCTGGTTTGGTGACAGATCTCCAAATAAACAAAGTAGTCACTGACTGACACATCTTATAAGTCTTATTGTAGCTTGTAAAGCAATGACACCATCACTCCACCTTGCTCAAACAAAAGTCATTCTTAACAGGCTGCCCCAATTCTGACCCCATTTAATGCTTCCTTAAAGCTTTCACAAAATGGTTCCATGCAACAGATGTTCATCCTGCATACAATTTTGATCTTCTTGCATTGTCATTTTCTAAAGAAGACTCATATACATATTTAGACAGAGTCACTGGCCCTATGCTGAAAGCTCTAAATAACAACCTAGACCATGCAGCCCCATGCTGAAAGCTCTAAATAACAACCCAGACCATGCAGCCCCATGCTGAAAGCTCTAAATAACAACCTGGACCATGCAGCCCCATGCTGAAAGCTCTAAATAAATACCTGGACCATGCAGCCCCATGCTGAAAGCTCTAAATAACAACTTGGACCATGCAGCCCCATGCTGAAAGCTCTAAATAACAACCTGGACCATGCAGCCCTGTGCTGAAAGCTCTAAATAACAACCTGGACCATGCAGCCCTATGCTGAAAGCTCTAAATAACAACCTGGACCATGCAGCCCCATGCTGAAAGCTCTAAATAACAACCTGGACCATGCAGCCCCATGCTGAAAGCTCTAAATAACAACCTGGACCATGCAGCCCCATGCTGAAAGCTCTAAATAACAACCTGGACCATGCAGCCCCATGCTGAAAGCTCTAAATAACAACCTGGACCATGCAGCCCCATGCTGAAAGCTCTAAATAACAACCTGGACCATGCAGTCCCATGCTGAAAGCTCTAAATAACAACCTGGACCATGCAGCCCCATGCTGAAAGCTCTAAATAACAACCTGGACCATGCAGCCCCATGCTGAAAGCTCTAAATAACAACCTGGACCATGCAGTCCTATGCTGAAAGCTCTAAATAACAACCTGGACCATGCAGCCCCATGCTGAAAGCTCTAAATAACAACCTGGACCATGCAGTCCTATGCTGAAAGCTCTAAATAACAACCTGGACCATGCAGCCCCATGCTGAAAGCTCTAAATAACAACCTGGACCATGCAGCCCCATGCTGAAAGCTCTAAATAACAACTTGGACCATGCAGCCCCATGCTGAAAGCTCTAAATAACAACTTGGACCATGCAGCCCTATGCTGAAAGCTCTAAATAACAACCTGGACCATGCAGTCCCATGCTGAAAGCTCTAAATAACAACCTGGACCATGCAGCCCCATGCTGAAAGCTCTAAATAACAACCTGGACCATGCAGCCCCATGCTGAAAGCTCTAAATAACAACCTGGACCATGCAGTCCTATGCTGAAAGCTCTAAATAACAACCTGGACCATGCAGCCCCATGCTGAAAGCTCTAAATAACAACCTGGACCATGCAGCCCCATGCTGAAAGCTCTAAATAACAACTTGGACCATGCAGCCCTATGCTGAAAGCTCTAAATAACAACCTGGACCATGCAGCCCCATGCTGAAAGCTCTAAATAACAACCTGGACCATGCAGCCCCATGCTGAAAGCTCTAAATAACAACCCAGACCATGCTGAAAGCTCTAAATAACAACCTGGACCATGCAGCCCCATGCTGAAAGCTCTAAATAACAACCTGGACCATGCAGTCCTATGCTGAAAGCTCTAAATAACAACCTGGACCATGCAGCCCTATGAAGAAAGCTCTAAATAACAACTTGGACCATGCAGTCCTACGATGAAAGCTCTAAATAACAACTTGGACCATGCAGTCCTATGATGAAAGCTCTAAATAACAACTTGGACCATGCAGTCCTATGATGAAAGCTCTAAATAACAACTTGGACAATGCAGCCCTATGATGAAAGCTCTAAATAACAACCTGGACCATGCAGCTCTATGCTGAAAGCTCTAAATAACAACATGGACCATGCAGCCCCATGCTGAAAGCTCTAAATAACAACCCAGACCATGCAGCCCTGTGCTGAAAGCTCTAAATAACAACCCAGACCATGCAGCCCTGTGCTGAAAGCTCTAAATAACAACCTGGACCCATGCAGTCCTATGCTGAAAGCTCTAAATAACAACCCAGACCATGCAGTCCTATGCTGAAAGCTCTAAATAACAACCTGGACCATGCAGTCCTATGCTGAAAGCTCTAAATAACAACCTGGACCATGCAGTCCTATGCTGAAAGCTCTAGATAACAACCCGGACCATGCAGTCCTATGCTGAAAGCTCTAAATAACAACCTGGACCATGCAGTCCTATGCTGAAAGCTCTAAATAACAACCCGGACCATGCAGTCCTATGCTGAAAGCTCTAAATAACAACCTGGACCATGCAGTCCTATGCTGAAAGCTCTAAATAACAACCCGGACCATGCAGCCCTGTGCTGAAAGCTCTAAATAACAACCCAGACCATGCAGCCCTGTGCTGAAAGCTCTAAATAACCCCTGTGCTGAAAGCTCTAAATAACAACCCGGATCATGCAGCCCTGTGCTGAAAGCTCTAAATAACAACCCGGATCATGCAGCCCTGTGCTGTTCTAAATATGTGACAACTTGGACCATACTCATGTAGAACTGTTCCACTTTGTAAAACCTGAAGGAGCAAACCTTCCTCAGCATCGTTTTAAAAGTGGTCAGGATGCACAGATTGCCAAACAATGACCCTCTGGACTGGTAGTTCTTCTCCTACACTTCCTCTTATCTGTACTTTGTACTGCAAGTTATGGTTTGGTTAAGATATCTAATATTTTTAATTTCTATTCTATTCTATTCTATTCTATTCTATTCTATTCTATTCTATTCTATTCTATTCTATTCTCCTTTCAAGCCAAAGACAGCCCACAGGGCAGAAATTCTAAACTCTCTATGTCCAACCATTTTTGCTATTTAGTGCCAGACTTTGCACAGGACCAGCATTGTACCTCACCACATGTCCCTGCTCAGGGCAAGTCTTTCAACCTCAGTAAAGGAGGTGGTGCTCGCTATTGTTGCTTCCCACCATAGTGTTCTTTTTCAGTATTTCTCTAGGTCTGCCTCTTTTTTTCACCCTCTGGTTCCCATTTGAGAGCTTGTTTTAAGATGTTCTTGTTGTCTCTTCTCATCACATGGCCAACATATGACCACCTTCTTCTCTTGACTATAGATAATATTTGTTATGCTTTGTCATTTCTCTTATCTCTGCACTAATCTTGAATTTATTCTATGAATATAAAGTACTTTCCAGAAGCATTTGTTTTGAAAAACATCTAATTTATTTTCTATTTCTTTAGTTGTTTGCATGCAACTCTGGCATGCAACTGTGAATAATACATTTGATTTTTAAATTCTGAGTTTTTTTTCCATTTGCCATATCCAAATTTGGCAGACATTCAACATGATTAGGATACAAGCTTCATCACTCAATTCTTCTGTTGCCTGATAGGACATGCTAGAAGATGCTGTTGGCTAAATTTCACCAAGGATCCACAAATGGTTTCCTTTTCTAGCCAACTATCTGGAATTTTAGCCACATCATTTTTTAACAGTTTTAACATTCATTTCATTTTTTAATTTAAAATTCTCTCATGAAATAAATTGAAATTGTGCAATGAAATGATAACAAATTTTGTGTACATTAATCAGTGTGTTGAAAAAGTTTGAAAACTTTTGCTAACACAAAATATATTTATGATAAAAGTCCTTACTATTAAAACCAGCTATAAACTTTTTCTGTTGCCAGTTAAGATGTGATATGAGTACTGCTGGTAAACTGGCAAAGATAGTGACTCTGGGTCTACTCCAGCAAGTATAAATAGTTCTCTGTGGCAATACTCTCAAGACCATGTAGTTAAAAACTTGAGCCATATAGAACACACTTCAGAACGATATTGTCATCACACACACAGATTGAATACTAGTGATAAGAACAATTTAGTCATTTTAGTGTACAGACCACTTCATGTACACAAATTCTCTTTACATTACTGCTACAATAATATAACAAAGGGGAAAAAAAGAACCCTGTTACGCTCAGTGGCATAACAGGAAAAATTAATTAGTTTTTTTCACTCATTTTCCTCTTGAATCAAAGGTGGCACATAGGACAGAAGTCGTAGTTCTACACATTTGATTATTTGTTGCTAGTTCCTGTAGGTCTTGGTTGTTTCTTAGTCTCATGGTTGAGCCTTCCCTAGTATTTGTTCTACACAATGCTTTGTTTTGGTCTGCCTTGTTTTCTTTTTCCAGGTGGTTTCCCCATGAAAGTCTGATGGGGGAAGTCTTTCTTCATTCATTCTCAGCACATGACCAATGTATTTCCAACATCTTCTACTAATAAAATTTGGCATGTATTTTTGTTTAGGTTCATCTTTTATCAGATCATTTGAAATGTATTCTCTCAGGCTTATGTTTGAGATTCTTCTGAAACATCTTTTTTCAAAGGCAGGGTTATAGTTAGTCAAAGGCCCTGGTATCACTGCAAGAGAATTAAAATCCATAATTGCTCAACCGCCCGTGCCAGTGGAATCATCCAAATCGAAACTCATCTCATTGAAGGATCCAAAACAAAGAAAGGCAGCTACAGTCCCCATCATAGAAGCTACAGCACATGCCAAAAGACATAAGGCCAAGCGGCACCGAAAATGTATGCTGCTGAACTGTCCGTCATACGATATCACCATTCATAGTAAGCAATCGGAATATCGAAACACAATCCAAATGAAAAACACAGCTCATGGTGTGCACTGAGCACTAAACTCAGTAGCTCAGGCAGCAAGCCGGACTTGGAATATGAGGAAACTGCAACATGGAACACCTTTCAGACTGAACCTCAATGGTTCCTGCCAAAGGCATTTAAATACCTATCTAAAGTCTTGGTGGATTTCCAACTTTCACATCCATATGTTAGCACTTGTATCACATCCATATGTTAGCATCTGTATCACATCCATATGTTAGCACTGGTATCACATCCATATGTTAGCACTGGTATCACATCCATATGTTAGCACTGGTATCACATCCATATGTTAGCACCTGTACCACATCCATATGTTAGCACTGGTATCACATCCATATGTTAGCACTGGTATCACATCCATATGTTAGCACTGGTATTGCTTCCATATGTTAGCACTGGTATCACATCCATATGTTAGCAATGGTATCACATCCATATGTTAGCACTGGTATCACTTCCATATGTTAGCACTGGTATCGCTTCCATATGTTATCACTGGTACCACATCCATATGTTAGCACTGGTATCACATCCATATGTTAGCACTGGTATCACATCCATATGTTAGCACTGGTATCGCTTCCATATGTTAGCACTGGTATCACATCCATATGTTAGCACTAGTATCGCTTCCATATGTTAGCACTGGTACCACATCCATATGTTAGCACTGGTATCACATCCATATGTTAGCACTGGTATCGCTTCCATATGTTAGCACTGGTGTCACATCCATATGTTAGCACTGGCATCACACAGAAGTTTAACAATCTAAGTTTTGTTCGTTTACTGAGTACTTTGGATCTCAAATTGTCAGTTTATTGAAAGCATTTGATG
Organism: Megaustenia siamemsis; assembly: GCA_032433765.1. Taxonomy (NCBI): domain Eukaryota; kingdom Metazoa; phylum Mollusca; class Gastropoda; order Stylommatophora; family Ariophantidae; genus Megaustenia; species Megaustenia siamemsis. Next base: position 14,208,361 of record JAVIAB010000008.1, read on the forward strand.
CTAGAGAGATGCATGTATGTCATGATTTCTTTCACTGTCTCCATCTCTGGACATTTTGATTGCCTAGGTAGGTGACATTTGAAATTCAGGGACCATAGTGTCCATATTTTTTATGAATTTAGAAACTGTTGATAAAGCTCAACACACATACATGCACATGTACCCTGTGTGCACTTCCATTCTTGCCACATCAGAGCATACAGGGTAGGTTTTATTCTTATTCTTTCTTTTCATTTCTCCTTCTAGTTTGATATTATTATATTTTATTTTTTGTTTTTTATTTTAAATACATATTTGTATGTATGTTGAATTTTTTTTTCCAGTTGAAGGCCTATTGAGCTGAAATGTCATTCTGGTCTGTGCTGTCCACTTGTTACATGAAGCCTTAACCATACTGTTTGTTTGTTTTTTTGTCTATATTTTTTTTAATTTCTCCTGATAAAAATCAAACCTGAAATCTTGTCCTTCCTTATTAGACTAGGAAATCTCCTGAAATCTTGTCCTTCCTTATTAGACTAGGAAATCTCCTGAAATCTTGTCCTTCCTTATTAGACTAGGAAATCTGAAATCTTGTCCTTCCTTATTAGACTAGGAAATCTGAAATCTTGTCCTTCCTTATTAGACTAGGAAATCTCCTGAAATCTTGTCCTTCCTTATTAGACTAGGAAATCTCCTGAAATCTTGTCCTTCCTTATTAGACTAGGAAATCTCCTGAAATCTTGTCCTTCCTTATTAGACTAGGAAATCTCCTGAAATCTTGTCCTTCCTTATTAGACTAGGAAATCTCCTGAAATCTTGTCCTTCCTTATTAGACTAGGAAATCTCCTGAAATCTTGTCCTTCCTTATTAGACTAGGAAATCTCCTGAAATCTTGTCATTCCTTATTAGACTAGGAAATCTCCTGAAATCTTGTCCTTCCTTATTAGACTAGGAAATCTCCTGAAATCTTGTCCTTCCTTATTAGACTAGGAAATCTCCTGAAATCTTGTCCTTCCTTATTAGACTAGGAAATCTGAAATCTTGTCCTTCCTTATTAGACTAGGAAATCTGAAATCTTGTCCTTCCTTATTGGACTAGGAAATCTCCTGAAATCTTGTCCTTCCTTATTAGACTAGGAAATCTGAAATCTTGTCCTTCCTTATTAGACTAGGAAATCTGAAATCTTGTCCTTCCTTATTAGACTAGGAAATCTGAAATCTTGTCCTTCCTTATTAGACTAGGAAATCTGAAATCTTGTCCTTCCTTATTAGACTAGGAAATCTGAAATCTTGTCCTTCCTTATTAGACTAGGAAATCTGAAATCTTGTCCTTCCTTATTAGACTAGGAAATCTCCTGAAATCTTGTCCTTCCTTATTAGACTAGGAAATCTGAAATCTTGTCCTTCCTTATTAGACTAGGAAATCTCCTGAAATCCTGTCCTTCCTTATTAGACTAGGAAATCTGAAATCTTGTCCTTCCTTATTAGACTAGGAAATCTCCTGAAATCTTGTCCTTCCTTATTAGACTAGGAAATCTGAAATCTTGTCCTTCCTTATTAGACTAGGAAATCTCCTGAAATCTTGTCCTTCCTTATTAGACTAGGAAATCTCCTGAAATCTTGTCCTTCCTTATTGGACTAGGAAATCTCCTGAAATCTTGTCCTTCCTTATTAGACTAGGAAATCTGAAATCTTGTCCTTCCTTATTAGACTAGGAAATCTCCTGAAATCTTGTCCTTCCTTATTAGACTAGGAAATCTGAAATCTTGTCCTTCCTTATTAGACTAGGAAATCTCCTGAAATCCTGTCCTTCCTTATTAGACTAGGAAATCTGAAATCTTGTCCTTCCTTATTAGACTAGGAAATCTCCTGAAATCTTGTCCTTCCTTATTAGACTAGGAAATCTCCTGAAATCTTGTCCTTCCTTATTAGACTAGGAAATCTCAAATCTTGTCCTTCCTTATTAGAATAGGAAATCTCCTGAAATCTTGTCCTTCCTTATTAGAATAGGAAATCTCCTGAAATCTTGTCCTTCCTTATTAGACTAGGAAATCTCCTGAAATCTTGTCCTTCCTTATTAGACTAGGAAATCTCCTGAAATCTTGTCCTTCCTTATTAGACTAGGAAATCTCCTGAAATCTTGTCCTTCCAAATTAGACTAGTTCACTAATCTCCACCCTACTGTGGATCTCGAACAATTAAATGGTAAATGAGAAAGGTACCCATGACATACTGCTGTTGGGGAGTAGAGTTTTCAATTCTTCTATAGTAGCCTCCATTTCTCTTGGGCAAACAATTTGTGGAGCACTAACTAGTGTTCTCTCCCTGGATGATTTTCTTTATCTGACCAATGGCCAGGTACCCAGTTTATATATTTGTTATTTTGCTGTGACCGGGGTACTTATTTCAGAGCCTGGTGTTCCACAATACAATTACAGCCAAAATTACCATATATACTGTTTAAAAAAAAGTAAAGCACCCCCGTCACGCCTTACAGACCTTCAGCACATGATTTTTGGGGTAATGTGGTCGGTATTACGCCCACGCTGCTTTACTTTCCCAGAAAAAAAATCCGGTACCCATTTAAGGCTGGGTGAACCCGGAAGCCATCGGTTGGGATCGAACCCTACCCCTTGTCCTTTGTAGTCCAGTTCACTAACCACTGAGCTATCGCGGCTCCCATATATATATACTGTGTAGTATTGTTAAAATATGACAAATAACATTGCATTACATTTTCAGTAAGAAGTGAAGTAAAGAAAAAGGTTGCAATACTTGGTTACAACTGGCAAAATAAAAGGAAAGAGAGATCGCGGACGACAAAGAGAGAAAATACTGGATAGCTTGGTGTCATGGCATGGAAAACAGTCAACAACAGAACTCATACGATGCACTGTGGATAAAAGATTGTGTAAGGACATGATTGCCAATGCCAACTGGTACGGCACAAAATGATGATGAAAGTAAAGAGCCCTGTCATACCAAGTGGCATATAAGGAATATGGTGTTAGTGACCATAATTTTTACAGATCATCAGCACATGATTTTTGGGGCAATGTGGTCGGTATTATGCCCGTGGCACTTTACATTCCCAGAAAAATTCCGGTACCCATTCAACGCTGCGCAAAAACGGAAGCCATCAATCAGGAAATGAACCCGGCCTCTTGTCTTTTGCAGTCCAGTTCACTAACTACTGAGTTATCGTGGCTCCCTACACTGACTGTGTACAATTGCTAATTATAATAATTAACATTACATTACATTTGTAGCATTATTATATAATTTACATATCAATGACATATGTAGAACTAAACTAAGGACATGTTAGACTATTGGTAGGCATCAAGTAGAGTATCAAGGAAATGTGTAAAGGACATGCATATAATAATAAATAAATGTTGAATAACATATATGTCTATACATTATTTCTTGGATTAGGTCGAGCATCATTTTCTAAGCTACGTAAGTTAAGTGCCACAACTATAACAGAGTGGACGGACATATACTGAGAGTATTCAGTATGTGATGTAGGATTGTACTGTCTGGCCTGGTCGGACACTAAGTAAAATAATGTATAAAAAAATTTTAAAAAAGTAAAGTACCCCCGTCATGCCAAGTGGAGTATAGGGAATATGGTGTTAGTGACCATAAATTTTACAGACCTTCAGCACATGATTTTTGGGGTAATGAGGGCGGTATTACACCTGTGCCGCTTTACTTTCCCAGAAAAAATCTGGTACCCATTAAAGGCTGGGTGAACCGGAAGCCATCGGTTGGGATCAAACCCTACCTCTTGTCCTTAAGTAAAAGCATGTGACTGACTTAAATAGAAAAGAGACATAGAAAGTTCTGGAAGGTAGAGAGAACATTTAATGCTGAACAAGTTTGCAAAGTCACAGTGAATTTGAAGTGAAGGAGTCCACAGGTCTGGAGATAACCAATGGGAGAAGAGTTCAAACCTCTCTAGAGTGAAATGAAAATAGGAAAATGGAAAAACCTGGACAGTTTAGTTATCCACGCATGCAGCAGTCAGACAGTTAAGATGTAGTTAGTCATGCATGCAGCAGTCAGACAGTTAAGATGTAGTTAGTCATGCATGCAGCAGTCAGACAGTTAAGATGTAGTTAGTCATGCATGCAGCAGTCAGATAGTTAAGATGTAGTTAGTCATGCATGCAGCAGTCAGATAGTTAAGATGTAGTTAGTCATGCATACAGCAGTCAGATAGTTAAGATGTAGTTAGTCATGCATGCAGCAGTCAGATAGTTAAGATGTAGTTAGTCATGCATGCAGCAGTCAGATAGTTAAGATGTAGTTAGTCATGAATGCAGCAGTCAGATAGTTAAGATGTAATTAGTCACGCATGCAGCAGTCAGACAGTTAAGATGTAGTTAGTCATGCATGCAGCAGTCAGACAGTTAAGATGTAGTTAGTCACGCATGCAGCAGTCAGATAGTTAAGATGTAGTTAGTCACGCATGCAGCAGTCAGATAGTTAAGATGTAGTTAGTCACGCATGCAGCAGTCAGATAGTTAAGATGTAGTTAGTCATGCATGCAGCAGTCAGATAGTTAAGATGTAGTTAGTCACACATGCAGCAGTCAGATAGTTAAGATGTAGTTAGTCATGCATGCAGCAGTCAGATAGTTAAGATGTAGTTAGTCATGCATACAGCAGTCAGACAGTTAAGATGTAGTTAGTCATGCATACAGTAGTCAGACAGTTAAGATGTAGTTAGTCATGCATACAGCAGTCAGACAGTTAAGATGTAGTTAGTCACACATGCATCAGTCAGATAGTTAAGATGTAGTTAGTCACGCATGCAGCAGTCAGACAGTTAAGATGTAGTTAGTCATGCATACAGCAGTCAGACAGTTAAGATGTAGTTAGTCATGCATACAGCAGTCAGACAGTTAAGATGTAGTTAGTCACGCATGCAGTAGTCAGATAGTTAAGGTGTAATTAGTCACGCATGCAATAGTCAGACAGTTAAGATGTAGTTAGTCACGCATGCGGGCAGTCAGATAGTTAAGATGTAGTTAGTCACGCATGCAGCAGTCAGATAGTTAAGATGTAGTTAGTCACGCATGCAGCAGTCAGATAGTTAAGATGTAGTTAGTCACGCATGCAGCAGTCAGATAGTTAAGATGTAGTTAGTCATGAATGCAGCAGTCAGATAGTTAAGGTGTAGTTAGTCATGCATGCAGCAGTCAGATAGTTAAGATGTAGTTAGTCATGCATACAGCAGTCAGACAGTTAAGATGTAGTTAGCCACGCATGCAGCAGTCAGACAGTTAAGATGTAGTTAGTCATGCATACAGCAGTCAGACAGTTAAGATGTAGTTAGTCACGCATGCAGCAGTCAGATAGTTAAGATGTAGTTAGTCACGCATGCAGCAGTCAGACAGTTAAGATGTAGTTAGTCATGCATGCAGCAGTCAGATAGTTAAGATGTAGTTAGTCATGCATACAGCAGTCAGACAGTTAAGATGTAGTTAGTCACGCATGCAGTAGTCAGATAGTTAAGGTGTAATTAGTCACGCATGCAGTAGTCAGACAGTTAAGATGTAGTTAGTCATGCATGCAGCAGTCAGACAGTTAAGATGTAGTTAGTCACGCATGCAGCAGTCAGACAGTTAAGATGTAGTTAGTCATGCATGCAGCAGTCAGACAGTTAAGATGTAGTTAGTCACGCATGCAGCAGTCAGACAGTTAAGATGTAGTTAGCATGCAGCAGTCAGATAGTTAAGATGTAGTTAGTCACGCATGCAGCAGTCAGACAGTTAAGATGTAGTTAGCATGCAGCAGTCAGATAGTTAAGATGTAGTTAGTCACGCATACAGCAGTCAGACAGTTAAGATGTAGTTAGCATGCAGCAGTCAGACAGTTAAGATGTAGTTAGCATGCAGCAGTCAGATAGTTAAGATGTAGTTAGTCACGCATACAGCAGTCAGACAGTTAAGATGTAGTTAGCATGCAGCAGTCAGATAGTTAAGATGTAGTTAGTCACGCATGCAGCAGTCAGATAGTTAAGATGCAGTTAGTCATGCATGCAGCAGTCAGATAGTTAAGATGTAGTTAGTCACGCATGCAGCAGTCATATAGTTAAGATGTAGTTAGTCATGCATGCAGCAGTCAGACAGTTAAGATGTAGTTAGTCATGCATGCAGCAGTCAGATAGTTAAGATGTAGTTAGTCACGCATGCAGCAGTCAGACAGTTAAGATGTAGTTAGTCATGCATGCAGCAGTCAGATAGTTAAGATGTAGTTAGTCATGCATGCAGCAGTCAGACAGTTAAGATGTAGTTAGTCACGCATACAGCAGTCAGACAGTTAAGATGTAGTTAGTCACACATGCAGTAGTCTGACAGTTAAGATGTAATTAGTCATGCATGCAGCAGTCAGAGAGTTAAGATGTAGTTAGTCATGCATGCAGCAGTCAGACAGTTAAGATGTAGTTAGTCACTAATGCAGTAGTCAGAGAGTTAAGATGTAGTTAGTCATGCATGCAGCAGTCAGACAGTTAAGATGTAGTTAGTCATGCATGCAGCAGTCAGAGAGTTAAGATGTAGTTAGTCACGCATACAGCAGTCAGAGAGTTAAGATGTAGTTAGTCATGCATGCAGCAGTCAGACAGTTAAGATGTAGTTAGTCACGCATGCAGCAGTCAGACAGTTAAGATGTAGTTAGTCATGCATGCAGCAGTCAGATAGTTAAGATGTAGTTAGTCATGCATGCAGCAGTCAGATAGTTAAGATGTAGTTAGTCATGCATGCAGCAGTCAGATAGTTAAGATGTAGTTAGTCATGCATGCAGCAGTCAGACAGTTAAGATGTAGTTAGTCATGCATGCAGCAGTCAGATAGTTAAGATGTAGTTAGTCACGCATGCAGCAGTCAGACAGTTAAGATATAGTTAGTCATGCATGCAGCAGTCAGACAGTTAAGATGTAGTTAGTCATGCATGCAGCAGTCAGACAGTTAAGATGTAGTTAGTCATGCATGCAGCAGTCAGATAGTTAAGATGTAGTTAGTCATGCATGCAGCAGTCAGATAGTTAAGATGTAGTTAGTCATGCATGCAGCAGTCAGATAGTTAAGATGTAGTTAGTCATGCATGCAGCAGTCAGATAGTTAAGATGTAGTTAGTCATGCATGCAGCAGTCAGATAGTTAAGATGTAGTTAGTCATGCATGCAGCAGTCAGACTGTTAAGATGTAGTTAGTCATGCATGCAGCACTCAGATAGTTAAGATGTAGTTAGTCATGCATGCAGCAGTCAGATAGTTAAGATGTAGTTAGTCATGCATGCAGCAGTCAGACAGTTAAGATGTAGTTAGTCATGCATGCAGCAGTCAGATAGTTAAGATGTAGTTAGTCATGCATACAGCAGTCAGACAGTTAAGATGTAGTTAGCCACGCATGCAGCAGTCAGACAGTTAAGATGTAGTTAGTCATGCATACAGCAGTCAGACAGTTAAGATGTAGTTAGTCACGCATGCAGCAGTCAGATAGTTAAGATGTAGTTAGTCACGCATGCAGCAGTCAGACAGTTAAGATGTAGTTAGTCATGCATGCAGCAGTCAGATAGTTAAGATGTAGTTAGTCATGCATACAGCAGTCAGACAGTTAAGATGTAGTTAGTCACGCATGCAGTAGTCAGATAGTTAAGGTGTAATTAGTCACGCATGCAGTAGTCAGACAGTTAAGATGTAGTTAGTCATGCATGCAGCAGTCAGACAGTTAAGATGTAGTTAGTCACGCATGCAGCAGTCAGACAGTTAAGATGTAGTTAGTCATGCATGCAGCAGTCAGACAGTTAAGATGTAGTTAGTCACGCATGCAGCAGTCAGACAGTTAAGATGTAGTTAGCATGCAGCAGTCAGATAGTTAAGATGTAGTTAGTCACGCATGCAGCAGTCAGACAGTTAAGATGTAGTTAGCATGCAGCAGTCAGATAGTTAAGATGTAGTTAGTCACGCATACAGCAGTCAGACAGTTAAGATGTAGTTAGCATGCAGCAGTCAGACAGTTAAGATGTAGTTAGCATGCAGCAGTCAGATAGTTAAGATGTAGTTAGTCACGCATACAGCAGTCAGACAGTTAAGATGTAGTTAGCATGCAGCAGTCAGATAGTTAAGATGTAGTTAGTCACGCATGCAGCAGTCAGATAGTTAAGATGCAGTTAGTCATGCATGCAGCAGTCAGATAGTTAAGATGTAGTTAGTCACGCATGCAGCAGTCAGATAGTTAAGATGTAGTTAGTCATGCATGCAGCAGTCAGACAGTTAAGATGTAGTTAGTCATGCATGCAGCAGTCAGATAGTTAAGATGTAGTTAGTCACGCATGCAGCAGTCAGACAGTTAAGATGTAGTTAGTCATGCATGCAGCAGTCAGATAGTTAAGATGTATTTAGTCATGCATGCAGCAGTCAGACAGTTAAGATGTAGTTAGTCACGCATACAGCAGTCAGACAGTTAAGATGTAGTTAGTCACACATGCAGTAGTCTGACAGTTAAGATGTAATTAGTCATGCATGCAGCAGTCAGAGAGTTAAGATGTAGTTAGTCATGCATGCAGCAGTCAGACAGTTAAGATGTAGTTAGTCACTAATGCAGTAGTCAGAGAGTTAAGATGTAGTTAGTCATGCATGCAGCAGTCAGACAGTTAAGATGTAGTTAGTCATGCATGCAGCAGTCAGAGAGTTAAGATGTAGTTAGTCATGCATGCAGCAGTCAGACAGTTAAGATGTAGTTAGTCATGCATGCAGCAGTCAGAGAGTTAAGATGTAGTTAGTCACGCATACAGCAGTCAGAGAGTTAAGATGTAGTTAGTCATGCATGCAGCAGTCAGACAGTTAAGATGTAGTTAGTCACGCATGCAGCAGTCAGACAGTTAAGATGTAGTTAGTCATGCATGCAGCAGTCAGATAGTTAAGATGTAGTTAGTCATGCATGCAGCAGTCAGATAGTTAAGATGTAGTTAGTCATGCATGCAGCAGTCAGATAGTTAAGATGTAGTTAGTCATGCATGCAGCAGTCAGACAGTTAAGATGTAGTTAGTCATGCATGCAGCAGTCAGATAGTTAAGATGTAGTTAGTCACGCATGCAGCAGTCAGACAGTTAAGATATAGTTAGTCATGCATGCAGCAGTCAGACAGTTAAGATGTAGTTAGTCATGCATGCAGCAGTCAGACAGTTAAGATGTAGTTAGTCATGCATGCAGCAGTCAGATAGTTAAGATGTAGTTAGTCATGCATGCAGCAGTCAGATAGTTAAGATGTAGTTAGTCATGCATGCAGCAGTCAGATAGTTAAGATGTAGTTAGTCATGCATGCAGCAGTCAGATAGTTAAGATGTAGTTAGTCATGCATGCAGCAGTCAGATAGTTAAGATGTAGTTAGTCATGCATGCAGCAGTCAGACTGTTAAGATGTAGTTAGTCATGCATGCAGCACTCAGATAGTTAAGATGTAGTTAGTCATGCATGCAGCAGTCAGATAGTTAAGATGTAGTTAGTCATGCATGCAGCAGTCAGACAGTTAAGATGTAGTTAGTCATGCATGCAGCAGTCAGATAGTTAAGATGTAGTTAGTCATGCATGCAGCAGTCAGATAGTTAAGATGTAGTTAGTCATGCATGCAGCAGTCAGATAGTTAAGATGTAGTTAGTCATGCATGCAGCAGTCAGATAGTTAAGATGTAGTTAGTCATGCATGCAGCAGTCAGATAGTTAAGATGTAGTTAGTCATGCATGCAGCAGTCAGATAGTTAAGATGTAGTTAGTCATGCATGCAGCAGTCAGACAGTTAAGATGTAGTTAGTCATGCATGCAGCAGTCAGATAGTTAAGATGTAGTTAGTCATGCATGCAGCAGTCAGATAGTTAAGATGTAGTTAGTCATGCATGCAGCCGTCAGACAGTTAAGATGTAGTTAGTCATGCATGCAGCAGTCAGATAGTTAAGATGTAGTTAGTCATGCATACAGCAGTCAGACAGTTAAGATGTAGTTAGTCATGCATACAGCAGTCAGAGAGTTAAGATGTAGTTAGTCATGCATGCAGCAGTCAGACAGTTAAGATGTAGTTAGTCATGCATGCAGCAGTCAGATAGTTAAGATGTAGTTAGTCATGCATGCAGCAGTCAGATAGTTAAGATGTAGTTAGTCACGCATGCAGCAGTCAGACAGTTAAGGTGTAGTTAGTCACACATGCAGCAGTCAGACAGTTAAGATGTAGTTAGTCACGCATGCAGCAGTCAGACAGTTAAGATGTAGTTAGTCACGCATGCAGCAGTCAGATAGTTAAGATGTAGTTAGTCACACATGCAGCAGTCAGACAGTTAAGATGTAGTTAGTCACGCATGCAGCAGTCAGACAGTTAAGATGTAGTTAGTCACACATGCAGCAATCAGACAGTTAAGATGTAGTTAGTCATGCATGCAGCAGTCAGACAGTGAAGGTGTAGTTAGTCACGCATGCAGCAGTCAGACAGTTAAGGTGTAGTTAGTCACACATGCAGCAGTCAGACAGTTAAGATGCAGTTAGTCACGCATGCAGCATATTTAACATCATTTGCCCAGGCAGAAGCCTTTATGACCTACTCTTTGAGACATTTTAGACTTCTTTTTAGCCTAGGGCTCTTCAGTGTGAGTGAGTGCACACAGAACTTCAGGGTTATCACAGTTATACAAGAGGGCTAGATTTACAGGTCTCATTATACAGAGAAACAAGAAAAAGAGTTCTTAAATGTTATGTAGAGCCAGTTTTAACATATGGATGTGAATCATAGACAATGGGACAGCAGACAAGAAAATCACTGGAGTCTGTAGAAATGTGGTTTACAGAAGTATGTTGAGAATACTGTGGACAGCTAAGAAGAGCAATGAAAATGTTCTGAAAGAAGTCAAAGCAAAAAGAGAACTAATTTCCAATATTAGGATGAAGCAATCATCATTTTTTGGCCATGTAATGAGAAGAGAACAACTGGAATATATTGTAACAACTGGGAAAATTGAGGGACGAAGAGATAGAGGGAAACAAAGAGAAAACATGTCAGACAACTTAAGAGAATGGCTTGGTAGAAAGTCAACAACAGAAATTATAAATAACTGTTAAGATCGAAAGTTGTGGAGAGACATGATCACCTACGCCAGCAGGCTCGGTACTTGATGATGATGATTATACAGAGACCAAAATAGGGTAATGTCAGTCACAGAATTCATTCCATATCCAAGCCTACAAAATAGTTTCCTGAGGTATTTGTTTTTGTATGCATATAATTTATTTCCCTTTTTTTCAAATTGTTTTCCAGCTTTCTGATGGATATGTAAGGGTGTGATGAGAAGAGATAACAAGAGAGTTGCAAAGAAAGCCCTAAAATGGAAAACAGCAGGCACTATGAAGAACACTGAGGCAAGAGGCAACAAAAGTGGGCATCCTTGCCAAGGTTGAGAAGCTTGTCAAAAACAGGAGCATGAGGCGAGACACAACGTGGGTCCTATAAAAAGTTTAGTCTCATGTTTAATAGCAAACATTGTCAGATATGGACGTCTTTGCTCGAGAGGACAATAGATAGTAGATAGGACTGATAACCTATAGGTAGATGGTGTCCTAAAAGTTAAAGAGAAAGGATATGAAGACAAACTCTGTGATGATGTGAAATGTTGCAGAAACAACAAACAAAAAGATTGTTCATCATTCATAAGATAAGTGGAGATGAGCCAAATGTGTTATTTGATCAAAAACACTTGTAATTAACATCAAACAAAACCTAAGGACTATACAATATAACAAGATGAATGTATATGAAGTAAGGATGAAGAATCCGCAACAAAACCAAGAATAGTTCACACTGATTTAGTCAAGCATATAAATAGACCAACGAAGAAACCGCTGGGAAAACTAATAAATAAAAGTAAGTAAATTAGTAAAACTAAAGGTAATTTACAAGTTTAGTGTCCCAAGTTATTTCTGCTTGGAGTAACGTTCCCTTGCCCTTTATTCAGTTACTCTTGAATCTGTCATTAGAAGATTCCTGAGTTAGGTTTAGGGCTTGGAATAGTCTACAACTAATCCTAAACCTGGTTGAACAAATGTACTTAAATGCACAAAAACTAAAAACAGTTGATAGTTCAAGTATGTCCTGTCAGTAAGAGGAGACCACTCGTTCAGCAGAAATAATTTGGGACACTAAACTCATAAATTACCAAGCTATAAATTAAATAAAAAGAGAAAGAAAGCAAGTAAAATGACAAGGAGAACTCTACACCCATGGACATGATAAAAAGAGGAGTAAGACAAGGATGCATCCTCTTACTAAGCTTGTTCAATCTATACACTGAGCAAATCTTTAAAAACATCTCAGAGATACCAGGCCTAAACATTAACGGAAAGATAATCAATAACCTAAGATATGCTGATGATACTGTTCTACTAGCAGAAAATCCTAAAGATCTACAACAATTGCTTAATGTGATAAACATAACAAGCAAAAAATATGGACTAGAAATGAATATCAAAAAGACTAAAACTATGATCATAAACAAAGAAAATTCTCAAGACCTACAATTAAATATCACAGTTGAGGGAATACATCTGGAGACAGTCCAGAACTACAACTACCTGGGACACACTATAACCAATGATGGAAAATGTAAAACTGAAATAAACAAAAGAATAGGTATGGCAAAAAGTAATTTTAATGCCATGAAGAACATACTAACATAAAAATAAATAACACCAGGACTGAAACTAAGAATAGCAAAATGTTACATCTTCTCAATATTCCTGTATGGTGCAGAAACATGGACATTAGACAAGAAAACAGAACAGAAGATTGAAACCTTTGAAATGTGGATATATAGAAGAATAGGTAGAATTGGATGGAAAGAAAAGAAAACAAACGATGAAGTTTTAAAACAACTAAACATGAAAAGAGAACTACTAAATACAATTAGAACAAGACAAATGAAATTTTTGGGGCATGTTAAATGACACAACAGCCTAATAAAAGTAATATTGGAAGGGAAAATACAAGGTAAAAGAAGCAGAGGCAGACCAAGACTAACATGAACGAGTAACATCAAAAGATGGACAAATCAGCCTATGACAATCTACACCATCAAATCAAGAGACTGGGTAGAATGGCGCTCCATGGTAGCCAACCTTCGTTGCGGAGACGGCACTCAATGATGATGATGATGATGAAAATGACTAAATTGCTGGTAATTATTTGAAATGACTACTTACTTGCTATCAGTCACAGCAGTGACACTACACATTACACATTTTATCATTGATAGTATTAATAAATGACTTATTAAACGTGTCGCGGTACCTGCTTTCGCTTTATAAACGCGAAGGTAAGCCTGCCGATACTAAATAAATGCTGTGTCATTCCATTTTATGGGTTTCAATTTGAAATAATGTGACGGTGCGACATATGTTGTAAGTAAAAGTCTGCTGTACACTTACTTTTTACTTCACAGTTGAGTAAGTCCAGTGAGTCAGTCACAGTGAGTGTTCTAACGACTAAACTTTTGACTTAAACGCTTCAACAAACAAGAGAGAGTATGATGTATGTATGTTTGTTTGATTATATTTTATCATACAACTGCAATACATATCGATATAAATAGGAAAATATCTAAGGTATATAATAAAAAATGAGCGATGACTTATTATAACTCTTCAATTACATCATTACCGGTCAGAGGTCCCTCAGTAATCAGCAACTGAAAAGGTCAAACACCTCCCCTTGCATGATTTGTATTGTAACGCCTGTCACATGACTATCACGTGATATGTTTTTGTATAAAAACTACAATCATACATTAATGAGGTTCCGAAAAAAAAAATTATGTTGGACACGTGATGAGAAGAAATAATAACCGAATAGCAAAGCAAGCCCTCCTGTGGGAATTCAACATGTAAGAGAAAAAGAGGAACACCCAGAGAGACACTGAGAAGAACATTGCTGAGAGAGGCAAAAGCAGCAGGAATCGGCTCCCTCAATGAGATAGAGCTGCTTGCACAGAACAGAGAAAAATGGCGAGATTTGATAAAATATCTTTACAAGGATTGAAAACTGCTAGAACAAAAAATCAGTAAGAGGAGTATCTTGGTCTACGCCCTATGGGCCGGCTACGGCTCGAAAGGTCAATAGATAGACAGACAGACAGACAGACAGACAGACAGACAGACAGACAGACAGCACAGACAGACAGACAGACAGACAGACAGACAGATAGATAGATAGATAGAAAAAAGTACAGAATATACTGACGCACTATGCACATTAAAACAGCTTAAAGAAAAAAAAACGACAGAACACAATCAAAATGTATACATATCTTTCATTGACCATGAAAAAGCATACGACAGAGTAAATAGAGAACAGCTGTGAGAGATACTAACAACATACGGAGTAAGCCAACATCTAACGAACATAATTGAACGTCTCTACATCAACAGCAGCTGCAGGGTCAGAACAGCAGCAGGCTACACAGCAGACCACTTTGAAGTTAGATCAGATGTAACACATGGGTATGTACTATTCCCCCCTCCCCTTTTTCCCTTTTACTGTTTATTACATACATGGACCATATATGCAAGTTAGCCAACCCATCAGAGACAGAGGAGATCAACGAGCTTCTATTTGCAGACGATCAGGCACTAATACATGAAACAATAGAAGACCTACAAGAACACTTAAATAGACTCAACAGCACAGGCACAAAATACAACATGAAAATCAAGATCAACAAAACAGAAGTCATGAATGTCGCCAAAAATAAACAAAACATCGACAAAACTATAGAAGGCAGGAAACTAAAAAAATTAGAGGAATTCAAATACCTAGGAAGTCTAGTGACAAACGATAATTCACAAACAGCAGAGATAGAATCAAGATGCAACAAAGCTTGTCAAATCATTGGACAGTTATCACCACTATTGTCCAACAAGGAAATAACTCTAGAGGCAAAACGGGCACTATACAGTACAATCTTCATCCCAGCGTTGTGCTATCAATGCCAGACCTGGACCCTAGATGGAAAAACAATAAGAAAAATAACATCTACTGAGATGAAATGTGTTAGACGAATGACAGGAAACAGTCTGAGAGATAAGATCAGGAATGAAGAACTGAGAAAAAAGCTAGGAATAGACCCTGCCATATAATATATATACAAAATAAAAATAAAAACAACAGATAAAATGGTTTGGCCACGTGACAAGGCAGAAAGAACAAAACACAACATAACGAGTCTTCAACAAACGGTGTGAGAACACCAGACCAAATGGTCGACGATGAAAAAGATGGATATTAGAAGCACTAGGAAACATAACAGCATCATAGGCCAACAGAAGAGCAAAAGACAGCAAATTATATCTCTCCTCGACGCTGAAAGGCAAATTATGAAGGAAAGAAGAAGAAGATACATTACTGGTAGGTTATTACATTTTGTAAATTTTAAAGAAAATTATTGATTATATTTTGTATGCTCACGTTCCAAGTTAACAAAAATTATTTGGATGGTTTTTTTTAGTAACTATACCATACGTTTTTTACAGAGGAATGTTGATAATACCATGGGCAGCTAAGAAGAGTAATGAAAACGTTCTGAAAGAGACCAATGCAAAAGGACAGATAATTCCCAATAAATGGAAGAAACAGTCATCATTTTTTGGTCATGTAATGGAAGAGATATCTTATGTAACAAATTTATGTCAATAAAAATGAGAAAGAGAGTTCATCGGTGCTATATAGAACTAATTCTGACCTATGGAAGCGAATCATGGACAGTAGACAAACAAATGAAAAGACGATTAGAGGCCACAGAGATGGAATTTCTCAGAAGAATGTTGAAAGTTCCCTGGACAGCTAAAAAGACCAATGAGGAAGTTCTCAAAGAGGCCAACACAAAAAGGGAGCTCTTAAAAAACATCAGAAAGAAGCAATCAACATTTTTCGGGCACATCATGAGAAGAGGAAAGTTGGAATACTTGGTTACAACTGGCAAAATAAAAGGAGAGAGAGAAGACGGACGACAGAGAGAGAAAATACTGGATAGCTTGGTGTCGTGGCATGGAAAACAGTCAACAACAGAACTGATACGATGCATTGTAGATAGAAGATTGTGGAGGGACATGGTCGCCTACGCCAACCGGTATGGCACATGATGATGATGATGAATGAGAAGAGAACAGCTGGAATATATTGTGACAACTGGGACAACTGAAGGACGAAGAGATAGAGGGAAGCAAAGAGAAAAGATACTAGACAGCTTAAGAGAATGGATTGGCAGAAAGTCAACAACAGAAGTGATAAATAACTGTCGTGATCGAAAGTTGTGGAGAGACATGATCACCTACGCCAGCAGGCTTGGTACTTGATGATTTTGATGATACCAAGTTACACAGCAATTTACGTTTAATTACTCCATCGCTTTTGAATTAAAAACTATAATCAGGGAATTATTGTAACAATTAATTGTATTAAATATACATCTCTACCTTAATCTATACCTACCTCCCTTTGATTGCTTTTGCCCCATGGCTTACGATACCGACTGTGCGTGAAGAATAAACAAGGCAGGGGATTTACTCCATTCACTGTAGTTTAAGTTGTTCCTAAACCTGGTGAACAAAATAGTAATTTATTGTTAATTAAAATGGATTCTGTAAATGTGGGGGATCGTGACAACAAGTAATCACTGCATCTTCAAACAAGGGACCTGTGTTGGGAATAAATCATCATCAAGTACCGGGCCTGCTGGCGTCGGTGATCATGTCTCTCCACAACTTTCGAATTCGACAGTTATTTATCATTTCTGTTGTTGACCTTCTGCCAAGCCATTCTCTTAAGCTGTCTAGAATCATTTCTCTTTGTTTCCTTCTATCTTTTCGTCCCTCAATTTTTATCCAGTTGTTACAATATATTCCAGCTGTTCTCTTCTCATTACATGGCCAAAAAATTATGATTGTTTCTTCCTAATATTGGAAATTAGCTCTCTTTCAGAACGTTTTCATTACTCTTCTTAGCTGTCCATGGCATTCTCAACATACTTCTGTAAAACCACATTTGTACAGACTCCATTGATTTTCTTGTCTGTTGTCCTATTGTCAATGATTCACATCCATATGTTAAGACTGGCTCTACATAACATTTAAGAACTCTTTTTCTTGTTTCTGTTGTCAAAAATGGATTGCATAGTATCCTCCTCTTCCTGGGAATAAATACAAACTGAAATAAAGCTCAGTTTTACACTGAAAGGGAGGAATGACCAAGTAAGTAAAGGTAAAGTAAATGTTCCCTTCACGCCTTGCTGGGCGTATGGGGAATATGGTGTTAGTGACCATATTTTTCTATAACCCCAGCACACTTTTGGTGATGTGGTCGGTATCACGTCAGGCCGCCTTTACTTCCCAGAAAAATCTCTGGTACACATTTTAGAGACTGAGTGAACTCCAGAGAATAACAAAGCTCCCAAAAAATATTTAATTAACGTTACGACTAAAAGTTTTCACTAAAAACAACATATAAACATTACAAATACAAGAATAGAGGATTCCTACACCCAGATAGGGCTGAGATTACTTCTATTTTTTTTTTTTTAGCACGGTTAAAGTGTTGAGAAAAGATACCAGGCAGTTTAAAAGAATGGCTTGACAGAAGGTCAGGAACAGAAATGATAAATAACTGTCGAGATCGAAAGTTGTGAAGAGACACCTACGCCAGCAGGCCCGGTACATGATGATGATGATGATGAAAGTGTTGAGCCATCTACTGAGATAGTGAGGCTTAAAAGAAGAGCTAGTAACAAAAGGAAATGAAGCCCCCCCCCCCCCCCTACTGAAACTGGATTAATGCTGAATGAAGGATTAATGCAAGGTAGCCTAGCTTAGATTTCTAGCCAGCACAATTAAAGTGCACGGAGACAGACTCATCCATGATCAGTATAAACAAGGCTGCATCAGCACGTTATGGGTAACGACCAGATTATGTTAATATCGTTCTATTACCTTTTGAAGTCGACACATTTCGAATAGCGCCCCCTCCCCCACCCCCAATCTTTCCTTTTGTTTTCCCGAGGATCACCTGTATGTGTCTGATTTTCTTCTTTCCTTCCTCATTTGCGTTTCAGTGTCGAGAAAGGGGGGGTGGGGGGGGGGTATAATTTGCGGTCTTTTGCTCTTCTGCTCGCTTCTGCTGCTGTTATGTTTCATAGTGCTTCTAATATTCCATCGATCCATCTTTTTCGCGGTCGACTCTTGGGTCTGGTGTTCTCGCAACGGTTATTTAAGGCTCGTTGTGTTGTGTTTTGATCACTCTGCCTTGTCACGTGGCCAAACCATTTTATCTGTTGTTTCTTTATGTATTCTAAGGCGGGGACTATTCCTAGCTTTTTTCTCCGTTCTTCATTTCTGATCTTATCTCTCAGACTGTTTCCAATCATTCGTCTAACACATTTCATCTCTGTAGAGGTTATTTATCTTATTGTTCTTGCGTCTAGGGTCCAGGTCTGGCATTGGTAGCACAACGTTGGGATGAAGATTGTATTGATGTGTCTGATAATATGAATAATTTTCTGTTGACAATACAGGAGACGGGCCTTATATTCTCCCCCCCCCCCTTTTTTTACCTCTATAAAGAATTTGTTGACAATACAGGAGGCGGGCCTTATATTCTCCCATTTTCCCTCTATAAATAATTTGTTGACAATGCTGGAGACGGGTCTTGTATTCTCTATAAAGAATTACAATTTTTGTAAAAACAAAAGAGAAAAAAAGTGGTATAGTAACAGCTTTACGTAGGTGAGAAACAAACAAAAGTTGAAGGACAATTTGGCAAAGGAGGCCTGCAGCTGGAACAATATACAGCAACACCAAAAAAAAAAAATACAGAATGAAGTGCTACAGTGTGAAATATGTAGGACGATATACAAACATAGAGTAGCAGCAGCATTTTGATGCCTGTAATGTTTTACAAAGACCAAAGAGGCCAACACAAAAAGGGAGCTCTTAAAAAACATCAGAAAGAAGCAATCAACAATTTTCGGGCACATCATGAGAAGAGGAAAGTTGGAATACTTGGTTACAACTGGCAAAATAAAAGGAAAGAGAGATCGTGGGCGACAAAGAGAGAAAATACTGGATAGATTGGTGTCATGGCATGGAAAACAGTCAACAACAGAACTGATACAATGTACTGTAGATAGAAGATTGTGGAAGGACATGATCGCCTACGCCAACCGGCAGGGTACATGATGATGATGATGAATGTTTTACTAGTACTATACCGTTGCTACTCAATGTTTGTATTTAGTTCTACATATTTTACACTAGTACTCAATTCTGTACATTTTTCCGTTGTTGTTTATTGTCCCAGCTGAAGGTCTACTTGGCCGAAATGTCGTTCGACTTTTGTTTTGTTTTTCACTTACATACAGCTGTTACAATACCACTTTTTTCTATTTTTTTTAAATTGTCATCATTATCATCAACTTTACAGCAGCTTCACATCTTTATGCACCTCAATGCCTTTACTCCTCTATAAAGAATCTCTGCAGACGGCCCATTTATTCTCATCGCTGCCCTCTATAAAGAATCTCTGCCCTTCGGCCCAGCACATCCGATGTCAGTTTTTTTTTTACAGAACTGCCTTCCCTCTTCGATCCCTATTCTCTTAATCAAAATAATTAGTCTGTTTCCACGGCCAACACAGAGAACTGGAATGGGTTCTTGGTGAGATACGGTTCATTGATCCTGACGCAAACATTCAACTATGAATCACCGACAACTTCCAGTCCAGGTTTTGTTGGGCTCGCAAAATGTATGCCCATTTGTCCATGTAAGTATTCCCAAAGTCATCACCATTGTGGGGAATGTCTTAAAGAAGTATTCCCAAAGCCATCGTCATTGTAGTTAAAGTATTAGAAAAGTATTCCCAAAATCAACACCATTGTGGGGAAAATCTTAGAAAAGTATTCCCAAAGTCATCACCATTGTGGGGAAAGTATTAGAAAAGTATTCCCAAAGTCAACACCATTGTGGGGAAAGTCTTAGAAAAGTATTCCCAAAGTCAACACCATTGTGGGGAAAGTCTTAGAAAAGTATTCCCAAAGTCATCACCATTGTGGGGAATGTCTTAAAGAAGTATTCCCAAAGCTATCATCATTGTGGTGAAAGTCTTAGAAAAGTATTCCCAAAGTCATCACCATTGTGGGGAAAGTCTTAGAAAAGTATTCCCAAAGTCATCACCATTGTGGGGAAAGTCTTAGAAAAGTATTCCCAAAGTCATCACCATTGTGGGGAAAGTCTTAGAAAAGTATTCCCAAAGTCATCACCATTGTGGGGAAAGTCTTAGAAAAGTATTCCCAAAGTCATCACCATTGTGGGGAAAGTCTTAGAAAAGTATTCCCAAAGTCATCACCATTGTGGGGAAAGTCTTAGAAAAGTATTCCCAAAGTCATCACCAATGTGGGGAAAGTCTTAGAAAAGTATTCCCAAAGTCATCACCATTGTGGGGACAGTCTTAGAAAAGTATTCCCAAAGTCATCACCATTGTGGGGACAGTCTAAGAAAAGTATTCCCAAAGTCATCACCATTGTGGGGAAAGTCTTAGAAAAGTGTTCCCAAAGTCATCACCATTGTGGGGAAAGTCTTAGAAAAGTATTCCCAAAGTCATCACCATTGTGGGGAAAGTCTTAGAAAAGTATTCCCAAAGTCATCACCATTGTGGGGAAAGTCTTAGAAAAGTATTCCCAAAGTCATCACCATTGTGGGGAAAGTCTAAGAAAAGTATTCCCAAAGTCATCACCATTGTGGGGACAGTCTTAGAAAAGTATTCCCAAAGTCATCACCATTGTGGGGACAGTCTTAGAAAAGTATTCCCAAAGTCATCACCATTGTGGGGAAAGTCTTAGAAAAGTATTCCCAAAGTCATCACCATTGTGGGGAAAGTCTAAGAAAAGTATTCCCAAAGTCATCACCATTGTGGGGACAGTCTAAGAAAAGTATTCCCAAAGTCATCACCATTGTGGGGACAGTCTTAGAAAAGTATTCCCAAAGTCATCACCATTGTGGGGAAAGTCTTAGAAAAGTATTCCCAAAGTCATCACCATTGTGGGGACAGTCTAAGAAAAGTATTCCCAAAGTCATCACCATTGTGGGGACAGTCTAAGAAAAGTATTCCCAAAGTCATCACCATTGTGGGGACAGTCTTAGAAAAGTATTCCCAAAGTCATCACCATTGTGGGGACAGTCTTAGAAAAGTATTCCCAAAGTCATCACCATTGTGGTGACAGTCTTAGAAAAGTATTCCCAAAGTCATCACCATTGTGGGGAAAGTCTTAGAAAAGTATTCCCAAAGTCATCACCATTGTGGGGACAGTCTTAGAAAAGTATTCCCAAAGTCATCACCATTGTGGGGACAGTCTTAGAAAAGTATTCCCAAAGTCATCACCATTGTGGGGACAGTCTTAGAAAAGTATTCCCAAAGTCATCACCATTGTGGGGACAGTCTTAGAAAAGTATTCCCAAAGTCATCACCATTGTGGGGACAGTCTTAGAAAAGTATTCCCAAAGTCATCACCATTGTGGGGACAGTCTTAGAAAAGTATTCCCAAAGTCATCACCATTGTGGGGAAAGCCCGAAGTTTGTTACCACAACTTTGGTTCTGCTGTTGGCTACTATTAGAAACGAAAACTATTTGAGCGCGAAAAGTCCTTGACAAATCATCGATAATACAACTACACAACGTTGATCTTATCAAAGATTTTCGTCTGATAAGAGAAGCCGAAGAAATATACACTGACAAGAGACGTGTGTTTATTTCTGTATTACTACACTAAACGGCGGGTAGCTGACCCTATCTCCCTGCATATTCTTTCAGAAATATTCACTATTATTGGTCCGATAATATTGTAAAGGTCGAGTACAACTGTGCTAAATGTATATCAACCCGTTTTACAGTTATTAAGTCTTTAAAGATAAAATACAAAACAAATGAACAATCAGGCGATGAAGAAGAATAAATAGGCAACAACGAATAAGTGGGAAATGGGGGGGAAATTTACGGGCGATGAAGAAAACAATAAGGAACAAGTAGGAGTAGTAGTAGTAGTAGTAATGGTGGTGGTGGGGTTGTGGTAGTAGTAGTAGTAGTAGTAATGGTGGTGGTGGGGTTGTGGTAGTAGTAGTAGTAGTAGTAGTAATGGTGGTGGTGGGGTTGTGGTAGTAGTAGTAGTAGTAGCAGTTGTAGTAGTAATGGTGGTGGTGGGGTTGTGGTAGTAGTAGTAGTAGTAGTAATGGTGGTGGTGGGGTTGTGGTAGTAGTAGTAGTAATGGTGGTGGTGGGGTTGTGGTAGTAGTAGTAGTAGTAGTAGTAGTAGTAATGGTGGTGGTAGGGTTGTGGTAGTAGTAGTAGTAGTAGTAGTAATGGTAGTAGTAGTAGTAGTAATAGTAGTAGTAGTAATGGTGGTAGTAGTAGTAATAGTAGTAGTAGTAGTAGTAGTAGTTGTAGTAGTAGTAGTAGTAGTAGTAGTAATGGTAGTAGTAGTAGTAATAGTAGTAGTAATAGTAGCAGTGTTAGTGTTGGTAGTAGTAGTAGTAGTAGTAATAGTAGTAGTAATAGTAATAGTAGTAGTAGTAGTAATAGTAGCAAAAGTAGTAGTAGTAGTAATAGTAGCAATAGTAGTAGTAGTAGTAATTGTAGCAATAGTAGTAGTAGTAGTAGTAGTAGTAATTGTAGCAATAGTAGTAGTAGTAGTAGTAGTAGTAGTAGTAATAGTAGCAATAGTAGTAGTAGTAGTAATTGTAGCAATAGTAGTAGTAGTAGTAGTAGTAGTAGTAATAGTAGCAATAGTAGTAGTAGTAGTAGTAGTAATAGTAGCAATAGTAGTAGTAGTAGTAGTAGTAGTAGTAATAGTAGCAATAGTAGTAGTAGTAGTAGTAGTAGTAATTGTAGCAATAGTAGTAGTAGTAGTAGTAGTAGTAGTAATAGTAGCAATAGTAGTAGTAGTAGTAGTAGTAGTAGTAGTAATAGTAGCAATAGTAGTAGTAGTAGTAGTAGTAGTAATAGTAGCAATAGTAGTAGTAGTAGTAGTAGTAGTAGTAATTGTAGCAATAGTAGTAGTAGTAGTAGTAGTAGTAGTAATAGTAGCAATAGTAGTATTAGTAGTAGTAGTAGTAATAGTAGCAATAGTAGTAGTAGTAGTAGTAGTAATAGTAGCAATAGTAGTAGTAGTAGTAGTAGTAATTGTAGCAATAGTAGTAGTAGTAGTAGTAGTAGTAATAGTAGCAATAGTAGTAGTAGTAGTAGTAGTAGTAGTAGTAATAGTAGCAATAGTAGTATTAGTAGTAGTAGTAGTAATAGTAGCAATAGTAGTAGTAGTAGTAGTAATAGTAGCAATAGTAGTAGTAGTAGTAGTAATAGTAGCAATAGTAGTAGTAGTAGTAGTAATAGTAGCAATAGTAGTAGTAGTAGTAATAGTAGTATTAGTAGTAGTAGTAGTAGCAATAGTAGTAGTAGTAGTAATAGTAGTATTAGTAGTAGTAGTAGTAGCAATAGTAGTAGTAGTAGTAATAGTAGCAATAGTAGTAGTAGTAGTAGTAATAGTAGCAATAGTAGTAATAGTAGCAATAGTAGTAATAGTAGCAATAGTAGTAATAGTAGCAATAGTAGTAGTAGTAGCAATAGTAGTAGTATCTACTACATTCTTACGTACGCAATCACCGTGTCGCTCTCCAAAAGATCGTTCAGTAGATCTATATTTTTTGTCAAATTCTAACGTTACTATTACTAACGACCTCGAAGTTTAGATCTTTATTGTCAAATTCTAACGTTACTATTACTAACGACCTCGAAGTTTAGATCTTTATTGTCAAATTCTAACGTTACTATTACTAACGACCTCGAAGTTTAGATCTTTATTGTCAAATTCTAACGTTACTATTACTAACGACCTCGAAGTTTAGATCTTTATTGTCAAATTCTAACGTTACTATTACTAACGACCTCGAAGTTTAGATCTTTATTGTCAAATTCTAACGTTACTATTACTAACGACCTCGAAGTTTAGATCTTTATTGTCAAATTCTAACGTTACTATTACTAACGACCTCGAAGTTTAGATCTTTATTGTCAAATTCTAACGTTCCTACTACTAGCGATCTCGAAATTTAGTTCTTCATTGTCAAATTCCAACGTGTCTACTACCAGCAACCTCAAAGTTTCGATCTTTCTTGTCAATTTCAAATGTTTCTACTACCAGCGACCTCAAAGTTTAGATCTTTCTTGTCAAATTCAAATGTTTCTACTACCAGCAACCTAAAAGTTTAGATCTTTCTTGTCAAATTCAAATGTTTCTACTACCAGCGACCTCAAAGTGTAGATCTTTCTTGTCAAATTCCAACGTTTATAACTGAGAGTGAAGACAGGAAGAATGAAATAAAGCAGAGGAAGGCATTAAAAAAGATAGTATGCTGTTGAAGAATGTAAAGATAGGAGGAAATAAATTGTACAAAGAAGAAGAAAGTGCTGACAGAATACACAGAAGAAAGATAGAGAACAATGTATTTATAATATAAACACGAATGTATAAAAGTGACAGGAAAGAAAAGGAATACGTGATAGCAAAGTCAATAAAACAAAATGGCAACAGAGTTCTTACTATCAGTGCAACCACAGCGATTTATAGTTTTACTAAGGCCTGCGAGCTAAAAAGGATATCTCGGAATCATCCAAAGCTTATGACGTTTTCAGGGAACAGGCCTATGCTTGCTCATCCGACATATAGTTATAGATAATTGTACTTCGCCGTTTGTTGTCGTTGTCCCTGTATTCTGAAGAAGGCCACAGACCTAAACGTCAGTATTGTGATGTGTTCCTTCCTTGTAAAGCTGTCACCATATCTTGGAGTGTTTATCACACCCCACTACTAGCTCCTTATGACGTTTTCAGCTGTGTTTATCACACCCCACTACTAGCTCCTTTTGACGTTTTCAGCTGTGTTTATCACACCCCACGACTAGCTCCTTATGACGTTTTCAGCTATATGAGCTATAGATGACTGACGTCATTTTACCCACAACCATCCCTTCTCGCAATGTTGAAAACGTCTCAAACTTTGGGTGATTCTTTTCAGCCCGCTGAGCTTATAGTATTGTGATCTATATTTAGCAGTTAAACAGCCAGAAATCGGTCATTAGAATGAGGGAATCCCTCACATCCCACACCTCACACACACACATGATGTCACTGCGCCCATCCGTTGTTTGTCTTCCACTGCGCCCATCCGTTGTTTGTCTTCCACGGCGCCCATCCGTTGTTTGTCTTCCACTGCGCTCATCCGTTGTTTGTCTTCAACTGCGCCCATCCGTTGTTTGTCTTCCACTGCGCCCATCCGTTGTTTGTCTTCCACGGCGCCCATCCGTTGTTTGTCTTCCACTGCGCCCATCCGTTGTTTGTCTTCCACTGCACCCATCCGTTGTTTGTCTTCCACTGCGCCCATCCGTTGTTTGTCTTCCACTGCGCCCATCCGTTGTTTGTCTTCCACTGCGCCCATCCGTTGTTTGTCTTCCACTGCGCCCATCCGTTATTTGTCTTCCACTGCGCCCATCCGTTGTTTGTCTTCCACTGCGCTCATCCGTTGTTTGTCTTCAACTGCGCTCATCCGTTGTTTGTCTTCCACTGCGCTCATCCGTTCTTTGTCTTCCACTGCGCTCTAGAAGTCAAAACGCTCTGATGACTCATAGCTGTCTGTTTGTGTTAGGACCAGTGAATCATAACTGATCAAAACCCTACCCCATCGAATATTATTTTTCTTGGAAACAGACTAACTAGCCTGACAAAGTCAGTAGAGATCTGAAAGAGAAGATAGCCCGGTGCTCAAAAATGTCATGCTGAAGTCGGATATATTGGGTCGAAAGGCTCCAATATCGTAGTTTGTTGTGAGCCACTGCAAAATGTACATACGGGGGACTGGTTGATCTCGAGGCAAGACGCCGGCCTCAAGACAGAGAGGTTGTGGGTTCAAATCCCGGCTGCACCGGTTGGGATTTTTATTTATGATTTCACTCTGCGGTAACCACCCCTGGTCTCAGCAGCGAGGCCCGGCTTGAAACGTCAATTACTCATCGACGTAAAAAATATGAGTACCTCCGAAGACGGAGTTATCTGCCTGTGCGGCGAGGGACTCCTGTGCACACGGCTGCCATGTAAAAACGGATTAATACGCAAAATTCGATTGCTAGTCGCTAGGGACTTCGTCAGAGGTAAAAGCTGGAGAAAGCAAAAAAAAAAAAAAAAAATGTACCTACGCCAATTAACGTTGTTTATAAATCCGAAAGAAGCAGTAAACGTCGCGCTAACGCAACAGAAGCACTACTACCGACCACAGCATACGGAGATGTTGATGAATCTAATCCTCCTCCAAATTTCAACCTATTACATCCTCCCACCAAATCACACAACCCAGAACGATAACATCTTTAATTAGACAAAATAAACCACAAGGCTATTTATTTATTTATGTCTGCGCTGATGCATACACAATTTGGTGTCTTTAGCGTATGAGTTCATCTGGTTAGAGTCACAAGACTACACCCACGCCTGTATACTGAGTGATTCGATGAGCATGATAAGAAAAGTGGAGGCGGGCTCGGTACGCATGTAATGGGAAGAGTCATTGCATAAGTCAAAAATACGTAGCGTCACCTTTGTCTACGTCCCAGGGAGTACGGGGAAATTAAAGAGCGCGCAGGTTGGCTTACTGCGCTATTGTTGAGGACGGTCAACCGTTGGATTGGGCGGACGTCATCAATTCTTTCCGGGAAGTGGGAAGGGCACAAGACTTCGATAACCATGAGTCCACGCCACTCCTTCGGGTGAAAGAGATGGGAGTTAAGATGGACACAGTCAGAAACGAGAAACTTAGTGGGCGTGTAAGAAGACTAATTAACCAACACAGAGCTGGAGTTGCCAGTCGCTGGTCACTGCGAGACTTGCCGAGGAGGGGATCTGAGCACCTATGGACATGTTCGGAGTGCAATGATGATGACCCGCTAATAACTCAATAGCGCATGAGAGACACAACCAGTTGGTTAGGACGTTCGTGACACGAATATAACAACAAGGAACCAAACTGTTTGTTGTGTTTGCGAATCTTCTTACCGAAAGATAAACATCATTTATACAGAATACATGTATTCTAATGTGGCAAACATTTCAGAACATGAAAAATATCTTATGCAACAAATCTATGTCAATAAAAATGAGAAAGAGAGTTCATCGGTGCTATATAGAACCAATTCTGACGTATGGAAGCGAATCGTGGACAGTAGACAAACAAATGAAAAGACGATTAGAGGCCACATAGATGGGATGTCTCAGAAGAATGTTGAAAGTTTCCTGGACAGCTAAAAAGACCAATGAGGAAGTTCTCAAAGAGGCCAACACAAAAAGGGAGCTCTTAAAAAACATCAGAAAGAAGCAATCAACATTTTTTGGGCACATCATAAGAAGAGGAAAGTTGGAATACTTGGTTACAACTAGCAAAATACAGGTAAAGAGTGAACGCAGATGACAAAGAGAGAAAATACTGGATAGCTTGGTGTCATGGCATGGAAAACAGTCAAGAACAGAACTGATACGATGCACTGTAGATAGAAGATTGTGGAGGGACATGATCACCTACGCCAACCGGCATGACACATGATGATGATGAATGTCGCAAAAGAACAAAGTCACAAACAAGGCAAACAGAGAAAACAATAGAAATGTTTTGGCGCGTCTTTTGTTTTGTTTTGCCTGTTTAAAATGGAAGGCTTCTTTTAGAATTAGATGCAACCTTGTGTGAGAGTTTAATGGTTGTGTTGTGTGGTCACTTTTTGACTGTTATTGTTCTTGTTTCGTCCTGGCTTGTCGTTGTAGTTATTTGAATGAATGTCGAATATTCTTTGACTTGGCTTTGGAATTATTTCTTTGTTTTAAATTGGTATGTTTATTTTAGTTGCAGCCAGCTGTGAGCGATATGTAAATTTTGTCCAAATATAAAGAGTTGTAGAGTTTGAGAGTATTCATTGGAGATAATTCTAATTACGTCATCTCATTGCGTCCTGATTGTGGAGAAAGATCCATACACATTGTGACGTAGACATCATAACTACACACATTGTGACATAGATAGTCTAACTTCACACATTGTGACATAGATAGTCTAACTACACACATTGTGACATAGATAGTATAACTACACACATTGTGACATAGACATGCTAACTACACATACATTGTGACATAGACTGTCTAACTACACACACATTGTGACATGACGGTCTAACTACACACACATTGTGACATAGACGGTCTAACTACACACATTGTGACATAGACAGTCTAACTACACACATTGTGACGTAAACAACCTAACTACACACATTGTGACGTAAACAGCCTAACTACACACATTGTGATGTAAACAGCCTAACTACACACATTGTGATGTAAACAGCCTAACTACACACATTGTGACGTAAACAGCCTAACTACACACATTGTGACGTAAACAACCTAACTACACACATTGTGACGTAAACAACCTAAATACACACATTGTGACGTAAACAACCTAACTACATACATTGTGACGTAAACAACCTAACTACACACATTGTTATGTAAACAGCCTAACTACACACATTGTGACGTAAACAGCCTAACTACACACATTGTGATGTAAACAGCCTAACTACACACATTGTGATGTAAACAGCCTAACTACACACATTGTGACGTAAACAACCTAACTACACACATTGTGATGTAAACAGCCTAACTACACACATTGTGACGTAAACAGCCTAACTACACACATTGTGATGTAAACAGCCTAACTACAAACATTGTGACATAAACAGCCTAACTACACACATTGTGACGTAAAAAACCTAACTACACACATTGTGACGTAAACAGCCTAACTACACACATTGTGATGTAAACAGCCTAACTACACACGTTGTGACGTAAACAGCCTAACTACACACATTGTGATGTAAACAACCTAACTACACACATTGTGATGTAAACAACCTAACTACACACATTGTGACGTAAACAACCTAACTACACACATTGTGACGTAAACAACCTAACTACACACATTGTGACGTAAACAACCTAACTACACACATTGTGACGTAAACAACCTAACTACACACATTATGACGTGGACAGCCTAACTACACACATTGTGACGTAAACAACCTAACTACACACATTGTGACGTAAACAACTTAACTACACACATTGTGACGTAAACAACCTAACTACACACATTGTGATGTAAACAGCCTAACTACACACATTGTGACGTAAACAGCCTAACTACACACATTGTGATGTAAACAGCCTAACTACAAACATTGTGACATAAACAGCCTAACTACACACATTGTGACGTAAACAACCTAACTACACACATTGTGACGTAAACAGCCTAACTACACACATTGTGATGTAAACAGCCTAACTACACACGTTGTGACGTAAACAGCCTAACTACACACATTGTGACGTAAACAACCTAACTACACACATTGTGATGTAAACAACCTAACTACACACATTGTGACGTAAACAACCTAACTACACACATTGTGACGTAAACAACCTAACTACACACATTGTGACGTAAACAACCTAACTACACACATTGTGACGTAAACAACCTAACTACACACATTATGACGTGGACAGCCTAACTACACACATTGTGACGTAAACAACCTAACTACACACATTGTGACGTAAACAACCTAACTACACACATTGTGACGTAAACAACCTAACTACACACATTGTGATGTAAACAGCCTAACTACACACATTGTGACGTAGACAACCTAACTACACACATTGTGACGTAAACAACCTAACTACACACATTGTGACGTAAACAACCTGACTACACACATTGTGACGTGGACAGCGTAACTACAAACATTGTGACGTAAACAACCAAGGACACGTATAATCAATCACTAACAAAATCAATAGCTAATATATAATGAAAAGAAACCGTTGCTATAATTAATCACCGACTCTTGGTTCGTGGGTTGTAACGAAGTGTATCTCCAGACAATAAAAACACAGATTCTGCATCCGATCAATTCTTTTTATTTCTTTCTTTCTTGGCGTGTTTTTCAACGTTGAGGGAATATATTTTTTCCGATCTATCGCTCTTCTGTAGACCTATCTCGCTGTTTTGTTTCCTAGTGTTATAATATTTCAACAATCCATTTTTTTTCTTGATTGATTTTTAGTGTTCTCGTAGTGTTTGTTGACGACCCGTTATATTGTATTTTGACTTTCAAGTCCTATCGTGTGCCTACAAATTGTACCTGTTTATTTATGTTCTCAATGGTGGGAGTTTTTCTTCGCATTTTTAAAATTCCTTATTTCTGATCTTATCTCTCAGGCTGTATCTCGTGACACCCGATCAATTGTTGTATTTAAAAAGTAACTAATACCAATCTATCCACTAACCTACTGATCCATTCATCTATTCTTTTGTCTAACCATCAACCTATTAACCTTTTTAGTTAATCCACACATTAATCAATCAAACCACCTAATAATCCATCCAATTAATCCATCCATCAAACTGCCTAATAATCCATCCAATTAATCCATCTACAAACCATCTAATAATCTATCCTATTAATCCATCCACAAACCACCTAATAATCCATTCAATTAATCCATCCACAAACCACCTAATAATCCATCCAATTAATCCATCTACAAACCACCTAATAATCCATCCAATTAATCCATCTACAAACCACCTAATAATCCATCCAATTAATCCATCTACAAACCATCTAATAATCCATCCAATTAATTCATCCACAAACCACCTAATAATCCATCCAATTAATCCATCTACAAACCACCTAATAATCCATCCAATTAATCCATCTACAAACCACCCAATAATCCATCCAATTCATACATCCATCAAACCACCTAATAATCTATCCTTGAAACAACAAAATTATCCATGCATCAAAAATCCATCCAACTCATTCATCCAGCAAACCACCTATTCATCCATCCACTTACCCAGCCATCATTCCAACCATCCATTATTCTATCTATCTATATCTCTATCTATCTATATAATATATATGTCTGTCTATTGACATTCGAGCCGTAGCCGGCTCATTGGGCGTAGACCAAGATACTCCTCTTATCTTAATTTTTATTGTAGCAGTTTTCAATCCTTGTGAAGAACTTTTATCAAATCTCGCCATTTGTCTCTGTTCTGTGCAATCAGCTCATTGAGGGAGCCGATTCCTGCTGCTCTTGCCTCTCTCATCAATGTTTCTCTCAGTGTCTCTCTGAGTTTTCATCTTTTCCTCTTACCTGTTGTTTCCCATATGAGGGTTTGCTTTGCTATTCGGTTATTATCTCTTCTCATCACATGTCCAACATATGACCATTGTCTTTTCTTTATTACTGAAGATATTAGTGGTTGATTGGCGATTTCTCTAATTTCCTCGTTTGTTTTGAATTCGTTCTACGCTATACCAAGTATTTTCCTTAGACATTTATTTTCGAATGCGTTCAACTTTGTTTCTATATCTCTTGTTGTTTTCCAGCTTTCACACGCATACGTAAGGGTTGATAGTACATTTGATTTGAATAGTCTAAGTTTTGTGTTTGTGCTGATGAGTTTTGATTTCCACAACTTTTTAAGGCCTCCGAAAGACATTGCTGCTTTAGCTATTCTGATTCTAATTTCTTTGCTTGTATCCCCTTCTCGATCAATGTGACTTCCAAGATAGATAAAGTAATCGAAGCTCTTCCACTGGTTTGTTTTCTATGTATATTCTGTTGTCTGTTGGAATTAAGCTTTTGATGACCTTAGTCTTTTCATGATCGCGATTGTTTCTCCATTATTTTGGCTCTGAGCACGGTTGTGTGTATGTTACATTGTCCTCTGCCCCTGTGCTAGTTCTGTCGCAGAGTAAGGGCTGTTGTTTATGTTACCAGTGCTTGCCCGTGCACTGCGATCACTGTTGTCCGTGGCCCGTTATCTACTCGTGTTGTTTCTCTATATGTTTGTTGTTTTCACACATAAACTGTTATTATACACTCTTAAAAAAACATTCTATATGTATATCCTGCTTAATGATATTTGAGATCACATTATATCATTCTCTGGAATTGGAAATTTGACACATTACCCATATAGAATAGAAACGAATGATCTCAAGCCCAATTTTGCTGGCTATTGATAATAGTTCATTTGTGTTTTCCTGCATCGTTTTTATCTGACTGCTGATGAGAACTATGTCATCAGCAAAGTCGAGGTCCTCCAAATGGTCTCCTTGTATCACACTCGATTCGATGCCTTTATTACCAGTGCAACATTTCTCCATTTTGAAGTCCATAACAACTCCAAATAACAAGAGCGATAAAATACATCCTTGTTTAACCCCAGTTTCTATTGGGAAAGATTCGCTCAGTCCTTCCTTTGTTCGAACTGCACATGTGTAACCATCATACATGTCTTTAATAATATTTATGATTGTTGATGGTAAGCCATATTGCTTCAGAATTTTCCACAAAGAATCTCTATGAATACTGTCAGATGCTTTATTTAAGTCATCTATTATTCACCAATATATTAATTCTCCCACCATAAAACCACCTTTCTATCCACCGTACCATTAATCGTTTAACCTGTACATATCACTCATCCATCCATCCATCCATCCACCCACCCACCCACCCACCCACACACCCACCCACCCACCCACCCACCCATCCATCCATCCATCCATCTATCATCCACCCACCAATCCATCCATCCACCCACCCATCCATCCATCCACACACACACCCATCCATCCATCCATCCATCCATCCATCCATCCATCCATCCATCCACCCACCCTCCCATCCATCATCCATCCATCATCCATCCATCCATCATCCATCCATCCACCCATTCATCCACCCACCCATCCATCATCCATCCATCCATCCATCAAATTACCCACCTTTTGTATTATTCGTTCAGATACGTCAAACTATTGATTGGGAGAGATATATGTATGTTTTATACTGTGTAATATTTTGTTATTGACATGACACATTTTAAATATGTTGTTTATTGATTAGCAGAAAGTGGTATTAGGGCGTTTGAAATAAAACACACATATATGTTTTATTTTAGATATAACACCTGAGATATTGAATTGGAAATAGTCGTGTGAAAAGGTTTGTACATGTATGTCTCACATGATGTATCACACATTTTATTTATGTTAATTTGGACAGAGCGGTAACAAACGTTTGCACGGGTCCGGCCATGAGATACAATTAATACATGGATTGAACACTAGAGATGAACCAACATTGTCAAGCTATGCTGGAATCGCTATTTCAGAAAGAGTCATAAGCTACGCGGACTTGGAGGAGAGGGAGGATCATTCAGAGAGATGTCAAGATGGAAAGATTTTTAGAGACTTTAGATATACCAGTGCGAACGACTCTTGAGCTAGGAGTATACATCTTTCATAAGAGAAAGTTATAATAAAATATATACACATAAATAATATTATAGTGTTTGTGATGTTGTGTTAGTAAAAAAAGTGGTGTTGATTTTCTTACAGAACCTGGAGAGTATCAAATCACCGGCAGTTGCCTTAGACACATTTTACAATTGTCCACTAACGATATATATATATATATATATATATATATATATATATATATATATATATATATATATATATATATAAGACCACAACAGCCAGCATTGATATGACGTCATGGGACGCACCAAAATGGCAGCTTATTTATATTCGAACTATGGACTAAGCAATGTTTACATTGAACAACACGATAAATGTTATTGCAGCGAGTTGGCAGATTTTTGAAAATGTATTCAGGGGTTTGAACATAAATGTTTGTTCACAGTTCGTTAACCTTCGCTGTAGATAAAGTCGTTAATTTGATGGCTTAGTTTGTGACATTGGTAGCTAAGGACCTAACTTGTGCAAACGGATGGCATTGGCAAGGATCATTTTGAATCTATGGAGTGGGCTCATTTTGTGTTTAACTCAAAAGCATATGTACTTTTTAACCAAAGAACTTTTTTTTTTTGGGTCTCAATGAAGATATCCCCGATGGAAGAATAAATGGTACTATTAGTCCTATAAATGATTCGCTTCCAGAGGTTTATGATGTAAACAAAGCAGTTTTGTCATTGCAAGTGAATAATGTCCACACCTATAATTGGTCAGGATTGTGTAGCAGCAGCAGCTTTATAGCGAACACAGAAAACATCATAGGATTGTGCTGTTCTGAAACAGCTATGCCATGCTACCATAGAATTGCCTTTAATGGGATTACTGTGTCCACAAACCACTCTCCATGTGTGTGCCACGTATTTACACCCCAGAAAGAAATACTGAATATAACAACATCATGTGCCGTCTGTGATATTAATGACCACATACCAGGAGCCTCCACTATGATTTATACAACTGTTGCACCAAGCACTTCATCAGAAAAGCCATATCTATGGAATGTTCATCTGACATTGTTCTTGAATGATGTCCAAGTTAATGAGACATCAGAATCGTGTGGCGGCAGCTACAAGAAGGGAGCGGAGAACATCATCAATTGTGTTTTTACTAACTACAGGTCATGTGGCTTCTGTTGGATTGGAAATGATAACTTACCATCACTGTGTGTCTGTTTGGAATTAGAGTCATCAATGATGGCCTAACATCATAAAGTGCTACGACGATCATCATTTTCGGGAGGACGTAAACTCCCATGGTATATGGTGGATAGGCGGCAGGAACCATTGAAGGCTATGTCTGAAAAGTGTTCCTTCTTGCAGTTTCCTCATATTCCAAGTCCGGCTTGTTGCAGGAGCTACTGAGTTATGTGCTCTGTGCACACCGTGAGCTGTGTGTCTCATCCGTTTTGATCCTGCTTCGATATCCCGCTTGTTTACGATGAATGATGATATCGTATGACGAGGAAAAGTTGGCTGTGTTCACTTTCTGTGCGGTTTCGCCTTATGTCTTTTGGCGTGTGCTGAGACTGCTACGATGGGGACTACAGTTACCTTTCTTTGTTTGGGAGATGAGTTAGTAATTCGGATGATTCCACTGGCACGGGCGGTTGAGCAATTATGGATTTTAATTCGTTTGCTGTGAGACCGAGGCCTTCCATAGCCAATAACAATAACAATAGCCAGCATTAATGTGAATGTATGTGTGGAATTGAAAAGGTAAAAGAAGAAGATGCGTAATGAGATACTTTTACACACAAAATGGACATCTATAATGACGAGTTCGTAAAGTGTAGCTAAAGAGCTGCGTAAATATAGCTTTGAACGTAAGCAAGACAAAGTGTACGGGTCATTGCTTGAAGTGGGGAGGGCAAGTGTTGTCCTAGACATTTGGAGTCACACTTTGTGCGTTATAATTACCCATTATGTGTGATCACCACACACTCGACCTTCTATTTAACCACAAAACCACTCACTCATCCAATATCCATACCTTCACTCACTAATCCATTCACCCATCCATCCATTCACCCATCCATCCATCCATCCATTCACCCATCCATCCATCCATTCACCCATCCATCCATCCATCCATCCATTCACCCATCCATCCATCCATTCACCCATCCATCTCTATGTCAAACCATCAAACCATCCACACGTCAGTATCTATATCCATATACCCATCCATCCATCCATCCATCCACCCATCCATCCTTCCCTCCCTCCGTCCGCCCGTCCGCCCGCCCGCCCGTCCGCCCGCCCGCCCGTCCGTCCGTCCGTCCGTCCGTCCGTCCGTCTGTCTGTCTGTCTGTCTGTCTATCTATCTATCTATCTATCTATCTATCTATCTATCTATCTATCTATCTATCTATCTATCTATCTATTCATCCGTTCGTCCATCCATCCATCCATCCATCCATCCATCCATCCATCCATCCATCCATCCATCCATCTATCTATCTATCTATCTATTCGTCCGTCCATCCATCCATCCATCCGTTCGTCCATCCATCCATCCATCCATCCATCCATCTATCTATCTATCTATTCGTCCGTCCGTCCGTCCATCCATCATAGAAGTACAAGGTAAGATAATTGCTAAAGCAATAACAGAACAACCACAAGATAATAAGCTTAACAAGTTACCTTGAAAGCGGTCATCATATGGTCCCTTGAATGTACACTGATGCCAACAACATACACTTGCTTGTTGCGTCTAAAAGAACGACCAAACGCCAAATATTCTCCTATCCTTCGAGTCTAAATCCGTCCCTATCTTGCATCTAATCTGTCTGCCTAAATGCTTCTGACTGTCTGTTGTTAATTCTTCTTCGTTCTGAGCCAGAATTTAAATGAACGCAGATAAGAACTCTTACCCAGCCTGCTCTGTTTACTTTGATTTATAATTGTAAGGGAATGTAGCTCATGTCAACATTACATAGCGCCCCCTAGCGGTTGTGTATTGATCTATTGTCCGTACGTTCAGATAACTAAAAGAGAGAGGTATCTTATATCACTATTGTCCTTGGGAAATGGCAAGGCTTACCCTAACGATATACTTACGTCTAACACGGCTGCTAGTTATCATCTCTAAGTTATATTTTTGTTCTAATCTTGGACATCGTGCAGCATTTATGTCCTAGAATGTTGAAAGTTCCCTGGACAGATAAAAAGACCAACGAGGAAATTCTTAGAAAGACCAACACAAAAAGGGAGCTCCTAAAAAACATAAGAAAGAAACAAACAATCAACATTTTTCAGGCACATCATGAGAAGAGGAAAGTTGGAATACTTGGTCACAACTGATAAAATAGAGGGAATGAGAGATCGCGGACTACAAAGAGAGAAAATACTGGATAGCTTGGTGTCATGACATGGAAAACAGTCAACAACAGAACTGATACGATACCGTGTAGATAGAAGTTAGTGGAAGGACATAATCGCCTACGCCAACCGGTATGGCACATGATGATGATTTATGTCCTGAGACTAGTTATGCATTCCCCTCATTCCTATAATTGACATATTATGAGAGTGGTTTTAGCATTTGACACTGTGCACACATGTATCTGGAAATCATATTTTAGTCATCATCATCATGTGCCATACCGGTTGGCGTAGGCGATCATGTCCTCCCACAATCTTCTATCTACAGTGCATCGTATCAGTTCTGTTGTTGACTGTTTTCCATGCCATGACACCAAGCTATCCAATATTTCCTCTCTTTGTCATCTGCGATCTCTCTTTCCTCTTATTTTGCCAGTTGTATCCAAGTATTCCAACTTTTTAGCTGTCCAGGGAACTTTCAACATCCTCTTTAGAAATCCCATCTCTGTGGCCTCTAATCGTCTTTTCATTTGTTTGTCTACTGTCCATGATTCGCTTCCATAGGTCAGAATTGGTTCTATATTGCACCGATGAACTCTCTTTCTCATTTCTATTGACATAGATTTGTTGCATAAGATATTTTTCATGTTCTGAAATGCTATTTTGGCCTGAGCTATTCTGCTTTTTATTTCTGTGGTGCATCTTCCATCTGATGTTATTATTGTGCCCAAGTATTTGACGCGTTGCACTTGTTTCAGATTTGTCCTGTTTATTTTTATGATGGTGGTGATTGTTTCTTCGATATGACCATTACTTCTGTTTTCTTACTATTCAGACTGAGACCTTTCTTGTTGCTTTCTTTTACTATTAAGTCTATCATTTCTTGTGAATCTTTCTCAGTCTCTGCTATTAAGACTGTCATCCGCATGTCGCAAATTGTTTATACTGTGACAGTTGACTTCACTTCCTTTTTTGTTGTCTACTATTGCTCTCATGCTCCCGTTTAACCCTCTCCTCTCCCTATCAGGGTTATGTGAAGCCATTGGAGCAGGTGGTGGATGGTGTTGTGGGAGCAGCCGACAAGTAGTGCCGGTTATGGTCCCCACACCGCGATGGCAGGCAGAGGATCTCATGTATAGAGACAATAGCTGCGATCTCCGACTAGTACAGTCACTGCCAAGAAGGAAAGGAATGGCAAACTACCTTCTTATATTGCCTGGAATAATTATGAGAGATCGCGGACTACAAAGAGAGAAAATACTGGATGGCTTGGTGCCACGGCATGGAAAGCAGTCAACAACACAACTGATACGATGCACTGTAAATAGAAGATTGTGGAAGGACATGATCGCCTACGCCAACCGGTATGGAACATGATGATGATGATGATGATTGATCTCATATTTTAGCAGCTAATGCTAATAACAAAAATATCAGAGATCGGCAGAATATGATAGTTTCGGGTGATGCAATATTCTATTCTTAAGCACATAAGTTTCTAAATTTTGGGATACTGAGTTATCGTTATTGAGATATTAGCGGGTCATCGTCACTGCATTCCGAACATGTCCATAGGTGTTCAGATCCCCTCCTCGACAAGTCCCGCAGTGTCCAGCGACTGACGACTTCTGTTCTGTGCTAGTTGATATGTCTTCTTATACGCCCACTTTCTTTTTTTCTTAGATGTTGTCGGTTAGGCTGCATATATAAGTCACTAAACTAAGTCACCAAGCTAAGTCACCACGCTAAGTCATCAAACTAAGTCACTAAACTAAGTAACCAAGTTAAGTCACCAAACTAAGTCACCGAGCTAAATCACTAAACTACGTCCTACTCCCTGATCGCTAAGCTAAGTCACTAAACTAAGTCACCAAGCTAAGTCACCACGCTAAGTCATAAAACTAAGTCACTAAACTAAGTCACCAAGCTAAGTCACCACGCTAAGTCATCAAACTAAGTCACTAAACTAAGTAACCAAGTTAAGTCACCGCGCTAAATCACTAAACTACGTCACTACTCCCTGATCGCTAAGCTAAGTCACCAAACTAAGTCACCAAACTAAGTAACCAAGCTAAGTCACCAAACTAAGTCACCAAACTAAGTCACCAAACTAAGTAACCAAGCTAAGTCACCAAACTAAGTCACCAAACTAAGTCACCAAACTAAGTAACCAAGCTAAGTCACCAAACTAAGTCACCAAGCTAAGTCACCAAACTAAGTAACCAAGCTAAGTCACCAAACTAAGTCACCAAACTAAGTCACCAAACTAAGTCACCAAGCTAAGTCACCAAACTAAGTCACCAAACTAAGTAACCAAGCTAAGTCACCAAACTAAGTAACCAAACTAAGTAACCAAGCTAAGTCACCAAACTAAGTCACCAAACTAAGTAACCAAGCTAAGTCACCAAACTAAGTCACCAAACTAAGTAACCAAACTAAGTCACCAAACTAAGTAACCAAACTAAGTCACCAAGCTAAGTCACCAAACTAAGTCACCAAACTAAGTAACCAAGCTAAGTCACCAAACTAAGTAACCAAGCTAAGTCACCAAAATAAGTCACCAAACTAAGTAACCAAGCTAAGTCACCAAACAAAGTCACCAAACTAAGTCACCAAACTAAGTCACCAAACTAAGTAACCAAGCTAAGTCACCAAACTAAGTCACCAAACTAAGTAACCAAGCTAAGTCACCAAACAAAGTCAATAAACTAAGTAACCAAGCTAAGTAATCAATCTAAGTAGCCAAGCTAAGTCACCAAACAAGGTAACCAAGCTAAGTAACCAAACTAAGTAACCAAGCTAAGTCACCAAACTAAGTAACCAAGCTAAGTAACCAAACTAAGTAACCAAGCTAAGTCACCAAACCAAGTAACCAAACTAAGTAACCAAGCTAAGTAACCAAACTAAGTAACCAAGCTAAGTCACCAAACAAAGTCACCAAACTAAGTAACCAAGCTAAATCACCAAACTAAGTAACCAAGCTAAATCACCAAACTAAGTAACCAAGCTAAGTCACCAAACTAAGTCATCAAGCAAAGTAACCAAACTAAGTAACCAAGCTAAGTCACCAAACTAAGTAACCAACCTAAGTAACCAAGCTAAGTCACCAAACTAAGTAACCAAACTAAGTAACCAAGTTAAGTCACCACTCTAAGTCCCCAAACTAAGTAACCAAGCTAAGTCACTGCCCCCTGGTCGTTAAGCTAAATCACTAGGTTAAGTCACTAACCTAAGTCGCTAGGTTACTAAGCTAAGTCACTGCCCCATGGTGGTTAAGTTAAGTCACAAAGTTAAGTCAATAGCTAGCTTACTAAGCTAAGTCACTGGTCCCATGATTGCTAGGCTAGGTCACTAAATTAAGTGACTGCATCCTGGCCGCTAAGCATTCGTGCTGTAGTTTTCGGTTGTCTTATGTCTGACGAAGGCCTTGTCCGAAACGTTAGAGTTTGTCTTGTCTATAGATTTAGCTTTTTTGATACCAGAACATGTTTATCTTTCACTTTTATAAAATCTAACCCACGAACTGAAACCACCCCCCCCCCCCTTGTTTTCCCCTACCGCACACCTTCAAAATCGATATCTGAGAAATTGACCACTGGCGACATTTGCAGTAGTTGACCCCTGACCTCTGACCTTAGTTTCCCTGATGGGTTTCCTGTGACCACCTTTCTTCCTGGTCGAAACTATAACCAGGGGCTAGAGATTTGACCCGCTGACTGAATGCGTCCATCCCCACAGTTTCAGTTACTATGACAACCAATATAATTAACCCTTACACGACACAGAACTTTACATACTCAAGGGTGTTTTTTTTTTCCTCTCTAAATTTCTTTCTTGCCTTGGTTTTGACCGATAAAGTACCCAGAGGTCAGGACATTTTGTAGTGCCATATAAAGCTGCTACTTCTGCTTCCACACGACAACTATTCATCCTTCACTTTATAAGGACGCTATACCTTGCGTCACTAGTTAACGACAAGCCGCAATACCAGCGCCTTTCACCCGACAAATCCGTCACCGGTATGTCATATAGAGAGTAATAACAGAGTTGTACCCCTTCGGTGACCATCCTTCGCAGGGTGTCCCAGATCTGGCCTACACTATTCACCTATGTTTCCACTGCCCTCCACCTGGTTGCCCTTAATTCTATTCCTGAAACTAATCTTAACTTTTACCCAGAAGAGTTGCCAGTATTTATCTTCGACCAACCACAACTATTGTCTGTCAATTTTTCCGAGTGCTAACACATACTTCTTTGTTCTATTATTCCCTATTATCGCCTCGGAAGTTCCCCATATAATAATATTTATGTATTATTATTTGTACCCAGTATATAACCACTGGGAACTACTATTCGTGCTGTTTCGTCCAATAAATGTTTGTCTACAACACAAGTATTCAGCCCTACTGGGAGATACTTGCATTAATAGGAAAGTACAAATATACAATTTATTTCCGGTTTGTGATCGTTACCCTATGCTATAGTCATTGAGATCGCCTTTCGTGCAAGACACTGCTGCAATAGCCAATTTTTAGTTGGCTGCGTGGCAGTGTGCCAAGCGTTCGGCTTCTCGTGTCAAGGCGCGGTGCCACTGAGTACGGGTTCGATCCCACTTCGGACCATATAATGTTCTTCGTTTTTTTTCTATTGTTGTTTGTCTGTCAATTTTTCCGAGTGCTAACACATACTTCTTTGTTCTATTATTCCCTATTATCGCCTCGGAAGTTCCCCATATAATAATATTTATGTATTATTATTCGTACCCAGTATACAACTACAACTAACCCGGAAGTCACGATCGCCTATTTGTTTTAGTCTCTTCAGTCTCACTCATGGACAGCAGGCAAACAAATGAAAAGACGATTAGAGGCCACAGTGATTGGTTTTCACATAAGAATGTTGAAAGTTCACAGGACAGCTAAAAAGACCACTGAAGACATTCTCAAAGATACCAACAAAAAAAAGGGAGCTCATAAAAAACATTAGAAAGAGACAATCAACTTTTTTTTTCGGGCACATGATGAGAAGAGGAAAGTTGGAATACTTGGTTCATCATCATCATTGAGTGCCGTCTCCGCAACGAAGGTTGGCTACCATGGAGCGCAATTCTGCTCTATCTCTTGCTTTGATGGTGCAGGTTGTCATCGGTTTATTTGTCCATCTTTTGATGTTACTCGTCCATGTTAATCTTGGTCTGCCTCTGCCTCTTTTACCTTGTATTTTCCCCTACAGGATTACTTTTAGTAGGCTGTTGTGTCTTTTAACATGGCCCAAGAATCGCATTTGTCTTGTTCTAATTGTGCTTAGTAGTTCTCTTTTTATTTTTAGTTGTTTTAAGACTTCATCGTTTGTTTTCTTTTCCTTCCATCCAATTCTACCTATTCTTCTATATATCCACATTTCAAAGGCTTCAATTCTCTGTTCTGTTTTCTTGTCTAATGTCCATGTTTCAGCACCATATAGGAATATTGAGACGATGTAACATTTTGCTATTCTTAGTTTTAGCTCTGGTGTTATTTGTTTTGATGTTAGTATGTCCTTCATGACATTAAAATTACTTTTTGCCATTCCTATTCTTTTGTTTATTTCAGTTGTACATTTTCCATCACTGGTTATAGTATGTCCAAGGTAGTTGTAGTTCTGAACTGTCACAAGGTCTATTCCTTCAATTTTGATATCCACTTGTGGGTTTTGAGTATTTCCTTTGTTTATGATCATAGTTTTAGTCTTTTTGATATTCATATCTAGTCCATATTTTTTGCTTGTCGTGTTTATTTCATTAAGTAATTGTTGTAGATCTTTAGGATTTTCTGCTAGTAGTACAGTATCATCAGCATATCTTAGGTTATTGATTATCTTTCCATTAATTTGTAGGCCTGGCATCTCTATGATGTTTTTAAAGATTTGTCAGTGTATAGATTGAACGAGCTTGGTGATAGGATGCATCCTTGTCTTACTCCTCTTTTTATGTCCATGGGTATAGAGAACTCTTTGTTATATTTTATTATTGCTGTTAATACTTGGTTACAACTGGCAAAATACAGGAAAAGAGATATCGCGGACGACAAGGAGAGAAAATACTGGATAACTTGGTGTTATGGCATGGAAAAAACAGTCAACAACAGAACTGATACGATGTACGGCAGATAGAAGATTGTGGAAGTACATGATCGCCTACGCCAACCGGTATGGCACAAGATGATGAAGGTCTCAAACCCGTCCAGCTTGATGGAACCTGCCGAATATAATTTCCCATGGAGTAGCTGTAGTCAAGCTGTCAAACTACATCAAGGAAACGTACATTCATCTGCAGTTTTTAAATATATACAGGGTGGTCGACAGGGTAGGGCCCCACGCTCAAATCCGGCAAGAGACAGTGGGAAGTCTTCACTTTGTAGCCATAGTCTTATCGTTGCTGTATTCCTCCATGTTCTCCAGGTGGTGAGATCCGATGTCTAGCCCTCTCTGAAAACGGGGAGAACCATTGAGGTCCCGTGTGCACTCGATTACTTTAACGAACCATCAACATCATCATCATGGCGTAAGCGATTATGTCCTTCCACAATCTTCAATCTACCGTGCATCGTATCAGTTTTGTTGTTGACTGTTTGCCATGCCATGACACCAGCTATCTAGTATTTTCTCTCTTTATCGTCCGCGATCACTCTTTCTCTGTATTTTTCCAGTTGTAACCAAGTATTTAATCTTTCCTATTCTCATGATTTCTATTGACATAGATTTGTTGCATAAGATATTTTTCATTTTCTGAAACGCTATTTTGACCTGAGCTATTCTGCTTTTTATTTCTGTGGTGCATCTCCCATCTGATGTTATTGTGCCCAAATATTTCAAACGTTGAACTTGTTTCAGATTAAAAGAACCACCGGCCCTTAAAATTTGAAAAAAAATTTGGCAAAAAAAAAGCCATCTCCTGGGGCAAAATATTGTTAAACAAAAACCTAGTACATCATCTAAAATGTATCACTGATACAAGTACATCATCTTAAATGGAGCACTGATACAAGAACATCATCTAAAATGTATCATTGATACAAGAACATCATCTAAAATGTACCACTCATACAAGAACATCATCTTAAATGTACCACTGATACAAGAACATCATCTAAAATGTATCACTGATACAAGAA
Source organism: Megaustenia siamemsis (assembly GCA_032433765.1). NCBI lineage: Eukaryota > Metazoa > Mollusca > Gastropoda > Stylommatophora > Ariophantidae > Megaustenia > Megaustenia siamemsis. Next base: position 14,252,419 of record JAVIAB010000008.1, read on the forward strand.
CATCATCTAAAATATATCATTGATACAAGAACATCATCTTAAATATATCATTGATACAAGAACATCATCTAAAATGTACTACTGATATAAGAACATCATCTAAAATGTACCCATATACAAGAACATCATCTAAAATGTACCACTGATACAAGAACATCACCTAAAATGTATCACTGATACAAGTACATCATCTAAAATGTATCACTGATACAAGAACATCACCTAAAATGTATCACTGATACAAGTACATCATCTAAAATGTATCACTGATACAAGTACATCATCTAAAATGTATCACTGATACAAGTACATCATCTAAAATGTATCACTGATACAAGTACATCATCTAAAATGTATCACTGATACAAGAACATCATCTAAAATGTATCACTGATACAAGTACATCATCTAAAATGTATCACTGATACAAGAAGATCATCTAAAATGTATCACTGATACAAGAAGATCATCTAAAATGTATCACTGATACAAGTACATCATCTAAAATGTATCACTGATACAAGAAGATCATCTAAAATGTATCACTGATACAAGAAGATCATCTAAAATGTATCACTGATACAAGAAGATCATCTAAAATGTATCACTGATACAAGAACATCACCTAAAATGTATCACTGATACAAGAACATCATCTAAAATGTATCACTGATACAAGTACATCATCTAAAATGTATCACTGATACAAAAACATCACCTAAAATGTATCACTGATACAAGAACATCATCTAAAATGTATCACTGATACAAGAACATCATCTAAAATGTATCACTGATACAAGAACATCATCTAAAATGTATCACTGATACAAGAACATCATCTAAAATGTACTACTGATATAAGAACATCATCTAAAATGTATCACTGATACAAGTACATCATCTAAAATGTATCACTGATACAAGTACATCATCTAAAATGTATCACTGATACAAGAACATCATCTAAAATGTATCACTGATTACGGCACGTAAAATACGAGAGTTTATTCCCCATTCCATACTCGTCTTAAATCACGTGAACGTATTTATGTGTTTCTTCTTCCTTCATTCCTTACTCATCCCGTCACACTGGGGGGTCGATGGGGCACCAATGACAAATATCATTAACCTGGGGGTTGATTTGGGGCACCACTGACAGGCATCATCAACATGAGAGTCGATGGGGCACCACTGACAGACATTATTAACCTGGGTGTCGATGGGGCACCACTGGCAGACATCATTAACCTGGGGGTCAATGGGGCACCGCTGACAGACTTAACAACCTGGGGGTCGATGTGGCAATACTGACAGACATCACTAACATGGGTGTCGATGGGGCACCACTGGCAGACATCATTAACCTGGGGGTCAATGGGGCACCGCTGACAGACTTAACAACCTGGGGGTCGATGTGGCAACACTGACAGACATCACTAACATGGGGGTCGATGGGGCACCGCTGACAGACTTAACAACCTGGGGGTCGATGTGGCAACACTGGCAGACATCATTAACCTGGGGGTAGATGGGGCACCGCTGACAGACTTAACAACCTGGGGGTCGATGTGGCAACACTGACAGACATCATTAACATAGGGGTCGATGGGGCACCGCTGACAGACTTAACAACCTGGGGGTCGATGTGGCAACACTGGCAGACATCATTAACCTGGGGGTAGATGGGGCACCGCTGACAGACTTAACAACCTGGGGGTCGATGTGGCAACACTGACAGACATCACTAACATGGGGGTCGATGGGGCACCACTGACAAACATCATTAACCTGGGGGTCGACGGGGCACCACTGACAGGCTTCATCAACATGGGGGTCGATGGGGCACCACTGACAGGCTTCATCAACATGGGGATCAATGGGGCAACACTGACAGACTTAACAATCTGGAGATCGATAGTGCAACACTGACAGACATCACTAACATGGGGGCCGATGGGGCACCACTGACAAACATTATTAACCTGGGGGTCGATGGGGCACCACTGACATGCTTCATCAATATGGGGGTCGATGGGGCACCACTGACAGGCTTCATCAACATGGGGGTCAATGGGGCAACACTGGCAGATTTCATCAACTATCTTCAGTTATTATTTGAGAGGAGCCAGTAGTGGGGTGTAATATGCACTCTACAGCATATGGTGACATCTTTACAAAAAAGGAACACAACAAAATACTGACGTTTCGGCCTACATGCGGCGGGATATGACAAGATAGTGGAGTTAGTTGTGAAGCCGTCCAGCGTGAACAGGTAAACACTAAAGATATATATGGAGTGTGAAAGCAAGCAAACAAATCCGGTATTCCACAGGTAACCTAGTGATAAATAAGGTGTAATCAGGGGATATTCAAGATATGTCATACAGACCTAGAAAATCTTCTGGGTGGGGAAAGAGAGAGAGATTGCGTCAGGTGGTGGGGGGAGGCCAAAACAGGAGCAGGGGAGGGGAAAAAGGGAGGGGAGATTTGACCTAATTGTACCACTTAGATGAGTTTGTCATAGTCAGTAAGTCAGTCATTGATTATTATATTAGTTGTGTTCATGTTCAGTTTTGTTACTTGAACCTGATCTCTGAACTGTACTAATCTAATATAACAATTAGTAAAATTCGCTAACTAGTAAGAAAAGAAAATTCTCAAGACCTACAAATAAATATCAAAGTTGAAGGAGTAGACATGAGGACAATTCAGATATACAACTACCTTGGACATACTATAACTAATGATGGATAATGTAAAACTGAAATAAACAAAAGAATAGGAATGGCAAAAAGTAATTTTAATGTCATGAAAAATATACTAACATCAAAACAAATAAAACCAGCCTGAAACTAAGAGTAGCAAAATGTTACATCTCAGTATTCCTATATGATGCAGAACCATGGACATTAGACAAGAAAATATAATAGAAAATTGAAGCCTTTGAAATATGGATTTATAGAATATGTAGAATAGGATGGAAAGAAAAGAAAACAAACGAAGTCTTAAGACAACTAAAAATGAAAACAGAACTACTAAACACAATTAGAACAATACAAATTAAATTTTTGTGGCATGTTAACAGACACAACAGCCTGCTAAAAGTAATATTGGAAGGAAAAATACAAGGTAAAAGAGGCAGAGTGGTGTAACATCAAAAGATGGACAAATCAGCCTATGACAATCTGCACCATCAAAGCAAGAGACAGAGTGGAATGGCGCTCCATGGTAGCGATGTGGTGAACCTGTGAACCTTCGATGTGGTGACGGCAGTCAATGATGATGATGATGATGATGATGATGATAATGTGAGTAAAACTCTCTATTTGACATTCGTTTATTGCATGTAGTCGAAGCCTGTTAATTCTTTGATGTTATCTTCCCCATCGCTATTTCTGCCCACCATCCCTTCTCCATACGTTCACTGTTCCCTTACACTATGGTTTTTGCTTAATTAAAATAAATAGTCAAACCATTTCATTTTGCATTTATTCACAATAATCACAAGATTACCATGTAATCCAGTAGCTTGTTGCTTCTTTGTACGAACCTGTTACTTTGTTAACCAATCTAAGAAAGAGATTACTTAAATCTCACTGCGAATATTTAATAACTACACATAGCTCGGGCAGATGGTGCTCGTAAACCCGGGAGGGCAGACTATCTAAGGGTAGACCATCTAAGGTTAGACCATCTAAGGTTAGACCATCTAAGGGTCTAACCTTAGATGGTCTAACCTTAGATGGTCTACCCTTACGCCATGACCATCTAAGGGTAGACCATCTAAGGGTAGACTATCTAAGGGTAGACCATCTAAGGGTAGACCATCTAAGGGCAGACTATCTAAGGGTAGACCATCTAAGGTTAGACCATCTAAGGGCAGACCATCTAAGGGTAGACCATCTAAGGGTAGACTATCTAAGGGTAGACCATCTAAGGGTAGACCATCTAAGGGTAGACCATCTAAGGGCAGACTATCTAAGGTTAGACCATCTAAGGGTAGACCATCTAAGGGTAGACCATCTAAGGTTAGACCATCTAAGGGCAGACCATCTAAGGGTAGACCATCTAAGGTTAGACCATCTAAGGGCAGACTATCTAAGGGTAGACCATCTAAGGTTAGACCATCTAAGGGCAGACTATCTAAGGGTAGACCATCTAAGGGTAGACCATCTAAGGGTAGACCATCTAAGGGTAGACCATCTAAGGGTAGACTATCTAAGGGTAGACCATCTAAGGGTAGACCATCTAAGGGCAGACCATCTAAGGGTAGACCATCTAAGGGCAGACTATCAAAGGGTAGACCATCTAAGGGCAGACCATCTAAGGGTAGACCATCTAAGGTTAGACCATCTAAGGGTAGACCATCTAAGGGCAGACCATCTAAGGGTAGACCATCTAAGGTTAGACCATCTAAGGGTAGACCATGGAAGGGTAGGCCATCTAAGGGCAGACCATCTAAGGGCAGACCATCTAAGGGCAGACCATCTAAGGGTAGACCATCTAAGGGCAGACCATCTAAGTGTAGACCATCTAAGGGCAGACCATCTAAGGGTATACCATCTAAGGGCAGACCATCTAAGGGCAGACCATCTAAGAGCAGAATCCCCCTACAGAAAAGACAAGCTTCTGCCTTGCAGGAAGATTGGGGACAATCAAAGGCTAAGGAAAGCAAACCTAAATAAAATGCTAGCTGAAATCGTATGCACTGGGCCATTAGTGCGGAATATAGTGCAACGTTCTAACACGTAATCAGTCAGAGTGGATCACCGACAGCTGCCTTCATGAGAGAGTCCGGAATCCTGCTCTGAAAGAGTCATGATCGCAGAAGAAGAAGAAACCTTACGATAACACTTCATCTCCATAGCTCGTGTTTTCTTCTCTATCTGTGCTGTAAGTGTCCATGTTTCTCAAGCTTATATAAAAGTAGATATAATACGGATCTGCATCAGCCTGATTTTAGAGCCAAAAGTGATCTTATTTTACTAAATCGATGTAGGCTTCTCTTCTTTATTGTTATATTATATCTGCTTCTTGGGAGCGGCGATAGCTCAGTGGTTAGTGAACTGGACTACAAAGGACAAGAAGTAGGGTTCGATCTTGGGAGCGGCGATAGCTCAGTGGTTAGTGAACTGGACTACAAAGGACAAGAGGTCGGGTTCGATCCTCATCGACGGCTTCCGGGTTCACCCAGCCCTAAATGGGTACCGATTTTTTTTCTGCGAAAGTAAAGCTGCACGGGTATAATACCGACCACATTACCTCAAAAATAATGTGCCGAAGATCTGTAAAATGTATGGTCACTAACACCGTATTCCCTATACACCTGGCGTGACGGGGGCTCCACATTTTTTTTTTTACTATATCTGCTTCTTCTTCTATCCTTCCTCATTTGCCTTACAGCATCGTTTCTATTATATAGCGCATGTAAAATCGAGTGGTATTAAGTACAAGAAATATTAGAAAAGAAACGGTATTTGAAAAAATAATTTTCCTCCAATGAAATACGTTACTACTTTTAACAAATGTTATTAAAGTCTGTTTGTTACTAACACAGAGGGAAATAATCACTATTTTGGGGCATGAATTAAGAAGAGGCCAGCAGGAAAACTATTGTGATAACTGGGTACACACGAGGGGCGGAGAAACAGAGTAACAAAGACAAACATATCGGACTGTTTAAGAAAATGATCTGGTAGGAGAGGGAGCAATTACTTTACTGTCAAATCGTCAAGAACTTTGGATAGAGGTAACTATGATACCCAGACTTCTTTTAAACGTTCTGCCACGATGTGGTTACTTCTTAACCTTTGACGTTCTAATCACATACTTAATGGTTAATCCAGGGCCGAGTTCGTCTAATCTGAGTTTCGCAATATTTACCAACTTCTAAGTTAATATTTTCCCACTGCCGAGAGATAACGCCTTCTTCTAACACGAACATATTTCGTGCACAGCAATGATGAAAGAAAGATATGTAAAATGAAAACACGTTTAAATACTTTTCTTACTCTTCTGTTCCAGGGATTAGTCCTCGCACCAATCGAGTATGCCCTGGCCATTCTTACTGTCAGTACGACTCAAATTGATAGGCTGGAGAAAATACAAAATGAAGCCATGCACATTATCCTGGGATGTACGAGGGACACTCCCTGTGTGGCAATGAGATATCTTCTTGACTTTCCAACCATGGATGACAGAATCAAGATCTGGAGAGCACGAGCATACCTGAAGATTAGTACAGATACAGAGCATCCATTGCACCACGTGCTCAACACAGAGAAAGGTACCAGGCTAAAAAGAGGCAAATCATGGGTGGGCCGAGCAGAATATGTCATCAAACAGGTCTGTGGGCTTACCAATCTCAGCGTTGGTGAGGAGTGGATACCGGTGCCTACGTCATTCAAGGGGACTTTCTCATGTATTGTCACACTCGACAGGAAAAGTAGGGAACAGAACCCGGTCGTGGTTAATGCTGAGGTCAACGGTCTCATCTGCGATAACACCGATGAGAAAGATGAAGTCATCTATACAGACGAATCTGTAAGACGACACGAAAGAAGTGCATGGGCATTTACAGCACGTTCGGCAGGCAGAATGGCCAAGGAAGACAGTGGTGCATACGCCATGACCACGAGTAGCATGACAATGGAGGTGATGGCAGTGACCAAGGCATTCAAATGGTTAGAGTCACAAGACTACATCCACGCATGTATACTGAGTGATTCGATGAGCATGATAAAAAAGTGGAGGCGGGCTTTGTACGCATGCAATGGGTAGAGTCGTTGCAGAAATCCAAAATACGTAAGGTCACCTTTGTCTATGTCCCTGGACATGCGGGAGTGCGGGGAAATGAGAGAGCGGACAGGTTGGCTAGCTGCGCTGTCGTTGAGGACGGGCAACCGATAGATCGGGCGGACATCATCAATGCACTCCGAGATGTGGGAAGAGCACAGGACTTCGACAAACACAGATCAACGTCACTTCTTCGGATGATGGAAATGGGAGTTAAGATGGGCACAGCCAAAATGAGAAACTTGGTGGTCGTGTAAGAAGACTTATCAACCAACACAGAACTGGAGTCGTCAGTCGCTGGACACTGAGGGAATTGCTGAGGAGGGGATCTGAGCACCTATGGACATGTTCGGAGTGCAATGATGATGACCCGCAAATAACTCAATAACTCAATAACTCAATAACTGAATAATAACGTTTAAATAGCAAGATGAAGGTAAGAACCCAGACAAGAACAGAACTCAAACTGTCAGAGACTGATGGCTTGCGTGAGTGTCGGTGAACCAGAACCATCTAGACCCTGCTCCACCTCTTCGTGGTGCCTCTAGAAACAAACTAACCAGTCTAGACAAGAGAGTTGGGATAGACAAGGGAAGGCAGCCAGGTACTCAAAAATGTCGTGCTGAAGTCGGATGTGTTGGGCCGAAAGGAGCAAATATGACAGTTCTCTTGCAAACCACAGTGCAACATATCTATTTTTAAAAAAAAAAAAGGAAAAGAGCCCCGGTCACGCCAAGTGGCGTATAGGGAATATGGTGTTAATGACCATAAATGTTACAAACCTTCGACACAAGATTTTTTGGGTAATGTGGTCGGTACTACGCCCGTGCCGCTTTACTTTCCCATTTAAAAAATCCGGTACCCATTTAAAGCTGGGTGAACCCGGAAGCCGTCCTAATACCTCTTGTCCTTTGTAGTCCAGTTCACTAACCACTGAGCTATCGCGGCTTCCATGCAACATATCTACTCCCACTTAACTCCTTTAAGGACGGATGACGGAGAGGAGTATCTAGTAGTCATTGGATGAATGGCAGAAAGAAATAGCAAGAAGTTGTTCCATTGCCTTTTATCAGTTTTAAATATTGACCTTCAACTGCATACAACCTTAGACTGTTCTTGAATGTAGTCTTATTGTCACCGTCGTCATCGTCATCATCAAAATAATTAAAACGTTGGAGGTTATAGGGGTGGGAGTGGGGGCGGCAATGTCTCATGATGATGATGATGCTAAGTGCAATAAAATGTGATATACCAAGCTAGCTAATGTCTTATACATACAGGGAGGGGGTCGACAGATACATAGAGGGAGGGGGGTCGACAGATACATACAGAGAGTGCGGTCGACATATACACACAGATAGTGGAGTCGCCAGATGATATATACAGGGAAGTGCGGTCGACATATACACACAGAGAGTGGGGTCGCCAGATATATACAGGGAGTGCGGTCGACATATACACACAGAGAGTGGGGTCGCCAGATGATATATACAGGGAAGTGCGGTCGACATATACACACAGAGAGTGGGGTCGCCAGATTGAGTTATTGAGTTATTTGTGGGTCATCATCATTGCACTCCGAACATGTCCATAGATGCTCAGATCCCCTCCTCAGGAAGTCCCGTCCAGCGACTGACGACTCCAGTTCTATGTTGGTTGATAAGTCTTCTTACACGGCCACTAAGTGTCTCATTTCTGGCTGTGCCCATCTTAACTCCCATTTCCTTCTTCCGAAGAAGTGACGTGGATCTGTGTTTGTCGAAGTCCTGTGCTCTTCCCACATCTCGGAGGGCATTGATGATGTCCGCCCGATCCATTGGTTGCCTGTCTTCAACGACAGCACAGCTAGCCAACCTGTCCGCTCTTTCATTTCCCCGTACTCCCGCATGTCCAGGGACATAGACAAAGGTGACCTTACGTATTTTGGACTTCTGCAATGAGTCTACCCAATGCATGCGTACGGAGCCTGCCTCCACACTTTTATCTATCATGCTCATCGAATCACTCAGTATACATGCGTGGGCGTGTTCTTGTGACTCTAACCATATCAATGCCTTGGTCACTGCCATCACCTCCATCTTCATGCTACTTGTGGTCATAACGTATGCACCACTGTCTTCTTTGACTATTCTGCCTGTCGAGCGTGCTGTAAACGCCCATGCACTCTTTTGGTGTCGTATTACAGATCCGTCTATATAGATGGCCGCATCTTTCTCATCTGTGTTATCCCAGATGAGACAGTTGACCTCCGCATTGACCACGACTGAGTTCTATTCCCTACATTTCCTGTCGAGTGTGACAATACACGAGAATGTGCCCCAGAATGACGTAGGCGCCAGTATCCACTCCTCGCCAGCGTTGATATTGGTAAGCCCACAGACCTTTTTGATGACATCTTCTGCTCGGCCCACCCATGATTTGCCTCTTTTCAGCCTGGGACCTTTCTCTGTGTTGAGCACGTGGTGCAATGGAGGCTCTGTATCTGTACTAATCTTCATGTATGCTCGTGCTCTCCAGATCTTGATTCTGTCATCCATGGTTGGAAAGTCAAGAAGATACCTCATTGCTAAACAGGGAGTGTCCCCGTACACTCCAAGATAATGCGCATAGCGTCTTTCTGTATTTATCTATACTTTACGTTACCATTTTATAAAGTGATTTTTTTATTTTGTAAAGTGATTTTTTTATTTTGTAAAGTGATTTTTTTATTTTATAAAGTGATTTTTAATTTTAGAAAGTGATAAAGTTGAACTTATGACAACGTGCACTATTAAGACAAGAGACCGTGTTTACGTTATCATACAACAGATTGTACAAAAATTGCATAAAGATTGTATAAGAATATTGTATAAAGATTGAGAATGTGTAACATGAAAACAACATTATGACGTAATTGCTTACAAAATAACACTTTCCTGCCAGGGAGGTGTTCTCCAGAGCTAGATACTTGTCAGAGTCAAACCCGGTCAGGTGATACTCTCACACAATGACTTCATATTATGCTTTCACTATCACTCTGATGGTAAGGGCGGTCTATAGTAAAGCGTTACATCTACTCAACATTCCTGTCTGGTGCCGAAACGTGGGCACAAAATAAGAAAACAGAGCAGACAATCAAGGCATTTGAAATGTGGATTTATAGAAGAATGGGGGAGAATTTGGAGAAAGGAAAAGAAAACAGTCAGTGATGTTATCAATGAAATGTCATCGTCATGGAGTGCCATCTCCGCAACGAAGGTTGGCTACCATGGATCGCCATTCTGCTCTGTCTCTTCCTTTGATGGTGCAGGTTGTCATAGGCTGATTTGTCCATCTTTTGATGTTACTCGTCCATGTTGGTCTGCTTCTGCCTCTTTTACCTTGTATTTTCCCCTCCAGGATTACTTTTAGTAGGTTGTTGTGTCTTTTAACATGGCCCAAAAATCGCATTTGTCTCGTTCGAATTGTGTTTAGTAGTTCTCTTTTCATTTATAGTTTATTTTAAGACTTCATCGTTTGTTTTCTTTTCCTTCCATCCAATTCTACCTATTCTTCTATACATCCACATTTCAAAGTCTCCAATTCTCTGTTCTGTTTTCTTGTCTAATGTCCATGTTTCTGCACCATATAGGAATGTTGAGATGATGTAACATTTTGCTATTCTTAGTTTTAGCCCTGGTGTTATTTGTTTTGTTGTTAGTATATCAGATGAAATGAGCATTTTAAAATTACTTAACACAATTCGAAAAAAAAGACAACTGAAATGTGTGGGACATGTGAAGAGACACGTTATCATACTAAAAGTCATCTTGGATGGGAAAGTGTAAGGTAGACGAAGCAGAGGAAGACCAAGGCTAAAGTGGACAGATGACATCAAAAGTGGACAGATAACATCAAAAAGTGGACAGATAACATCAAAAAGTGGACAGATAACATCAAAAAGTGGACAGATAACATCAAAAAGTGGGCAGATAACATCAAAAAGTGGACAGATGACATCAAAAACTGGACAGATAACATCAAAAAGTGGAAAGATAACATCAAAAAGTGGACAGATAACATCAAAAAGTGGAAAGATACCATCAAAAAGTGGACAGATGACATCAAAAAGTGGACAGATCACATCAACAAGTGGACAGGTGAACCGATGACAACGTGCACCATCAAGACAAGAGACAGAGTAAAACGGTAACGTAAAGGTAAAGTACGAGACTTGAATAGGCGTCTCAGCACGCGAGTTTCCACCAATATGTGAGTAGTATACAATGGTGTAACTAAGTCGCATTTGACCCGTAAATTAACAAAGATATATAGTAGGCGCGCGGCGCGCCTAATGTACTGTAGGCGCAGGGGGAGTTAATCGTGACATTTCGTGTCGGGATGTTGACCTCTAGTCCCGGTGACCCCGGAAGTGACGTGTTTATGTCTGGTGTGTCCTGACTTTGGAGCTCTTGGTGTACTTGAGCGATAGTGATAGGTTAGTAGATTATACAACATCAGGTTTCTCATAATGAGGTTTCTTCTGGGCGCCTAATGTACTGTAGGAGGAGTTAACTGTGACATTTCGTGTCGGGATGTTGACTGGGGGTGTCTGTCGGCGTGACCTCGGCGCTCCGTATTTTAAAAATTCCGAATTATTTTTTAACTGTGACATTTCGTGTCGGGATGTTGACTGGGGGTGTCTGTCGGCGTGACCTCGGCGCTCCGTATTTTAAAAATTCCGAATTATTTAAAAAAAACAGTCTCCATCTGATTTCGAACACGGGTCTACGGCGTGCCACTATGACACTTACCACTATGCTACAGGCGATCACAGAATTAGAGGCTGAATGAGACAGGTGAATCGTGATGCTTTTGTTGGTACCTGACAGCTAGCTAGTAGTAGAGAAAGATTGACCCGCATTTAGGCGCTAAATTAACGAAGATATATAGGGCGGCGCCCCGCGCGCATAACGCGTGCGGCGTAGGGGGAGTTAACCGTGATATTTCATGTCGGGATACCCGGTGACCTCTCGTTGACCTCTCAACCTCTCGGGGCCATGGTCGGGGTGAGCTCTCGCCGTATGTATGTCATGTCGAGGTAGTAGACACGTATGTCATGTCATTGTAACAGGCATGTCAATGTAACAGTCATGACATGTAAGAGGCATTTCGTTGTAATAGTCATCTCGTTGTAACAGTCACGTATGTCATGTCGTTTTATCAGGACGTATGGTATGTCGTTGTAACAGACATGTCGTTGCATCAGTCATCTCGATGTAGTAGACACGTATGTCATTCGTTGTCGTATGGTATGTCGATGTACAGACATGTCGTTGTATCAGTCATGTCGATGTCGTATGTCATGTCATTGTAACAGGCATGTCAATGTAACAGTCATGACATGTCATTTCGTTGTATAGTCATCTCGTTGTAACAGTCACGTATGTCATGTCGTTTTATCAGAGACGTATGGTATGTCGTTGTAACAGACATGTCGTTGCATCAGTCATCTCGATGTAGTAGACACGTATGTCATGTCGTTGTAACAGACACGTATGGTATGTCGATGTAACAGACATGTCGTTGTATCAGTCATGTCGATGTAGTAGACACGTATGTCATGTCATTGTAATGTCATGTCAATGTAACAGTCATGTCATGTAACAGTCATTTCGTTGTAATAGTATCTCGTTGTAACAGTCACGTATGTCATGTCGTTTTATCAGACACGTATGGTATGTCGTTGTAACAGACATGTCGTCGTATCAGTCATGTCGATGTAGTAGACACGTATGTCATATCATTGTAACAGTCATGTCAATGTAACAGGCATGTCAATATAACAGTCATTTCGTTGTAATAGTCATCTCGTTGTAACAGTCACGTATGTCATGTCGTTTTATCAGAGACGTATGGTATGTCGTTGTAACAGACATGTCGTTGTATCAGTCATGTCGATGTAGTAGACACGTATGTCATGTCATTGTAACAGGCATGTCAATGTAACAGTCATGACAATGTAACAGGCATTTCGTTGTAATAGTCATCTCGTTGTAACAGTCACGTATGTCATGTCGTTTTATCAGAGACGTATGGTATGTCGTTGTAACAGACATGTCGTTGCATCAGTCATCTCGATGTAGTAGACACGTATGTCATGTCGTTGTAACAGACACGTATGGTATGTCGATGTAACAGACATGTCGTTGTATCAGTCATGTCGATGTAGTAGACACGTATGTCATGTCATTGTAACAGTCATGTCAATGTAACAGTCATGTCAATGTAACAGCATTTCGTTGTAATAGTCATCTCGTTGTAACAGTCACGTATGTCATGTCGTTTTATCAGACACGTATGGTATGTCGTTGTAACAGACATGTCGTTGTATCAGTCATGTCGATGTAGTAGACACGTATGTCATATCATTGTAACAGTCATGTCAATGTAACAGGCATGTCAATATAACAGTCATTTCGTTGTAATAGTCATCTCGTTGTAACAGTCACGTATGTCATGTCGTTTTATCAGAGACGTATGGTATGTCGTTGTAACAGACATGTCGTTGTATCAGTCATGTCGATGTAGTAGACACGTATGTCATGTCATTGTAACAGTCATGTCAATGTAACAGTCATTTCGTTGTAATAGTCGGCTCGTTGTAACAGACACGTTGGTCACCAGTACAATGAGTATTCTGTTATTGGATCATAGGTCACAATCTATTTTTAGTAACTAATCAGGTATTGCATCAGAGATCAAAATCTATTTTTAGTAACTCAACATCCCCATTATAGGGGAACTGAGTAACACCATCTCTTTTTGTGAAAATTTCATATTTCAATGCTGGAGCAAAAAAGAGATGGTGTTACTCAGTTCCCCTATAATGGGGATGTTGAGTTACTAAAAATAGATTTTGATCTCTGATGCAATACCTGATTAGTTACTAAAAATAGATTGTGACCTATGATCCAATAACAGAATACTCATTGTACTGGTGAACAATGTGTCTGTTACAACGAGCCGACTATTACAACGAAATGACTGTTACATTGACATGACTGTTACAATGACATGACATACGTGTCTACTACATCGACATGACTGATACAACGACATGTCTGTTACAACGACATACCATACGTCTCTGATAAAACGACATGACATACGTGACTGTTACAACGAGATGACTATTACAACGAAATGACTGTTATATTGACATGACTGTTACATTGACATGACTGTTACAATGATATGACATACGTGTCTACTACATCGACATGACTGATACAACGATATGTCTGTTACAACTGTTACAACGACATACCATACGTGTCTGATAAAACGACATGACATACGTGACTGTTACAACGAGATGACTATTACAACGAAATGACTGTTACATTGTCATGACTGTTACATTGACATGACTGTTACAATGACATGACATACGTGTCTACTACATCGACATGACTGATACAACGACATGTCTGTTACAATGACATACCATACGTGTCTGATAAAACGACATGACATACGTGTCTGTTACAACGAGATGACTATTACAACGTAATGACTGTTACATTGACATGACTGTTACAATGACATGAAATAGGTGTCTACTACATCGACATGCCTGCTACAACGACATGTCTGTTACAACGACATACCATACGTCTCTGATAAAACAACATGACATACGTGACTGTTACAACGAGATTACTATTACAACGCAATGACTGTTACATTGACATGACTGTTACATTGACATGACTGTTACGACATGCCATACGTGTCTACTACATCGACATGACTGATACAACGACATGTCTGTTACAACGACATACCATACTCTGATAAAACAACATGACATACGTGACTGTTACAACGAGATTACTATTACAACGCAATGACTGTTACATTGACATGACTGTTACATTGACATGACTGTTACAATGACATGCCATACGTGTCTACTACATCGACATGACTGATACAACGACATGTCTGTTACAACGATATACCATACGTGTCTGATAAAACAACATGACATACGTGACTGTTACAACGAGATGACTATTACAACGAAATGCCTGTTACATTGTCATGACTGTTACAATGACATGACTGTTACAATGACATGACATAGGTGTCTACTACCTCGACATGCATGATACAACGACATGTCTGTTACAACGACATACCATACGTGTCTGTTACAACGACATGACATATGTGTCTACTACATCGAGATGACTGATGCAACGACATGTATGTTACAACGACATGCCATACGTATCTGATAAAACGACATGACATACGTGACTGTTACAACGAGATGACTATTACAACGAAATGCCTGTTACATTGTCATGACTGTTACATTGACATGACTGTTACAATGACATGACATACGTGTCTACTACATCGACATGCCTGATACAACGACATGTCTGTTACAACGACATACCATACAACGACATGACTGACATACGTGTCTACTACATCGACATGCCTGATGCAACGACATGTCTGTTACAACGACAACCATACGTCTCTGATAAAACGACATGACATACGTGACTGTTACAACGAGATGACTATTACAACGAAATGACTGTTACATTGAAAATGACTGTTACATTGACATGACTGTTACATTGACATGCCATACATGTCTACTACATCGACATGACTGATACAACGACATGTCTGTTACAACGATATACCATACGTGTCTGATAAAACGACATGACATACGTGACTGTTACAACGAGATGACTATTACAACGAAATGCCTGTTACATTGTCTTGACTGTTACATTGACATGACTGTTACAAT
Organism: Megaustenia siamemsis; assembly: GCA_032433765.1. NCBI lineage: Eukaryota > Metazoa > Mollusca > Gastropoda > Stylommatophora > Ariophantidae > Megaustenia > Megaustenia siamemsis. The sequence continues at coordinate 14,268,020 of JAVIAB010000008.1, forward strand.
GACATGACATACCTGTCTACTACATCAACATGCCTGATACAAAGACATGTCTGTTACAACGACATACCATACGTGTCTGCTACAACGACATGACATACATGTCTACTACACGACATGACTATTACAACGACATGCCTGTTACAACGACATACCATACATCTGATAAATGACATGACATACGTGTCTACTACATCGAGATGCCTATTACAACGAAATGACTGTTACATTGACATACTGTTACAATGACATGATATACATGTCTACTACATCGACATGCCTGATACAACGACATGTCTGTTACAACGACATACCATACGTGTCTGTTACAACGACATGACATACGTGTCTACTACATCGACATGACTGATGCAACGACATGTCTGTTACAACGACATGACTGGATACAACGACATGACATACGTGACTACTACAACGAGATGACTATTACAACGAAATGACTGTTACATTGACATACTTTTACATTGACATGACTGTTACAATGACATGACATACGTGTCTACTACATCGACATGACTGATACAACGACATGTCTGTTACAACGACATACCATACGTGTCTGATAGAACGACATGACATACGTGACTGTTACAACGAGATGACTATTACAACGAAATGCCTGTTACATTGACATGCCTGTTACATTGACATGACTGTTACAATGACATGATATACGTGTCTACTACATCGACATGACTGATACAACAACATGTCTGTTACAACGACATACCATACGTGTCTGATAAAACGACATGCCATACGTGACTGTTACAACGAGATGCCTATTACAACGAAATGACTGTTACAACGACATATCATACGTCTCTGATAAAACGACATGACACACGTGACTGTTACAACGAGATGACTATTGCAACGAAATGACTGTTACATTGACATGACTGTTACAATGACATGACATACGTGTCTACTACCTCGACATGACATACATACGGCGAGAGCTCACCCCGACCATGGCGCCGAGAGGTTGAGAGGTCAACGAGAGGTCACCGGGTATCCCGACATGAAATATCACGGTTAACTCCCCCTGCGCCGCACGCGTTATGCGCGCGGGGCGCCGCCCTATATATCTTCGTTAATTTAGCGCCTAAATGCGGGTTAATCTTTCTCTACTACTAGCTAGCTGTCAGGTACCAACAAAAGCATCACGATTCACCTGTCTCATTCAGCCTCTAATTCTGTGATCGCCTGTAGCATAGTGGTAAGTGTCATAGTGGCACGCCGTAGACCCGTGTTCGAAATCAGATGGAGACTGTTTTTTTTTTAATAATTGGGAATTTTTAAAATACGGAGCGCCGAGGTCACGCCGACAGACACCCCCAGTCAACATCCCGACACGAAATGTCACAGTTAACTCCCCCTGCGCCTACAGTACATTAGGCGCCCAGAAGAAACCTCATTATGAGAAACCTGATGTTGTATAATCTACTAACCTATCACTATCGCTCAAGTACACCAAGAGCTCCAAAGTCAGGACACACCAGACATAAACACGTCACTTCCGGGGTCACCGGGACTAGAGGTCAACATCCCGACACGAAATGTCACGGTTAACTCCCCCTGCGCCTACAGTACATTAGGCGCGCCGCGCGCCTACTATATATCTTTGTTAATTTACGGGTCAAATGCGACTTAGTTACACCATTGTATACTACTTATGTGCTCGGCCGCCTATCCTGAAGTGTTCGGAAACTTCTGGATAGTGTCGCTTCAAGCATCGAAACTCACGATGTGAAGCGGCATTCCTCATCTTCCCAGAGGCTATAGTCATGAGAATACCAGCGCGAAAGACGTTATCCACGATAGCTAATATTTTGGTTAGCTCAGTGGCAGTGTTCCCTAGCGTTCGGCTTCTCGTGGCAAGGCGCAGTTCCAGGGAGTACGGGTTCGATCCTGCTTCGGACTATATGTTGTTCTTTTGTTTTTTTTTATGTTCTTCTTTATTTATCTTTTTTTCTGTTCTTGTTTATTTATCATTTTTTCTGTTCTTGTTTATTTATCATTTTTTTCTGTTCTTGTTTATTTATCATTTTTTTCTGTTCTTGTTTATTTATCTTTTTTTCTGTTCTTGTTTATTTATAATTTTTTTCTGTTCTTGTTTATTTATCATTTTTTTCTGTTCTTGTTTATTTATCATTTTTTTCTGTTCTTGTTTATTTATCATTTTTTTCTGTTCTTGTTTATTTATCATTTTTTTTCTGTTCTTGTTTATTTATCATTTTTTTCTGTTCTTGTTTATTTATCATTTTTTTCTGTTCTTGTTTATTTATCATTTTTTCTGAGTGCTGTGATACACACCTCTTCCTCCTATGATTCCCTGAACTATCTCCTCGGAATTTTCCCTCTATAATAATATTCATTTATTATTATTTATCTCTAGTACTACCCTGGTACCTAATTCTGCCAGCGGCTGGGTCGACCGCGGGGGTATATTTTTATTCCAACCAAGCGTACAATTCACACTGCTTCCAGCGGGAATCGAACACGGGTTGCCCGAACGTTAGTAACCCAGTCGGGTGATTTTCCCAACTAGGCCACCGAGGCCCCCATAAAGGTAAAATGGTGCTTAATGGTAGCCAACTATGGATGGAAGACAGCACCTAATAATAATAATAAATTGCGCTTTAATCTTCTTCTTCTTCTTTCCTTCCTCATTTGCCTTTCAGTGTCGAGGGGAGATATAATTTGTGGTATTTTGCTCTTCTGTTCGCCTCTGCTGTTGTTATGTTTCCTAGTGGTTCTAATATTCCTTCGATCCATCTTTTTCGTGCTCGACCGTTTAAGTCTTGTATTCTCGCAACGTTTATTGAGGGCTCGTTGAGTTGTGTTTTGATTACTCTGCTTTGTCACATGGCCAAACTATTTTATCTGTTGTTATATATATATATATATATATATATATATATATATATATATATATATATATATATAGTAAAGAGCCCCCGTCACGCCAAGTGGCATATAGGGAATATGGTGTTAGTGACCATAAGGAAAAGGCGTAACCTCCAGAACAACCAGAATCACAAAAATAATTCAGTCCGACAAACTATGACACCTTAACCTGTCTGCATTAAATAGAGTGTTTACTGTAATTCAACAGGTGGGCGTTCATGGTAGTGCAGAGGTAGAAAGTCGCGCGGGAAATTCCCCTCCAGGCAATATACGCAGCAATCAATCACTGCACAGACCAAGCGTTTAGTGCGGCAAACAGGATGTCTCATCGCCAGCTAATGTCTGGCAAATAGGCCGAGACATGTCCCTCGCCCAGCACACTAGCAAATCACATCGTTGTAGACGATACAGCTGCTGTTTTTAGTACAAAAAATGCCATTTTAGTTCTGCATCGAGAAACATGTTTCTGTAAAGAATAATCGTTGCACAGTTGTCACCATTATCACCATCATCATCGAGTGCCATCTCCGAAGCGAAGGTTGGCTACCATGGAGCGCCATTCTGCTCTGTCTCTTGCTTTGATGGTGCAGGTTGTCATAGGCTGATTTGTCCATCTTTTGATGTTACTCGTCCATGTTGGTCTTGGTCTGCCTCTGCCTCTTTTACCTTGTATTTTCCCTTCCAGGATTACTTTTAGTAGGATGTTGTGTCTTTTAACATGGCCCAAAAATCGCATTTGTCTTGTTTGAATTGTGTTTAGTAGTTCTCTTTTCATTTTTAGTTGTTTTAAGACTTCATCGTTTGTTTTCTTTTCCTTCCATCCAATTCTACCTATTCTTCTATATATCCACATTTCAAAGGCTTCAATTTTCTGTTCTGTTTTCTTGTCTAATGTCCATATTTCTGCACCATATAGGAATGTTGAGAAAACATAACATTTTCCTATTCTTAGTTTTAGCTCTGGTGTTATTCGTTTTGATGTTAGTATGTCCTTCATGACATTAAAATTACTTTTTGCCATTCCTATTCTTTTGTTTATTTCAGTTTTACATTTTCCATCACTGGTTATAGTATGTCCAAGGTAGTTGTAGTTCTGAACTGTCTCCAGGTCTATACCTTCAATTTCTATACACAATTGTCTCCGACTGTTAACTGGGTATCTTCTGTTAAGTGGGTGTAGATACGCCATGTCGTGTGTTCGGTAAGCTGCGATGTCCGGCACATTTGATGATATGTAGTAGGAAACTCTTTGTACAGAGCTTCGCAGCAGGAGGCAATCTGATCATCAGAAGCAGACCCCCATCGAGCAAGTGTTTCGGCCCTTTAGCTTCTTGACACTCTAGGGGAGGTGGGCCCGCCTGGGTCATGACTCCTAGGCGTCGACCTCCTGCTGCATTACCTCTAAGGCTTACACAGTATGTCCGGCACACAATCATCATCATCATGTGCCATACCGGTTGGCGTAGGTGATCATGTCCCTCCACAATCTTCTATCTACAGTGCATCGTATCACTGTGCATCGTATCAGTTCTGTTGTTGACTGTTTTCCATGCCATGACACCATGCTATCCAGTATTTTCTCTCTTTGTCGCCCGCGATCTCTCTTTCCTTTTATTTTGCCAGTTGTAACCAAGTATTCCAACTTTCCTCTTCTCATGATGTGCCCGAAAAATGTTGATTGCTTCTTTCTGATGTTTTTTAAGAGCTCCATTTTTGTGTTGGCCTCTTTGAGAACTTCCTCATTGGTCTTCAGCTGTCCAGGGAACTTTCAACATTCTTCTGAGAAATCCCATCTCTGTGGCCTCTAATCGTCTTTTCATTTGTTTGTCTACTGTCCATGATTCGCTTCCATTGGTCAGAATTGGTTCTATATAGCACCGATGCACCCTCTTTCTCATTTTTATCGGCACACAATAACTACACTTAAACACAAAACATTGGAAAATAGCTTAACTAACCTAACCTTAGGCTTACATTGTATGTTCGGCACACAATAACTACACTTAATACACTAAACATTAGAAAATAGTTTAACTAAACTGTCTTGGTTTATCCCAGCAAGTTGCTGTGCTTTCCAGAGTACAGGCGTTCGATTGTCTTTCCTCTATGATCCATTGGACAGAGTTTGCTTACATGCCCACTACAGGGACGTGAGATTGGATCTTGATCCGCCTTGGCTCACTGGTCCTGAACGCAAACAGTCAGCTTTGAGTCGCTGACTGCTTTCATGAATACGTGGAGTTCAAGAGTCTGAGATCTGGCGGTCTTTCGGCTGACCTCGCCTAGACCTCGTTGGTTTTGAAGGAGACATCATCCAAAGACACATCATCATCATCATCATGTGCCATATCAGTTGACGTAGGCGATCATGTCCTTCCACAATCTTCTGTCCACAGCACATCGCATCAATTCTGTTGTTGACACATTTCTTTGCCATTACACCAAGCTATTCAGTATTTTCTCTCTTTGTTGTGCGCGATCTCTCTTTCCCTGTATTTTGCCAATTGTAACCAAGTATTCCAACTTTCCTCTTCTCATGATGTGCCCGAAAAATGTTGATTGTTTCTTTCTGATGTTTTTTAGTAGCTGCCTTTTTGTGTTGGCCTCTTTGAGAACTTCCTCATTGGTCTTTTTAGCTGTCCAGGAACTTTCAACATTATTCTGAGAAATCCTATCTCTGTGGCCTCTAATCGTCTTTTCATTTGTTTGTTTACTGTCCATGATACGCTTCCATTGGTCAGAATTGGCTCTATATAGCATCGATGAACTCCCTTTCTCACTTCTATTGATTTGTTGCATAAGATATTTTTCATGTTCTGAAATGCTATTTTGGCCTGAGCTATTCTAATTATTTATTTCCGTGGTGCATCTTCCATCTGATATTATTATTTCAAAGTATTTGACGCGTTGTACTTGTTTCAGATTTGTCTTGTTTATTTTTATCTTGCAAGATGATGATGATGATTGTTTCTTCGATATGACCATTACTTATGTTTTCTTACTATTCAGACTGAGATCCTTTTTGTTGCTTTCTTTGACTATTATGTCTATTATTTCTTGGGAGCCGCGATAGCTCAGTGGTTAGTGAACTGGACTAAAAGAACATGAGGTAGGGTTCGATCCCAACCGACGCCTCCGGTTCACCCAGCCTTTAAAGGGTACCGGATTTTTTTCTGGGAAAGTAAAGCGGCACGGACGTAATACCGACCACATTACCCCAAAAATCATGTGCCGAAGGTCTGTAAAATGTATGGTCACTAACACCATATTCCCTATACGCCACTTGGCGCGACGGGGGTACTTTACTTTTTTTTTTACTATCATTAAGACTGTGCCATCCACATATTGCAAATTATTTATGTTGCGGCCAATGATGTCAATTCTATTTTTTTTTTCGTCTACTATTGATCTCAAAATATTTTCGCTGTAAATTGATAACAAATCCAGCGACAGAATACAATCTTTCACACAGCCACAACATTGTTCGCCAAAATAGGGCGATACACACGAGTGTACGTTTTGAAAGAAGCAAGAAAGGTAGTTAAATACGTTAATAAAAGTGCAGGTTTGAGGCGCAACATTTCAAAAGAAAAAAAAGAAATTTATAATCATCATCATCATCAAGTACCGGGCCTGCTGGCGTAGGTGATCATGTCTCTCCGCAACTTTCGATCTCGACAGTTATTTATCATTTCTGTTGTTCACCTTCTGCCAAGCCATTCGTTTATTATAAGCGTAAATAAAAGTGCAGGTTTGAGGTCACAAATGTTTGCCTTGCCAGGTCGCTGAAGACTCGCGCTACTGTGTACCATTAGAACGAGAGAGTGAGAGAGAGAGAGAGAGAGAGAGATAGCGAGTGAGAGAGAGAGCGAGTGAGAGAGAGAGAGAGAGCGAGTGAGAGAGAGAGAGAGTGAGAGAGAGAGAGAGATAGCGAGTGAGAGAGAGAGCGAGTGAGAGAGAGAGAGAGAGAGAGAGAGAGAGATAGCGAGTGAGAGAGAGAGAGAGAGCGAGTGAGAGAGAGAGAGGGTGAGAGAGTGAGAGAGATAGCGAGTGAGAGAGAGAGAGATAGCGAGTGAGAGAGAGAGAGAGAGTGAGAGAGATAGCGAGTGAGAGTGAGAGAGATAGCGAGTGAGAGTGAGAGAGTGAGAGAGATAGCGAGTGAGAGAGAGAGAGTGAGAGAGAGAGCGCGAGTGAGAGAGAGAGGGTGAGAGAGTGAGAGAGATAGCGAGTGAGAGTGAGAGAGAGAGTGAGAGAGTGAGGGTGAGAGAGTGAGAGAGATAGCGAGTGAGAGTGAGAGAGTGAGAGAGATAGCGAGTGAGAGTGAGAGAGTGAGAGAGATAGCGAGTGAGAGAGAGAGAGTGAGAGAGAGAGAGAGCGAGTGAGAGAGAGAGGGTGAGAGAGTGAGAGAGATAGCGAGTGAGAGTGAGAGAGAGAGTGAGAGAGTGAGGGTGAGAGAGTGAGAGAGATAGCGAGTGAGAGAGAGAGTGAGAGAGAGAGCGAATGTTGAAAGTTGTCTGGACAGCTAAAAAGACCAATGAGGACATTCTCAAAGAGGCCAACATAAAAAGGGAGCTCATATTAAACATCAAAAAGAAACAGTGATGAGTGAGTGAGTGAGTGAGTGAGTGAGTGAGTGAGTGAGTGAGTGAGTGAGTGAGTGAAATGAAAGAGAGAGGGAGAAAGAGAGTGGCCTAAGTGGCTCTAATGTAGCCATCCATATTTGTAAAGAACATTTAATTAACATTGCGACAGCTGGAAGTCAAAATAAGCAACTGAAAATAAGTGTAAACCTTCGAAAGCGGGAGCCGCGATAGCTCAGTGGTTAGTGAACTGGACTACCACGGACAAGGGGTAGGGTTCGATCCCAACCGACGGCTTCCGGGTTCACCCAGCCTTAAATGGGTACCGGATTTTTTTCTGGGAAAGTAAAGCAACACGGGCGTAATACTGACCACCAAATCATGTGCTGAAGGTCTGTAAAATATAGGGTCACTAACACCATATTTCCCTATACGCCACTTGGCGTGACGGGGGTACTTTACTTTTACTTCGAAAGCACAAACTTGTGGTGACTGCTAAATGAATTTCAAAATGTTTCCAAATCAGATGTAAAGAGACTTTATTCTAGAGAGACTCTTATCAGATGGTCGTCTGTCTGTTATGATGTAAGACCGGATCTCTCCAGATAAAACACATCTCCTATCATTCTAAATAGACGTTACAGGCCTGGACAAACAGTCATAGGACTTCCGGTCAATATGGGCGAGTAGGCGGTAAGAACGGTTGAGACTGTATGAAAAGTATTCCTTGTTTGCAGTTTTCGCATATTCCAGGTCCAGCTTGCTACTGGAGCTACTGAGTTTACTGCTCTGTGTACACCGTGAGCTGTGCATTTCATCCGTATCGTGTTTCGATATTCCAATTGCTTACGACGAATAATGATATCGTATGACGAATGACAGTTTGGCTGTGTTCACTTTCGGTACGGTTACGCCTTATGTCTTTTGGCGTGTTATGCAGCTGCTATGATGGGGACTACAGCTGCCTTTCTTTATTTGGGTACTTCAGTGAGATGAGATGTTAAATTCGGATGATCCCACTGGCACGGGCGGTTGAGTAAATTATGGATTTTGTAGTTTGTAGTGATACCGGGACTTTCGACTAACTACAACTACTACAATCAATCATAGACAGACATGTACATTTGTGGACAGCAACTTCAAATGACAATCCCATGAGATATTTCTAGAGACAGGCTCCACTGGCCAGTTTTCCATCAGGTTTAATGGCATGTAACATCGTAAGTCGACAATTACAAATATCGGCGATCACAAATCACAACATACTCACACACTCCATAGTGAAATATACAAATCAACAACTGCTACTCAGTTGCATCTATCTATCTCTAACTTAACTTAAGTCCTTTAACTCTTTCTATACGTTTCGACGCACCAAGCGTCATGCCAATTTCCGTCGTGTGCGTTTAGTTACATTTGATTAGTGTAAACTGTCATTTGTAAATGAATTTAAATATTTGGGAACTTTGTTAACCTCAGACGGAAGATGTACAAAAGAGGTGAGATGCAGAATGGCTCAGGCAAAAACAACTTTACAAAAAATGAGGAAGATACTATGCGATACATGTTGACAATAGAAACAGAAAAAAGAGTTCTTAAATGTTATGTAGAGCCAGTCTTAACATATGGATGTGAATCATGGACAATAGGACAACAGACAAGAAAATCAATGGAGCCTTTGGAAATGTGGTTTTACAGAAGAATGTTGAGAATACCATGGAAAGCTAAGAAGAGTAATGAAAATGTTCTGAAAGAGGTTAAAGCAAAACGAGAGCTAAATTCCAATATTAGGAAGAAACAATCATCATTTTTGGCCATGTAATGAGAAGGGAACAGCTGGAATATATTGTAGCAACTGGGAAAATTGAGGGACGAAGAGATAGAGGGAAGCAAAGAGAAAAAATAACAGACAGCTTAAGAGAATGGCTTAGCAGAAGGTCAACAACAGAAATGATAAATAACTGTCGAGATCTAAAGTTGTGGAGAGACATGATCACCTACGCCAGCAGGCCCTGTGATGATGATGAAACCGTCATCAAACCATATTCTCTTTACATGCCTTGTATCATCTTGGTATTGGTGCAATCTAATTCCTTGTTTAATTATCTAAAATGTCTGATATAATATATTAAGTGTTAGATAAATAGTATAAACATGTAGATTAATATTTAAAACCATGAAAAACGTCGTGTCTAAAATCTCTACCGCTGAATTGATTAAAAAACCTTCCGTTGTGAAAGAGTTCAAACTTACCAGGACGGACTCAAGCTAAACTTTTCTTTGTCTATCTAACTCCATGCTTCTACTTTGCTGTTATAAAATTTTACAAGTTAGTGCCAATATTTATCAAGACCACTGACATACTTTATATGTGAGTGAGATGAAAGAGAGAGGGAGAAAGAGAGTGGACTAAGTGGCGCTCTAATGTAGCCATCCATATTTGTAAAGAACATTTAATTAACATTGCGACAGCTGGAAGTCAAAATAAGCAACTGAAAATAAGGGTAAGTCTTCTAAAGCACAAACCTGTGGTGACTGCTAAATAGATTTCAAAATGTTTCCGAATCAGATGTAAAGAGACTTTATTCGAGAGAGACTCTCTGTAAAATTTATGGTCACTAACACCATATTCCCTATACGCCACTTGGCGGGACGGAAGCTCTACTTTTTTTTTTTTTTTTACTTTACTTTACTAATCTCAAGAAGCTGAGCTGATCCTTATCAGCTGCTCTTAGATTCATCCAGCCTTATATGGATGTAGGATTTTTCTATTTAAAGAAAATGGCGACCTGGAGTAATACCGGCCACAAAATTATAAAATATTACAAGTTAGTGCCAATAGTTATCAAGACCACTGACATACTTTATAGGTGATGTGGCCGGTATTACGCCAGGTGGCCATTTTTTTTTTTTAAATAGAAAAATCCTACATCCAAATAAGGCTGGATGTATCTAAGAGCAGATGATAAGGATCGGCCCAGCTTCTTGAGATTAGTATAGTAAAGTAAAAAAAAGGAGAGTTCCCGTCACGCCAAGTGGCGTATAGGGAAATATGATGTTAGTGACCCTATATTTTACAGAACTTCAGCACATGATTTTTGGGTTAATGTGGTCGGTATTACACCCGTGCTGCTTTACTTTCCCAGAAAAAAATCCAGTACCCATTTAATGCTGGGTGAACCCGGAAGCCGTCGGTTGGGATCGAACGCTACCCCTTGTCCTTTGTAGTCCAGTTCTTGAGATTAGTATAGTAAAGTAAAAAAGAAAGTAGAGCTCCATCACGTCAAGTGGCGTATAGGGAATATGGTGTTAGTGTCCATACATTTTACAGACCTTCGGCACATGATTTTTGGGGTAATGTGGTCGGTTTAACGCCCGTGCCGCTATACTTACCCAGAAAAACAAATCCGGTACCCATTTAAGGCTGCTTAGTATAGTAGTTTCGTTCACTAGCCACTGAGCCATCACCGTTTCCAATAGTAGGAGGAAAAATAGAAAAACATGGTATGTTAGAAGCTTTACGTGATTAGTGGACGATACAGATTAAACGACGTTTCGGCCCAATAAGCCTTCAGCAGGAAGAAACAAAAAAAACACACACAAAAAATTACCAACAAAAAACACACACACGGATATGTAAGTAAAATTTTTACTTACATATCCGTGTGTTTTTTTTTTTTGTTCCTGCTGAAGGCCTATTGGGCCGAAACGTCGTTTAATCTGTGTCGTTCACTAATCACGTAAAGCTTCTTACATACCATTTTTTTTTTATTTTTTTAATTTTTCCTCACATCCAGCTTTACTGCAGCTTCGCATTTGTATGCCTTAACCTTTGAAAACTCTCGTACTAAGACGCCGAGTCAAGTCTCGTACTTTACCTTCACCTTTTACATATAATTCTGTTGTTGACTGTTTTCCATGCTATGACACCAATCTATCTAGTATCTTCTCTCTTTGTTACCCTCAGTACAGTCACGTGTATACAAAATTCAAGATCGGCACCTCAACTACATGTACATGTGGACAGGCGCCCCAGACTACGGAACACATATTTCAAGAATGCACCGAATAGGGTAAAAAAAAAAAAAAGTACTCCCGTCACGCCAAGTGGCGGCGTATAAGGAATATGGTGTTAGTGACCATAAATTTTACAGACCTTCGGCACATGCTTTTTGGGATATTGTGGTCGGTATTACGCCCGTGCCGCTTTACTTTCCCAGAAAAAAATCAGGTACCCATTTAAGGCTGGGTGAACCCGAAAGCCGTCGGTTGGGATCGAACCCTACCCCTTGTCCTTTGTAGTCCAGTTCACTAACCATTGAGCTATCGCGGCTCCCTACTGAATATAGTAGACTGAGGAAAATCCACATATCCCATAGATACAACACTACAGACAAAACTATATGGGCCACTGCAAGAATGACAAAAGACGGTAACATTTATACAGGAAATTACATTGCAGATATAGACAATACTTCAGGCGAACGAAAGATAGATGTTACCCTCAGTCTCTCTTTCCCTGTATTTTGCTAGTTGTGAGTCTTCCAATTTTCTTCTTCTCATAAATCACCCGAAACATTTCCCATAGTTCCTTTCTGATGTTTTTATAAGCTCTCTTTTTATGCAGGTTCTTTAAGTTTCGGGTCTTTTTAGCTGTCCGGGAACTCTCACATTCTTCTGAGAAATCATATCTCTGTGGCCTCTAATCATCCTTTCATTTGTTAGTCTGCTGTCCACGATTCACCTCATTGGGTCAGAACTGGTTCTATATACCACCGATGAACTCTCTTTCTCATTTTAAATAATATGAATGCATATGAAACACAAATAATAGTAATAAAACCAACAACAAAAACAGTAACAGCAGTCATTTATGTTTACAATAACAGTTAGCTAGTTTTGTAAATTATTTCTGATTTACGTGCGGTTTTTTGGCCTGAGAATAATATACAGATGGAAAACAAATTTGAATTAATTAACTTTTATAAACCGAAACCCAAAATTCACGGAACTTAAACATAATAATAGACACAACACGTTGGCTGGATTGTGTTAGTGTTTAGGACGATAACATGTTCTCGGGGCACCCGCATGTTAGTACCAAGGCTGAAAAACGATCAACGACTCATAGCTGAATGTTTGTTCCTGTGTTGGGGAACCAGAACTATGCAGATCCTACTCCACCTATTCGAAGTGCTCTTAGAATCAGACTAACCATTTTAGTCAATTGAGTGAAGATGGAGAGGAAAGGCATCCCGGTACTAAAAAATGTCGTGCTAAAATCGGATGTATTAGGCCGAAAGCCGCAAATATCACGACACAGCGCATCCTACGCCTACTTAACGCCCTTTTCAAGATAGACGGCGAAGAAGACTATTTCTTTAGTCGGGTGAACGCAAGAAAGTGAGGAGAGAGAGAACAAATGAATGTGGTTTATATTGCAATTCAGAACAATCGAAATCACCCCCCCCCCTCCTTTCCTCCCAGTGATTACTTATAAACCATCTACTAGGGAAGCAGTCCCGAACACGTGCGTTAAACGCGGAGAAACTGGGTCGCAATTTGATAATAAGCGACTAAATAGACGATTAAGAGTCATCGTATTCTGTGTTTATTTATTTAATGTTTATTTACTTTGAATCCACACCATTACTTAGTAATGTTAGCAATAAAGAAAAAGACATCACCGCAATGCACAATAAAGACAAGTGGAACAATATTAAAACAGGTAAATGAATTTGGGAACTTTGTTAACCTCAGACGAAAGATGTACAAGAGAGGTGAGATGGAGAATGGCTCAGGCAAAATCAGTTTTCCAAAAATAATAAGGAAGATACTGTGTCCATTTTTAACAACAGAAACCAAAAAAAAGTTCTTAAATGTTATGTAGAGCCTGTCTTAACATATGGATGTAAAACATGGACAATGGGACAACAGACAAGAAAATCACTGGAGGCTGTAGAAATGTGGGTTTGCCGAAGAATGTTGAGAATACCATGGACAGCAAAGAAGAGTAAAACAGAAAATAAGAATAGTAGAGAATAGAAACACTCGGTGGTACAAATGGAGAAAGAGAAAATAGAATAGTAGAGAGTAGAAACACTCGGTGGTACAAATGGAGAAACAGAAAATAGAATAGTAGAGAGTAGAAACACTCGGTGGCACAAATGGAGAAACAAAAAATAAAATAGAAACACTCGGTGGTACAAATGGAGAAACAGAAAATAGAATAGTAGAGAGTAGAAATACTCGGTGGTACAAATGGAGAAACAAAAAATAAAATAGAAACACTCGGTGGTACAAATGGAGAAACAGAAAATAGAATAGTAGAGAGTAGAAACACTCGGTGGTACAAATGGAGAAACAAAAAATAAAATAGAAACACTCGGTGGTACAAATGGAGAAACAGAAAATAGAATAGTAGAGAGTAGAAACACTCGGTGGTACAAATGGAGAAACAAAAAATAAAATAGAAACACTCGGTGGTACAAATGGAGAAACAGAAAATAGAATAGTAGAGAGTAGAAACACTCGGTGGTACAAATGGAGAAACAAAAAATAAAATAGAAACACTCGGTGGTACAAATGGAGAAACAGAAAATAGAATAGTAGAGAGTAGAAACATTCGGTGGTACAAATGGAGAAACAAAAAATAAAATAGAAACACTCGGTGGTACAAATGGAGAAACAGAAAATAGAATAGTAGAGAGTAGAAACACTCGGTGGTACAAATGGAGAAACAAAAAATAAAATAGAAACACTCGGTGGTACAAATGGAGAAACAGAAAATAGAATAGTAGAGAGTAGAAATACTCGGTGGTACAAATGGAGAAACAAAAAATAAAATAGAAACACTCGGTGGTACAAATGGAGAAACAGAAAATAGAATAGTAGAGAGTAGAAACACTCGGTGGTACAAATGGAGAAACAAAAAATAAAATAGAAACACTCGGTGGTACAAATGGAGAAACAGAAAATAGAATAGTAGAGAGTAGAAACACTCGGTGGTACAAATGGAGAAACAAAAAATAAAATAGAAACACTCGGTGGTACAAATGGAGAAACAGAAAATAGAATAGTAGAGAGTAGAAATACTCGGTGGTACAAATGGAGAAACAAAAAATAAAATAGAAACACTCGGTGGTACAAATGGAGAAACAGAAAATAGAATAGTAGAGAGTAGAAACACTCGGTGGTACAAATGGAGAAACAAAAAATAAAATAGAAACACTCGGTGGTACAAATGGAGAAACAGAAAATAGAATAGTAGAGAGTAGAAATACTCGGTGGTACAAATGGAGAAACAAAAATAAAATAGAAACACTCGGTGGTACAAATGGAGAAACAGAAAATAGAATAGTAGAGAGTAGAAACACTCGGTGGTACAAATGGAGAAACAAAAAATAAAATAGAAACACTCGGTGGTACAAATGGAGAAACAGAAAATAGAATAGTAGAGAGTAGAAACACTCGGTGGTACAAATGGAGAAACAAAAAATAAAATAGAAACACTCGGTGGTACAAATGGAGAAACAGAAAATAGAATAGTAGAGAGTAGAAACACTCGGTGGTACAAATGGAGAAACAAAAAATAAAATAGAAACACTCGGTGGTACAAATGGAGAAACAGAAAATAGAATAGTAGAGAGTAGAAACACTCGGTGGTACAAATGGAGAAACAAAAAATAAAATAGAAACACTCGGTGGTACAAATGGAGAAACAGAAAATAGAATAGCAGAGAGTAGAAACACTCGGTGGTACAAATGGAGAAATAGAAATAGAATAGTAGAGAAAAGAAACACTCGCTGGAACAAATGAAGAAACAGAAAATAGAATAGTAGAGAATAGAAACACTCGCTTGTACGAATGAAGAAACAGAAAATAGAATTGTAGAGAATAGAAACACTCGGTGGTACAAATGAAGAAATAGAAAATAGAATAGTAGAGAATAGAAACACTCGGTGGTAGAAATGGAGAAACAGAAAATAGAATAGTAGAGAATAGAAACACTCGGTGGTAGAAATGGAGAAATAGAAAATAGAATAGTAGAGAATAGAAACACTCGGTGGTAGAAATGGAGAAATAGAAAATAGAATAGTAGAGAATAGAAACACTCGGTGGTAGAAATGGAGAAATAGAAAATAGAATAGTAGAGAATAGAAACACTCGGTGGTAGAAATGGAGAAATAGAAAATAGAATAGTAGAGAATAGAAAAACACGGTGGTAGAAATGGAGAAACAGAAAATAGAATAGTAGAGAATAGAAACACTCGGTGGTAGAAATGGAGAAAACAGAAAATAGAATAGTAGAGAATAGAAACACTCGGTGGTAGAAATGGAGAAACAGAAAATAGAATAGTAGAGAGTAGAAACACTCGGTGGTACAAATGGAGAAACAGAAAATAGAATTGTAAAGAATAGAAACACTCGGTGGTACAAATGGAGAAAGAGAAAATAGAATAGTAGAGAGTAGAAACACTCGGTGGTACAAATGGAGAAACAGAAAATAGAATAGTAGAGAGTAGAAACACTCGGTGGTACAAATGGAGAAACAAAAAATAAAATAGAAACACTCGGTGGTAGAAATGGAGAAATAGAAAATAGAATAGTAGAGAATAGAAAAACTCGGTGGTAGAAATGGAGAAACAGAAAATAGAATAGTAGAGAATAGAAACACTCGGTGGTAGAAATGGAGAAACAGAAAATAGAATAGTAGAGAATAGAAACACTCGGTGGTAGAAATGGAGAAACAGAAAATAGAATAGTAGAGAGTAGAAACACTCGGTGGTACAAATGGAGAAACAGAAAATAGAATTGTAGAGAATAGAAACACTCGGTGGTAGAAATGGAGAAACAGAAAATAGAATAGTAGAGAATAGAAACACTCGGTGGTAGAAATGGAGAAACAGAAAATAGAATAGTAGAGAATAGAAACACTCGGTGGTACAAATTGAGAAACAAAAATGGATAGAATATGACAACGCTTTATATCAGCGCTTTATATCAGCCGTTTTTGTCAGCGCTTTATATCGGCCCTTTATATCAGCGCTTTATATCAGCCGTTTTTGTCAGCGCTTTATGTGCGAACTTAATATAGTGTTTCTTCATATTATTCACAAAAATGGATAGAATATGACAACGCTTTATATCAGCGCTTTATATCAGCCGTTTTTGTCAGCGCTTTATATCGGCCCTTTATATCAGCGCTTTATATCAGCCGTTTTTGTCAGCGCTTTATGTGCGAACTTAATATAGTGTTTCTTCATCTTCCTTTTCGGAATGCTTTATTTATTCCTTTCTTGTTGTACCTCATCCCTTGCTTTCTCTTGCATATCTCACCTCAACATAAAAATGATATCAGTTTTCTAGCGAACGTTTCATGTGAGGTCGGGGAAGGTAAGAAATGTTGATTGGTACCAACAACCATCATCATTTAATTGTCTTAAATGTGATCACTGTAGTTGAAAACTTCTGCTCTTGTGTAAACTACACATTCACATCTAAGAGTGAATCAGTAAAGGTCACAAAATCATATTCTCTCTGTGGTTTTACTAACTACAGGTCATGTGGCTTCTGTTGGATTGGAAATGATAACTTACCACCACTGTGTGTCTATATGTTTGGAATTGGATTCATCAATGATGGCCTAACATCATCAGGTGCTATGACGATCATCGTTTTCGGGAGGACGTGAACTCCCATGGTATATGGTGGATAGGCGGTAGGAACCATTGAAGGCTATGTCTGAAAAGTGTTCCTTCTTGCAGTTTCCTCATATTCCAAGTCCGGCTTGTTGCAGGAGCTACTGAGTTAAGTGCTCTGTACACACCGTGAGCTGTGTGTCTCATCCGTTTGGATCCTGCTTCGATATCCCGCTTGTTTACGATGAATGATGATATCGTATGACAGGGTACAGGTGGCTGTGTTCACTTTCTGCGCGGGTTCGCCTTATGTCTTTTGGCGTGTGCTAAGAATGCTACGATGGGGACTACAGTTACCTTTCTTTGTTTGGGAGATGAGTTAGTAATTCGGATGATTCCACTGGCACGGGCGGTTGAGCAATTATGGATTTTAATTCGTTTGCTGTGATACCGAGGCCTTCCATAACCAATAACAATAACAATAATAACCCTCATCAGTTCCCACCATTATATGTGCCTTTCTTTTGCCTCACGGCACTCTACTGTGTTTCCTTTTAAAAGAGCGACCAAAATAATTATATGAATGACGTCATACCTTGTGGCGTAGAGTAACCCCTAAATGAGATAGCACGTTTGAGGTATTTACTTGCGTGTCATACATTGCGAACCTACCGCATTTCTAAAATTGAAAGTTTATGGAGTTGTGGCATATTTGTGTCATCTAAGGTAGATCATGTGTCACCATCCTAGAGAATCGGACTTGTGTGTTTACATCAGGCAGTTTGTGGATTATACTATTATTACCACTTGTATTACCACTTGTATTACCACATATAATCCCACCTATATTACCACCTATATTACTACCTATATTACCGCCTATATTACCACCTATATTACCACCTATATTACCGCCTATAATCCCACCAATGTTACCGTCTGTATTGCCGCCTATATTACCACCATCTATATTACCACCATCTATATTACCACCATCCATATTACCACCTTTTTAACCACGTATATTGCCACCTATAAGACAGACAGACAGACACAGAGTGGAATGGCGATCCATGGTAGCCAACCTTCGTTGCGGAGACGGCACCCGATGATGATGATGGAAAAACTACGAGTTAGTAGTCTGCTACTGTGGAAACTATCTGGCCAAGATTGGCAAAGAAAGCAGTGAGCTCTAGGGAAGTAAAGTAAGTAAAGTACCCCCCGTCACGCCAAGTGGCGTATAGGGAAATATGGTGTTAGTGACCCTATATTTTACAGACCTTCAGCACATGATTTTTGGGGTAATGTGGTCGGTATTACGCCCGTGCTGCTTTTACTTTCCCAGAAAAATCCGGTACCCATTTAAGGCTGGGTGAACCCGGAGCCGTCGGTTGGGATCGAACCCTACCCCTTGTCCGTAGTAGTCCAGTTCACTAACCACTGAGCTATCGCGGCTCCTACTAATTTTTAGGGAATTAGTAAAACCCAGGTGTCCTCGCCAGGATTACGAACCCCGGCTGTTGCCGTGGTAAGCCAACCGCGTGAGCTCTAGGGAAGGCCGTCCAGAAATCTGGCTCAGTGTGTGGCAGCAACACGTTAAAACTAGTGTAAGGCTTAAGACTAGCACATGTGTAGAGCTGCTGCCTTTGTGTCCAGGTGTTTGTTTTTTAAAAAATAAACGAGAGAGAGAGAGAGAGAGAGAGAGAGAGAGAGAGAGAGAGAGAGAGAGTTTTATAGTAGAGACCGGACTAGGCAGTGAAATTGTCAAACATGATCAGGGGGTTAATATTTTGTTTTTAATAAAAGCTCTCACATACCACAGACAAGAATATGAGCATATTTGTTTCTAATGTCTGGTCTCACATACCACAGACAAGAATATGAGCATATTTGTTTCTATTGTCTGCTCTCACATACCACAGACAATAATATGAGCATATTTGTTTCTAATGTCTGCTCTCACATACCACAGACAAGAATATGAGCATATTTGTTTCTAATGTCTGCTCTCACATACCACAGACAAGAATATGAGCATATTTGTTTCTAATGTCTGCTCTCACATACCACAGACAAGAATATGAGCATATTTGTTTCTAATGTCTGCTCTCACATACCACAGACAAGAATATGAGCATATTTGTTTCTAATGTCTGCTCTCACATACCACAGACAAGAATATGAGCATATTTGTTTCTAATGTCTGCTCTCACATACCACAGACAAGAATATGAGCATATTTGTTTCTAATGTCTGCTCTCACATACCACAGACAAGAATATGAGCATATTTGTTTCTAATGTCTGCTCTCACATACCACAGACAAGAATATATATCTGTCTGTATGCATGCCTTCACATACCTACCACATACAGATATCCGATTATATGTGTTCTCCATTGCATACCCCTCATACCACAGACAGACAACAGTATGACGTTGTTTATATCAACTTTCAGTAACAATAAATATAGTGAACAAATGACATGGTTATGGAAGGTCCCAGTATCACTGCAAACGAAATAAAATCCATAATTGCTCGACCGCCCGTGCCAGTGGAATAATCCGAATTACTATCTCATCTCCCAAACAAAAAAGGTAGCTGTAGACCTCATCATAGCAGTCTCAGCACACGCCAAAAGACATAAGGCAAAACCGCACAGAACGTGAACACAGCCATCTGTACCCTGTCATACGTATATCTTCATTCATCGTAAGCAATCCGAATATCAAAACACGATCAAAACGGATGAAACGCACAGCTCACTGTGTGCACAGAGCACTTAACTCAGTAGCTTCTGCAACAAGCCGGACTTGGAATATGAGGAAACTGTAACAAGGAACACTTTTCAGACATAGCCTTTAACAGTTCCTGCCGCCTATCCACCATATTGACCGGAAGTTCACGTCCTCATAAAAATGATGATCGTTATATTTTTTTTATGTATAGTGATTGATGGTGTTAGGACATTGTTTTTGACTTTAAATGCGAACATATGAAACACAGTCGTCGAATTATCCCTGCCGCACATTTCCATAACTCTATGTCATTTACCGAATGGATGATATTTCTTCAATAACAGGGGAACAGTCCGTGCATATAGGCACCTAATTAAGTCAAGTAAAGTAAAGTAAAGTGTCCCCGTCACGCCAAGTCACGTATAGGGAATATGGTGTTAGTGACCATATATTTTACAGACCTTCAGCACATGATTTTTGGGGTAATGTGGTCGGTATTACGTCCGTGTCGCTTTACTTTCCCCAGAAAAAAATCCGGTACCCATTAAAGGCTGGGTGAACCCGGAAGCCGTGGGTTGGGATCGAACCCTACCTCTTGTCCTTTGTAGTCCAGTTCACTAACCACTGAGCAATTGTGGCTCCCTAATTAAGTATCATCATCATCATGTGCCATACCGGTTGGCGTAGGCGATCATGTCCTTCCACAATCTTCTATCTACAGTGCATCGTATAAGTTCTGTTGTTGACTGCTTTCCATGCCATGACACCAAGCCATCTAGTATTTTCTTTCTTTGTCGTCCACGATCTCTCTTTCCTTTTATTTTGCCAGTTGTAACCAAGTATTCCAACTTTCCTCTTCTCATGATGTGCCCGAAAAATGTTGATTGTTTCTTTCTGATGTTTTTTAGGAGCTGCCTTTTTGTGTTGGCCTCTTTGAGAACTTCCTCATTGGTCTTTTTAGCTGTCCAGGGAACTTTCAACATTCTTCGGAGAAATCCCATCTCTGTGGCCTCTAATCGTCTTTTCATTTGTTTGTCTACTGTCCATGATTCGCTTCCATATGTTAGAATTGGCTCTATATAGCATCGATGAACTCTCTTTCTCATTTCTATTGACATAGATTTGTTGCATAAGATATTTTTCATGTTCTGAAATGCTATTTTGGCCTGAGCTATTCTGCTTTTTATTTCTGTGGTGCATCTCCCATCTGATGTTATTGTGCCCAAGTATTTGACACGTTGCACTTGACGTCACTTGTCACAAAACATTATTTATTCAATAGATTATGTGTAAGTGATGATAACGAAGTGCTTTCTTTCATTTCGTCATTTAATTCATTCATAAAATATTTTTTGTCAGTTGTTACATTGCTGCAGGGAGTCATCATCATCAAGTACCGTGCCTGCTGGTGTAGGCGATCATGTCTATCCACAATCTTTGATCTCGTCAGTTATTTAACATTTCTATTGATCTTCTGCCAAGCCATCCTCTTAAGCTGTCTCGTATCTTTTTTTCTTTGCTCCCTTCTATCTCTTCGTCCCTCAATTTTCCAAGTTGTCACAGTGTATTCCACCTGTTCCCTTCACATTACATTGCAAAAGAAAAATATTTTTTCTTCCTAATATTGGAAATTCGACCGTGCGCTGCCGGGGCCCGAAAGGGGAGTAAAGAATAGTGGCGCTGTTCCCTACCATGCACGTACGTAAGAGGCGACTAAGGAGAGTGGGCATGGGACTGGCTATCCCGTACTGTAAAAAAATAAGCCGAAAAAACCTCACAAACATGGCTTTCATTAATAAATGCTTACGCAGAAAAAAAGGACGGAAATGACATGACAAAATCACTAACATAGAATTATGGAAATGTACCAGTCAAATACCTGTGGATAAAGAGATACAGCGAAGACGTTGGCGCTGGATAGGACACACACTACGGAAGCCAACAGAGAGTATTACACAAAAGGCCCTTTTTTGGAATCCCCAGGGAAAAAGACAAATAGGAAGACCAAGAAATTCTTGGAGAAGACAGATAGAATCAGAGATGAAGATGATGGAACAATCTTAAAAACATGGAACAATCTTAAAAGAATGGCAAACAACAGAACGGCTTGGAAAATGTTTGTTGAAGACCTATGCTCCACAGGGAGCTGAAAGGACGAAGAAGAATATTGGAAATAAGCTCTCTTTTTGCTTTGGCCTCTTTCAAAACGTTTTCATTACTCTTCTGAGCTGTCCATGGTATTCTCAACATTCTTCTGTAAACTCCAATTTCTACAGCGTCCAGTGATAATCTTGTATGTTGTTTAATTGTCCATGATTTACATCCATACGTTAAGACTGACTCTACATAACATTCAATAACTCTTTTTCTTGTTTCTATTGTTATAAAATGGATTGCATAATCTCCCCCTCCTACGCAGAATGGTTCAGGCAAAGCAGCTTTCCAAAAACTGAGGGGGAGACTGTGCAATCCATTTTTTGGAAAGCTACTTTTACCTGAACCATTCTGCGTCTCACCTCTATTGTACATCTACTATCTGAGGTTACAGGAAATAACAAAACTAACTGGCTAACTTTCACAGTATCAACATCCGATCTGTTGTGGTTATTGTAAGATAATATAATCCTTGGACACGTCAAGGGTCATTAGAGTTGTCGCGTCATTTGGTGGCTATACTCTCAATCATAAATTATTGTATTTAAAAATAGCATGCTTACACGTTATACATAAATATATATAGTTATCGTCATTATCATCGAGTTCCGTGCCTTTTGCAGAACTTTTACATGTATAACAATCACAGCCCGTCTGAAAGAATCTCTGTCTCTAGTCAGATCTTCCACTTCTTCTGTTATCGTGTTCAACGGGGAACTGGTTGTCTATGATGTTGTCTACATTTATTTGTTATTTATTTTATATATGATGTCTAAGTTTATTTATTATTTATTTTATATATGATGTCTAAGTTTATTTGTTATTTATTTTATATATGATGGTTAAGTTTATTTATTATTTATTTTATATATGATGGTTAAGTTTATTTATTATTTATTTTATATATGATGGTTAAGTTTATTTATTATTTATTTTAGATATGATGTCTAAGTTTATTTGTTATTTATTTTATATATGATGGTTAAGTTTATTTATTATTTATTTTATATATGATGGTTAAGTTTATTTATTATTTATTTTAGATATGATGTCTAAGTTTATTTGTTATTTATTTCAGATATGATGTCTAAGTTTATTTGTTATTTATTTTATATATGATTTTGCCTAAGTTTATTTATTATTTATTTTAGATATGATTTTGTCTAAGTTTATTTGTTATTTATTTTAGGTATGCTGCTGTCTAAGTTTAATTAATATTTATTTCAACATTTTCAATAACTGTAAAGCTTCATTGTTTATTTTTTCTTCCCCGTTTCAATTTCTCTCATCCAGCTATTAATATTTAAACTCTTATTTCTAGCACTGCGAATTTATTTACTGTTCTCTTATTTGATGTCCTTTTCTCTTATTTGTTGTAGCTGATAAACGTGGACATTAAACATGCATTACATTTACTTATATTAGGCAATGTAAAAAGCACATACACATACATTAATAACGTACCGTGTGCAAGAACAACTTCAGTAAACAACACTCGTGTCACGGCTATTTTCACTTCAGGCTGAAGCTCTTTTCGATCGTATTAAGCGCCGTCAAATCTTTTTTTTTTTTTAAACTAAGGGACTCGTTTCAGAGCAAACTTTTATTTGTTTACGCTGCGAAAGGTGAGGCATGCGATCGCCGGTACAACAAACGTTTACGCAGTTCACTTCGATTTGCCTCATGAAAACGGAACCAAAGTACGCGCAGTCTAAACTGAGAGTGCAAGACATTACAATAAAAACGTACGGGGCATCTAGTTAAATCTTTTAACTCCGGACGGACTCTCCTGTTTTGATGTGTCCAAATAATGTTATGTAAGGAAAGGACTGCATAAATTCAAATTAAGGAGATGGGGGACTGGTTGGTCTCGAGGCAAAACGCTAGCCTCGAGACATAGAGTTTGTGGGTTCAAATCCCGGATACACTGGGTTCAAATCCCGGATACACTGGTTGGGATTTTTATTTATGATTTCTCTCTGCGGCAACCACCCCTGGTCTCAGCAGCGAGGCCCGGCTTGAAACGTCAATTACCCATGGACGGAAAAAATATGAGTACCTCCGAAGTCGGAGTTATCTGCCTGTGCGGCGAGGGACCCCTGTGCACACGGCTGCCAGGGAAAAATGAATTAACGCGCAAAATTCAGTTCCTAGTCTCTAGGGACTTCGTCAGAGGTAAAAGCTGGCGAACGATAAAAAAAATTAAGGAGAAAACGATTGCTTTTGAGTTCTATAAGCTGAAACATTACAGGCCTCACAGCTCCAGAGCTGAACGTTGTCAGCGACCCACAGCTGATAGCTTGCCAGGATCGGTGAACCAGAACCATCCAGGCCAGAACCATTCAGACCCTGCTCCACATCTCTGTGGTGCCTCTAGTAACAGATAGACCTGTCTAGTCTAGCCAAACATTTGGAAATGTTTTCCCTAGCGTAAACCAGCAGGTAGGGAGCCGCGATAGCTCAGTAGTTAATGAACTAAACTACAAAGGACAAGAGGTAGGGTTCGATCCCAACCGACGGCTTCACACAGCCTTAAAAGGGGGTGGGAAAGTAAAGCGGCACGGGCGTAATACCGACCACATTACCCTAAAAATCATGTGCTGAAGGTCTGTACAAATTATGGTCACTAACACCATATCCCCTATACGCCACTTGGCGTGACGGGGGCTTTACTTTACTTTACTTTACTTTACTTTACTTTACTTTACTTTACTTTACTTTACTTTACTTTACTTTACTTTACTTTACTTTACTTTACTTTACTTTACTTACTAAACCAGCATGTATTGAAAGTCAGAAAGGGTCTATCTGCGATAAGGGTCATGACATCAGCACAAATTGAGCAGCGTCATCTTGTTTTCTTATACCAGGGGCTGGTTCTGTCTGTGACTGAGTATGCACTGGCGACCCTGACCCTCAGAAATATACAAATGGAATGCCTGAAAGGGATTCTAAAATTAGGGAATACGCATAATGCTTGGTTGCACTAAAGATACTGAATGTAGGGTGATCCGCTACCTCCTCGATGTTCTCATCATGGTGGACAGAATAAGACTTTGTCGAGCACGTGCCGATCTTCAATAGTGCAGAGCCAGATAATCCGTTATACTGCGAATTTATGGTTATAAAAAAGCAGCAGGTTACAAATAGGAAAAATCATGGATGGTTCTTGCTCTGAAATTTGTTCAGTAGGTGTGTAGAGGACATAGAACACTGGGGAGATTGGGTACGAGTGACATCAGAGTGTAGTACGTCCTTTCTCGCCGCCATCACGCTGGGCAGAGAATGTAGACATCACAACCCCTTGGTCGTTGGGGCGGAAGTCTTCTTCTTCTACCTTTCAGCTCCCTGTGGAGCATAGGCCTTCAACAAACACTTTCCAAGTCGTTCTGTTTTTTGCCATTCTTTAAGACCGTTCCATGTCTTCCCCATCACCTTTATCTCTGCTTCTATCTGTCTTCTCCAAGAATTCCTTGGTCTTCCTCCTTGTCTTTTTCCCTGGGGATTCCAAAAAGGGCCTTTTGTGTAATACTCCCAGTTGGCTTCCGCAGTGTGTGTCCTATCCAGCGCCATCGTCTTCGCTGTATCTCTTCATCCACTGGTATTTGACTGGTACATTTTCATAATTCTATGTTAGTGATTTTGCCCTGCCATTTCCATCAATTTATTCTGCGTAAGCATCCATTAATGAAAGCCTGTATCTTCATGATTGTCAATTTAGTTGTTCTCCATGCTTCACAGCCTTATAATAAGACTGACTTAACATTGGAGTTGAACATTTTTATTTTAGTATTTAACCTAATTTCTTTGGACTTCCATATGTTTCCCAGTGCAACAAATGCTCTTCTTGCTTTTGATATCCTTATTTTGGTATCATTTTCTGTTCCTCCCTCTTTATCTATATTACTACCCAGATATATGTAAGATTGTACGTCTAGTAGAGGTATTTCTCCTATTTTTATTTGGCTATTGCTAACTGCATTAATTCTCATAATTTTAGTCTTATCTTTATTTATTTTCAGTCCCATCTGTTGTGATCTCTCATCAAGTATGCTCATTTTATCTTGCATCTGTTGATGTTGGGGCGGAAGTACAGACCTTTATTTTTTAGACCTCTTCTGGTAACGACACAGTTATTTACACAGATCCCCATCAAGGCCAGCTCCTTGTCGTGGGGATGGGGCTTAACAGTCACCAGGGACTGAAAATCAAGACTGGCCAGGCCTTCCTACACCCGAGCAAGACCACAGTCTGCTCTAGCAAGTTTAAGTGCTGAAGTCGGAGGCAACCAGCCAAAAGACGCACTACAATAATCAGGATGCCACGCACTCACGCCAATGGGAAGTATGTCTATAACTGCGAATTGATATGACACTCGCCCTGTGATGTACACTTAGGTAGGTGCAGTGTCGAGCCCTCAGCCCCGAAAAGACCCAACCACTAATTTATACAGGAAACGACATTGCAGATAAAGACAATACTTCAGGCGAAGGAAAGACAGATTTACACAGATGGGTCTGTTATTCGGCACGTACGGAGCTCGTGGACGACTTTCACGGTTCATGTTCAAGGCGGAAGTGTGAAGGAAGACAGTGGTGCTTTCGCATTGATTACAAGTAGTTTGAGATTTAAACCGACGCGTTCCGGGTTCACCCAGCCTTTAATGGGTACCTGATTTTTTTATGGGAAAGTAAAGCGGTACCGACCACATTACCCAAAAATCATGTGCCGAAGGTCTGTAAAATTTATGGTCAATAACACCATATTCCCTATACGCCACTTGGCATGACAGGGGTACTTTACTTTTTTATTTTTTTACAAGTAGTCTGACCATGGAAAGTATGGCTGTCACTCAATCATTGGCATGGCTTGAAATACAGATTTATACACATGTGTGTTTCCTCAGTGACTCAATGATTATCTTAGAAAAATCGTACCTGGCTGGGCTCAACCGCAGTGGTTAGAATCTCTGTGGAGACCAAATCTAACAAAAAATCTGCTTCGTGTCAGGGCACGCGGGTGTAAGAGGTAAAGAGCTATGATGACA
The DNA here is from genome assembly GCA_032433765.1 of Megaustenia siamemsis. NCBI lineage: Eukaryota > Metazoa > Mollusca > Gastropoda > Stylommatophora > Ariophantidae > Megaustenia > Megaustenia siamemsis. Next base: position 14,295,113 of record JAVIAB010000008.1, read on the forward strand.
GACTTGCCAATTTGGCTCATGTTTAGTGCCGAAGGATAATGGACTGCGTGACATTCTGAATATCTTCAGAGGAGTAGAACGAAAAATAAAAAAACTCAAAAAAAAAAAATTACACTGCATTCACAACTATGAACAGACTTTACGAACATCATGTAAAGATGGGGGATGCCAGACGGGTACGCTAAGCAGGAATCCAAAGAAAACTTGTCAACCAACACGCGCGAAGGCGCGCCTCATAGCACCAGAGCTGAAAGTTGTCAGCGACCCATAGCTGATGGCTTGCCAGGATCGGTGAACCAGAACCATCCAGACCCTGCTCCACCTCTCTGTGGTGCCTCTAGTAACAGACTAACCTGTCTAGTCTAACCAAACGAGTAGGGATCGAAGAGGGAAGACAACTCGGTACTAAAAAATGTCGTGCTGAAGTCGGATGTGTTGGGCCGCAATGCGCAAATATCAGAGTTATACTGCAAACCACAACACAACGTACACACGCCCACTTAACGTCCTTTTAAGGGCGGATGACGAAGAGATGTACTCCATTAGTCATCGGGCGAACGCAAACAAGCAACCAGCACAACATCGATGTCATTAGTCGCTACACTTTGAGGTATATACTTCAAGTACATATCGAAAGACCTGACCACTTTATGGATTTGCCCGATATGCAATAAGAATGGGATATCGACTAAACTAATGTTCAGTTATACTAATAGTATCCTTAAGTTCAACATACTCACTTTAGGAATGCAAGGAGAAGAGGTAGGGTTCCGATCCTGACCGACGGCTTCTAGGTTCACCCAGACTTAAATGTATACCGTAATTTTTTTCTGGAAAAGTAAAGCGGCACGGGCGTAAAACCAAAAAACATCATGTGCCAAAGGTATTTTTTGTGTTGTTTGTTTGTTCCTGCTGAAGGCCTATTGAACCGAAACGTCGTTCAAATCTGTGTCGTCTACTAACCACGTAAAGCTTTTACCATACCATTTTTTCTATTTTTTTTTTCAATTTTCCCTCTATAAAAAATACGGGCACTGACACCACATTCCCTATACGTCATGAAGCGTGACGAGGCTCTTTCTTTTTCTTTCTTAAACAAATAGTTGACATTCAAAAGTTTAAGTCAATAGTTGAAGCTTCATTCAACGGTTTCGGTCTGTCCTCAATGTACGAATGGAAACATACATTCATACCAGCTAGGATTTAGAGCTTGCTAAAGGTTTCGCTTCACCAGCAGCACCAAAAAACAAACTGGGGTTAGGTTTCAGCCGACTCCCAGAATGCAGTAACAGGAACCAGACATCAAAGTCAAGGACAAGTGTCTTGTACGGGTTTACCCAACTTGTCAACAGGTCTGAGAGAGCAACAAGATCTCCGACGCCAGAGCTTATATTAGGAAGATACATAGTGCAACAGGGGAGCCGCGATAGCTCAGTGGTTAGTGAGATGGACTACAAAGGACAAGAGGTAGGGTTCGATCCCAATCGACGGCTTCCGGTTCACCCCGCCTTTAATGGGTACCGGATTTTTTTCTGGAAAGTAAAGCGGCACGGGGTAATACCGACCACATTACCCCGAAAATCATGTGCCGAAGGTCTGTAAAATTTATGGTCACTAACACCATATTCCCTATACGCCACTTGGCGTGACGGTGATACTTTTTTTACTTACATGGTGCAACAAAGATTGGAAGTTTTACCACGAAAGTGAAGGTATATAATAACAACGGTTATGGTTAGTCGAAGGCCCTGGTAATCACGTGCCAAATCCGAATGCTTAAAATCATCCATAATTGCTCAACCGTGCCAGAGGAATCATCCGTGCCAGTGGAATCATCCGAATTAAAATCCGTAATTGCTCAACCGCCCGTGCCAGAGGAATCATCCGAATTAAAATCCATAACTGCTCAACCGCCCGTGCCAGAGGAATCATCCGAATTAAAATCCATAACTGCTCAACCGCCCGTGCCGTGCCAGACCGCCCGTGCCAGAATCATCCGAATTAAAATCCATAACTGCTCAACCGCCCGTGCCAGAGGAATCATCCGAATTAAAATCCATAACTGCTCAACCGCCCGTGCCAGAGGAATCATCCGAATTAAAATCCATAACTGCTCAACCGCCCGTGCCAGAGGAATCATCCGAATTAAAATCTCATCTCAATGAGGTATCCAAACAAAAAAAGGCAACTCTGAAGGATTTCCCCATCAGAGTAACCACAGCACACGTCAAAAACATAACGCCGAGCGGCACAGAAAGTGAACGCAGCTGAACTGTCTTTCGTCATACGATATCATCATGCATCATAAACAATCGGAATATCGAAACACGATCCGGATGAAACACACAGCTCACGGTGTACACAGAGCACGAAACTCAGTAGCTCCGGCAACAAGCCGGACTTGAAACATGAGGAAATTGCAACAAGGAACACTTTTCAGACTGAGCATCAACGGTACCTGCCGCCTATCCGATATATTGACCAGAAGTCCGACAATAGCTCATATCCTATTGTACAGTAGTGAGATACGGACAAAATTATTTTATTTATTCTCTTTTGTGTCCTTTTTTCATATTCTTCTATCCATGCACATTAAAAAAAAATCAATTTTCTTCTCCGATTTCTTATTTAGATGTCCATGTTTCTGGACTATACAGGTTTATTGAGTAGATGCTGCACTCTTTATTATTATTATCACCAGATTTAATTATGGTTTTATGTGAGTATATCTTTCATTTTGCTAACGCCCTTTTTGCCATTCCAATTTGTATTAATTCATCTCTACATTACACGTTCTATAACTCGTTACGATATGACGAAGATATGCCAACCGGTATGGCATATGGACTAGATATGAATATCAACAAGACTAAAACTATGATCATAAATAAAGAAAATACTCAAAACCTACAAGTGGATATCAAAATTGAAGGAATAGACCTGGAGACTGTTCAGAACTACAACTACCTTGGACATACTATAACCAGTGATGGTAAATGTACAACTGAAATAAACAAAAGAATAGGAATGGCAAAAAGTAATTTTAATGTCAGGAAGAACATACTAACATCAATACAAATAACACCAGGGCTAAAACTAAGAATGACAAAATATTACATCTTCTCAATATTCCTGTATGGTGCAGAAACATGGACATTAGACAAGAAAACAGAACAGAGAATTGAAGCCTTTGAAATGTGGATATATAGAAGAATAGGTAGAATTGGATGGAAGGAAAAGAAAAACAAACGATGAAGTCTTAAAACAACTAAAAATGAAAAGAGAACTACTAAACACAAGTCAAACAAGACAAATGCGATTTTTGGGCCATGTTAAAAGACACAAGATCCTACTAAAAGTAATCCTGGAGGGGAAAATACAAGGTAAAAGAGGCAGACCAAGACTAACATGGACGAGTAACATCAAAAGACTGAAAAAACCAGCCTATGACGACCTACACCATCAAAGCAAGAGATAGAGCAGAATGGTGCTCCATGGTAGACAACCTTCGTTGCGGAGATGGTACATGATGATGAAATCATGGTTTCCTCCCCTGCCTGGTTAGGCGTACGGGAAATATGGCGTCAGTCTGTGACTATATTTTTCCATGACCACGGCATATTTTTGGCTGATGTGGTCGGTATCATGCCAGGTCACCCGAACTTCCCATAACATTTTCTGGAACCCATTTTTAGAGGCTGGGTGAACACCGGAGCCTTGTCTGTCATTAAAAACAAAATCAACCAACTTTGGAAATTGAACTTCCTGGACCCTTCTGATCTGGAAGCAAGTGTCCTAACAACTTGGCCAGTGAGATTCCAAAAAATGAATAACTGACTTTGTTGCTGCTTTTGTGGCTGATCTTTGGGACTGGCACCAGCAGGATTCCAAAAATAAAGTGATGATAAATGAAACAAACCACGTTGGGAGGGACGATAAATGAAACAACCCACGTGGAGAGGGATATAAATGAATCAATTCAAAGTGGAAGGGATAATTGAATCAACTAGCAGTGGGAGGGATGATAAATGAATCAACTCATAGTGGTAGGGATGATAATTGAATCAGCTTGCAAGTGGGAGGAATGATAAATGAATCAGCTCGCAAGTGGGAGGGATGATAAATGAATCAGCTCAGTGGGAGGGATGATAAATGAATCAGCTCAGTGGGAGGGATGATAAATGAATCAGCTCACAGTGGGAGGGATGATAAATGAATCAGCTCACAGTGGGAGGGATGATAAATGAATCAGCTCAGTGGGAGGGATGATAAATGAATCAGCTCATGTTGGGGAGGATGACAAATGAATCAACCCATGTTGGGAGGGACGATAAATGAAACAACCCATGTTGGGAGGGACGATAAATGAAACAACCCATGTTGGGAGGGACGATAAATGAAACAACCCATGTTGGGAGGGACGATAAATGAATCAACTCATGTTGGAAGGGACGATAAATGGATCAACTCATGTTGGGAGGGACGATAAAATAAACTACCCACGTGGAGAGGGATAATAAATGAATCAACTCACAGTGAGAGGGATGATAAATGGATCAACCCATAGCGATAGTGAAGATCAATGAATCAACTCACAGCAGAAGTGATGATAAATGTAACAAATCAGTCAGAGGATGATAAATGAATCAACTTGCAGTGGAGGGATGATAAATGAATCAACTCACAGTGAAAAGGGTGATAAATGAATCAACTAGCAGTGGGAGGGATGATAAATGAATCAGCTCGCAAGTGGGAGGGATGATAATTGAATCAACTCACAGTGGAAGGGATGATAATTGAATCAACTTGCAAGTGGGAGGGATGATAAATGAATCAGCTTACAGTGGGAGGGATGATAAATGAATCAACTCATGTTGGGAGGGATGATAAATGAATCAACCCATGTTGGGAGGGATGATAAATGAATCAGCTCGCAAGTGGGAGGGATGATAAATGAATCAGCTCAGTGGGAGGGATGATAAATGAATCAGCTCGCAAGTGGGAGGGATGATAAATGAATCAACTCACAGTGGGAGGGATGATAAAATGAATCAACTCACAGTGGAAAGGATGATAATTGAATCAACTAGCAGTGGGAGAGATGATAAATTAATCAACTCACAGTGGGAGGGATGATTAATGAAACAGCTCACAAGTGGGAGGGATGATAATTGAATCAACTCACAGTGGAAGGGATGATAATTGAATCAACTTACAGTGGGAGGGATGATAAATGAATCAACTCATGTTGGGAGGGATGATAAATGAATCAACCCATGTTGGGAGGGATGATAAATGAATCAGCTTGCAGTGGGAGGGATGATAAATGAATCAACTCACAGTGGGAGGGATGATAATTGAATCAACTAGCAGTGACAGGGATGATAATTTAATCAACTTGCAGTGGAAAGGATGAATAAAAGATGATGGTATTGGACTAGACACACAATTCAAAAATCAACTAAAAGGGTTACCTGACAAGCTCTCATCTAAGAGAAAACAAAGGTTGTTAAATGGAGATGAAATGGAAGCTTTGAGAAAAGATATCACAAAGTGCACATGGTGAGACTGAAAGAAACATAAAAAAACAGAAAGGATTTGATCTAATTTGTTGATGGCCTCTATTCCACTCATTATCATCATGTGCCATACTAGTTGGCATAGGCGATCATGCCCTTCCACAATTCTCTATCAACAGTACATCGCATCAATTTTGCTGTTGACTGTTATTCATGCCATGGCACCAAGCTATCTAGTATCTTATCTCATTGTCGTTCACGATCGTTCTTTCCCTGTATTTTATAAGTTGTAACCAAGTATCTTTCTCATTTTTATTGACAGATTTGTTGCATAAGATATTTTTCATTTTCTGAAATGATGTTATTATTGTGCCCAAGTATTTCAAACGTTGTACTTGTTTCAGATTTGTCTCGTTTATTTTATGCTGCATGATGGTGGTGATTGTTTCTTCGATATAACCATTACTTCTGTTTTCTTACTATTCAGACTGAGACCTTTCTTGTTGCTTTCTTTTACTATTATGTCTATCATTTCTTGTAGTTCATTCTCTGTCTCTGCTATTAAGACTGTGTCATTTGCATATCACAAATTATCTTAAATTAATTTATTTAATCATCATCTTTAATTAATTATCTTTCTTGAAAAATATCTTATGCAACAAATCTATGTCAATAGAAATGAGAAAGAGAGTTCATCGGTGCTATATAGAACCAATTCTGACCTATGGAAGCGAATCATAGACAGTAGACAAACAAATGAAAAGACGATTAGAGGCCACAGAGATGGGATTTCTCAGAAGAATCTTGAAAGTTCCCTGGACAGATAAAAAGACCAATGAGGAAGTTCTCAAAGAGGCCAACACAAAAAGGGAGCTCTTAAAAAACATCAGAAAGAAGCAATCAACATTTTTTGGGCACATCATGAGAAGAGGAAAGTTGGAATACTTGGTTACAACTGGCAAAATAAAAGGAAAGAGAGATCGCGGACGACAAAGAGAGAAAATACTGGACAGCTTGGTGTCATGGCATGGAAAACAGCCAACAACAGAACTGATACGATGCACTGTAGATAGAAGATTGTGGAGGGACATGATCACCTACGCCAACCGGTATGGCACATGATGACGATGAACCAAGTATTCCAACTTTCCTCTTCTCATGATGTGCCCGAAAAATGTTGATTGTTTCTTTCTGATGTTTTTTAGGAGCTCCTTTTTTGCAGTGGCCTCTTAGAGAATGTCCTCATTGGTCTTTTTAGCTGTCCAGGGAGCACTCAACAGAGAAATCCCATCTCTGTGGCCTCTAATTGTCTTTTCATTTGTATCTACTGTCCATGATTCACTTCCATGGGTCAGTATTAGCTCTACATAGCACCAATGAACTCTCTAAGTTCTATTGACATAGATTTGTTGCACAAAACGTTTTTAATTGTCTGAAATGCTTTTTCAGCCTGAGCTATTCTGCTTTTTTTTTATTTCTGTGGTGCATCCTCCATCTGATGTTATTATTGTGCTCAAGTATTTGACTCTCTGAACTTGTTTCAGATTTGTCCTGTTTATTTTTATGTTGCATGCTGGTGACGATTGTTTCTTCGATACAACCATTTTAAAAATTCCAATATAGGGGGAAAATAGCCACAATAAAACAGATGTACCGTGACTCAACAAAAATTGTAAAAAAATATTTTTTAAAGTGGTATAAGTTGTACTATACTTTATTTACACAAGATTAGTACATTGCACACAAATGATGTTTGGTAATTAACTTTGTTTACCATAAGGCAATGTGATTGGCTGTAAACAAAATGCAGTTTGATTGGCTGTAAGCAAAATGCAATTTGATTGGCTGTAAGCAAAATGCAATTTGATTGGCTGTAAGCAAAATGCAGTTTGATTGGCTGTGATCATAAAACAGATTATATCATAACCAAAGTGCATTATGACTGACAGTACAATTGAACAACAGGGTGTTAGGGAAATTCAAATGAAAATATAATATAGTTCAATCTTGTAAATTTTCCAGATTGACTGACTCAATCATGATTACCTCATTCACAATAAACTGCAGAGGATCTTCTGTCCTCTACATGCAAATGTTTTGAGCATTGAAAGAGCTGGTAGCTTTGCTATGAAAAGGCACAAACAACGACAAGGCAGATAAAACTTACAATAAAAATATATAACAAAATTGTAACAACAGAAGACATGTAATCAAATCAAAGAATTTCAATACCTAGGCAATACCTTTACTGACAAAGGTGGTGCTGAAGTCAGATGTGTTGGGCTGAAAGGCGTGAATATAACAGTTTTACTGCAAACCACAACACGAAAAAGACACACCCACTTAATGTTCTTTTAGGGGTGGATGGCAAAGAGGTGTGATCCTTTAGTCATCGGGTGAACGCGAACCAACCAATCGACTACGGCACATTAGACAAAGACACCAAAATCTTAATCCAGAAAACATCAATTTCATAATGCATAGAAAATGAATTTAAGACTAGCGCAGAAATAAGAGAAATGACAAAGCATCCAAAAATATCTGTAATCAAGAGAAGTTGGCTGTACGTTGACTATGTGATGAGAAGAGACAACAAGAGAAGAAGGTGGCTGTATGTTGACTATGTGATGAGAAGAAACAACAAGAGAAGAAGGTGGGTGTATGTTGACCATGTGATGAGAAGAGACAACAAGAGAAGAAGGTGGCTGCATGTTGACTATATGATGAGAAGAGACAACAAGAGAAGAAGGTGGCTGCATGTTGACTATATGATGAGAAGAGACAACAAGAGAAGAAGGTGGCTGTATGTTGACTATATGATGAGAGGAGACAACAAGAGAAGAAGGTGGCTGCATGTTGACTATATGATGAGAAGAGACAACAAGAGAAGAAGGTGGCTGTATGTTGACCATGTGATGAGAGGAGACAAAAAGAGAAGAAGGTGGCTGCATGTTGACCATGTAATGAGAAGAGACAACAAGAGAAGAAGGTGGCTGTATGTTGACTATATGATGAGAGGAGACAACAAGAGAAGAAGGTGGCTGCATGTTGACTATATGATGAGAAGAGACAACAAGAGAAGAAGGTGGCTGTATGTTGACCATGTGATGAGAGGAGACAAAAAGAGAAGAAGGTGGCTGCATGTTGACCATGTAATGAGAAGAGACAACAAGAGAAGAAGGTGGCTGTATGTTGACCATGTAATGAGAAGAGACAACAAGAGAAGAAGGTGGCTGTATGTTGACCATGTGATGAGAAGAGACAACAAGAGAAGAAGGTGGCTGTATGTTGACCAATTAAATATGATGAGAAAAGACCACGTGCTCAACACAGAGAAAGGTGCCAGGTTAAAAAGAGGCAAATCATGGGTGGGCAGAGCAGAAGATGTCATCAAACAGGTCTGTGGGCTTACCAATATCAGCGTTGGTGAGGAGTGGATACCGGTGCCTACGTCATTCAAGGGGACTTTCTCGTGTATTGTCACACTGGACAGGAAAAGTAGGGAACAGAACCCGGTCGTGGTTAATGCTGAGGTCAACGGTCTCATCTGCGATAACACCGATGAGAAAGATGTAGTCATCTATACAGACGGATCTGTAAGACGACACCAAAGAAGTGCATGGGCATTTACAGCACGCTTGGCAGGCAGAATAGTCAAAGAAGACAGTGGTGCATACGTCATGACCACGAGTAGCATGACAATGGAGGCGACGGCAGTGACCAATGCATTCAAATGGTTAGAATCACAAGATTACACCCACGCATGTATACTGAGTGATTCGATGAGCATGATTAAAAAAGTGGAGGCGGGCTCTATAGGCATGCAATGGGTAGAGTCGTTGCAGAAATCCAAAATACGTAAGGTCACTTTTGTCTATGTCCCTGGACATGCAGGAGTACGGGCAAATGAAAGAGCGGACAGGTTGGCTAGCTGCGCTGTCGTTGAGGATGGGCAACCAATGGATCGGGCGGACATCATCAATGCCCTCCGAGATGTGGGAAGAGCACAGGACTTCGACAAACACAGATCCACGTCACTTCTTCGGATGATGGAAACGGGAGTTAAGAAGGGCACAGCCAGAAATGAGAAACTTAGTGGCCGTGTAAGAAGACTTATCAACCAACATAGAACTGGAGTCGTTAGTCGCTGGACACTGTGGGACTTGCTGAGGAGGGGATCTGAGCACCTATGGACATGTTCGGAGTGCAATGATGATGACCCACAAATAACGCAAATGTTGACCATGTGATGAGAAGAGACAACAAGAGAAGAAGTTCGTTGTATGTTGACCATGTGATGAGAAGAGACAACAAGAGAAGAAGTTCGTTGTATGTTGACCATGTGATGAGAAAAGACAACAAGAGAAGAAGTTCGTTGTATGTTGACCGTGTGATGAGAAGAGACAACAAGAGAAAAAGTTCTTTGTATGTTGACCATATGATGAGAAGAGACAACAAGAGAAAAAGTTCTTTGTATGTTGACCATATGATGAGAAGAGACAACAAGAGAAAAAGTTCATTGTATGTTGACCATATGATGAGAAGAGACAACAAGAGAAGAAGTTCTTTGTATGTTGACCATGTGATGAGAAGAGACAACAAGAGAAGAAGTTCTTTGTATGTTGACCGTGTGATGAGAAGAGACAACAAGAGAAGAAGTTCTTTGTATGTTGACCATGTGATGAGAAGAGACAACAAGAGAAGAAGTTCTTTGTATGTTGACCATGTGATGAGAAGAGACAACAAGAGAAGAAGTTCTTTGTATGTTGACCATGTGATGAGAAGAGACAACAAGAGAAGAAGTTCTTTGTATGTTGACCATGTGATGAGAAGAGACAACAAGAGAAGAAGTTCTTTGTATGTTGACCATGTGATGAGAAGAGACAACAAGAGAAGAAGTTCTTTGTATGTTGACCATGTGATGAGAAGAGACAACAAGAGAATCTCAAAGTGAGCACTCAAATGGGAATCAGAAGATAACAGAAAAAGAGGCTGGCAGTGAGAAATACAATAAAGAACACTGAGGTGAGAAGCAACAACGGCAGGCAACAACTCCCTTGCTGAGGTTAAGAGGCTCATCCAGAACAGGGATGTGTGACAAAATACAATGCTGGTCCTACTCAAGGTTTGATAATAGCAAAAATTGTTGGACATGGAAAGTAGAATTTCTGCCCTATATTCTGTCTTAGGCTGGAAAGGATGACAGACAGACATGCTCCATTCTATTATTTGTTTTCTAGTACGAAGACAAGGATTAGAAGACACTTGCAATGTCTGTCCTTGTTTGCCTACAAGTCTCAAAGTGTAAAATCACATCACCGTGTGAAATGAGAGTTCTTAAATGTTATGTAGAGCCAGTCTTAACATATGGATGTGAATCATGGACAATAGCACATCAGACAAGAAAATCACAGGAGTCTGTAGAAGTGTGGTTTTACAGAAGAATGTTGAGAATACCATGGACAGCTAAGAAGAGTAATGAAAATGTTTTGAAAGAGGCCAAAGCAAAAAGAGAGCTAATTTCCAAAATTAGGAAGAAACAATCATCATTTTTTGGCCATGTAATAAATTGAGAGCAGCTGGAATTTATTGTAACAACTGGGAAAATTGAGGGACGAAGAGATAGAGGGAAGCAAAGAGAAAAGATACCAGACAGCTAAAGAGAATGGCTTGGCAGAAGGTCAATAACAGAAATGATAAATAACTGTCATGATCGAAGGTTGTGGAGAGACATGATCACCTTCGCCAGCAGGCCCAGTACTTGATGATGATGTGGTGAAATGAGAGGCACAAGAAATACAACAAACAAAACAAAGATGAAGTTAAAAATAAGTGTCTGCAATAAAATGTAGAGACAATTTCAGTCAATGATTATCATCATTAGATGCCATGCCTGTTGGTGGAGGTGATGTCTCTCCATAATTTTTTATCTTTACAACTGTTTATCAATCGGTTGCTGACTTCCTATCAAACCACAAATGGTGATATCTATCTATCTATTGACCTTTAGAGCCGTAGCCACTCCATAGGGCGTAGACCAAGATACTCCTTCTCTTATCTGAATTTTTATTCTAGCAGTTTTCAATTCTTTTAAAGATATTTTATCAAATCTCGCCATTTGTCTCTGTTCTGTGCAAGCAGCTCTATCTCATTGAGGGAGCCGATTCCTGCTGCTCTTGCCTCTCTCATCAATGTTCTTCTCAGTGTCTCTCTGGGTTTTCCTCTTTTTTTTCTGATGGTGATATATATAATGTCAAAGAATTAAATTGCTTTGGACATCTCTCCCGAATGAAACTCAACCAAGCTGCATTAGGAGTATACTATCTATCTATTGACGTTTCAAGCCATAGTCCGACCATAGGGCATAGACTCAGATACTCTGTCCCTGTTTCAAAATGTTCTTTCTAGCAGTTTCAATCATTGCAACGATCTTTTATCAAATCTCGCCATTTGTCTCTGTTCTGTCCAAGCATCTTGATCTTATTGAGGGAGCTGATTCCTGCTGTCTTTGCCCCTTAGATCAATGTTCTTCTCAGTGTATCTCTGGGTCAGCCACTTTTTCCTCCTGCCTGTTGTTTCCCACTTGAGGGCTTGATTTGCTATTTCGTTATTATCTCTTCTCATCACATGTCCAACATATATCCATCGTCTTTTCTTGATTATTGATATTAGTGGTTGATTGGAGATTTCTCAATTTCCTCATTAGTTTTGAATTCGTTGCACGCTATACCAAGTATTTTCAGGCGTATACTACACTGAAACATCAGTCCCCAAGGCAAAGGAATGACCCAGGTTTAGGTGGATAGACAGAATCAGTCGCTAAATAATTTTTAGATAACAACAACTCAAGCTACACAGGGAGTAATGTCCAGATAATTACACATACCTCCTTTTTACAACCCCTCACTTTACAAGCAGTCGGACTTTAGGAAAAATAAATGGAACATGCAAGATAGTCTATTAAGACAGCAATATCCATTCAGTGATGGTACTAAGATAAGGGTGAGACAGCAATATCCATTCAGTGATGGTACTAAGATAAGGGTAAGAGAGCAATATCCATTCAGTGATGGTACTAAGATAAGGGTAAGACAGCAATATCCATTCAGTGATGGTACTAAGATAAGGGTGAGACAGCAATATCCATTCAGTGATGGTACTAAGATAAGGGTAAGACAGCAATATCCATTCAGTGATGGTACTAAGATAAGGGTGAGACAGCAATATCCATTCAGTGATGGTACTAAGATAAGGGTAAGACAGCAATATCCATTCAGTGATGATACTAAGATAAGGGTAAGACAGCAATATTCATTCAGTGATGATACTAAGATAAGGGTAAGACAGCAATATCCATTCAGTGATGATACTAAGATAAGGGTGAGACAGCAATATCCATTCAGTGATGATACTAAGATAAGGGTAAGACAGCAATATTCATTCAGTGATGATACTAAGATAAGGGTAAGACAGCAATATCCATTCAGTGATGATACTAAGATAAGGGCATGACAATTAACATAATCTGTAATCTGGTGAACGTAAGGACTTTAATCAATATTATTTACAAGCAGGTGAAGATAACTGATTTCAAAGTCTTTTTTTTATTATTGATGATTGAGAATATTACAGACACGGATCACAAGATGGTTAAGATCGCACTAAGACAGCCAAAAATAAAGAGAATATACGAAAACAAACAAATGAAGTGAAAAGAACAGACAATAAAAAAAAACAATTAAAATATCAAGAAAGAAGGAAAACCCTAGAAGAAAAACTAACAGAGGAATTCAAGAAACTCCCTAACGAAGTATGCACAGTAGAAGAAGAGTGGAAACAATTTAAGGAAACAGTAACCAACATCTCTAAAACAGTTTGTGGAACGAAGCTAAGAACAAGAGAAGGGAAAAAGAGCACCCCGTGGTGGAAGGAAACAATCAGAGAAGCAATTAAAGAAAAGAAGAAACTTTTAAAATTGGAGGGAGAATAAGAACCAAGAAAAATATGCCTTAGTTCGAAAAAGAGTTAAAATTTTGATCAAAGAAGCTAGGCAAAAGAATTGGACAGAATTCTGACAAAACATGAGCAGGGACTTCAAGACAGCCACAAGAGATTTCTACAAAGCAGTAAAAGCCACAAGAGCGAGAAAAGAAAACCATGATCCTAATGAGCTGATAAATGACAAAGACGGACAGTCAATATCAAATAACCAATGTATGCAACAGAGATAGAAAGAATATTTTGAAGACCTGTTAAACATACCAACTACCAATAAGACAACAAAAACCACGCTAGAACTCATAAATACTGAACCCAACATCATGAAAGAGGAAATTGAAGAAGTAATCAAATATGCACCAAGAAGTAAAGCACCAGGGATAGATAACATACCAATAGAAATAATAGCAGCAGCAGGAGAAACAGGAATGCAATGGCTGCACAGAATATTTAATGCAGCATGGCACCAACAAGCCCCAGAAGACTGGCAACAGGCAATCATCATACCAATATGGAAAAAGAAAGGTAGCAAAAGAGACTGCAATCAATATAGAGGTATATCTCTTCTCAGCCATGTAGGAAAGCTATATGCCAAAATCTTGGAAAAAAGGCTGAGACCAATAATAGAGCTACAGTTAAGCGATTCTCAAATTGAGTTCCGAAAAAAACAGAGGATGTACTGACGCACTATTCACACTAAAACAGCTTGCAGAAAAAACGACAGAACACAATCAAAACTTATACACAGCCTTCATTGACCAGGAAAAAACATTCGACAGAGTAAACAGAGAACAACTTTTTGAGATACTAACAATATACGGAGTAAGCCAACATCTAACCAACCTTATTAAAAGTCTCTATGTCAACAGCAGCTGCAGGGTCAGAACAGCGGCAGGCTACACAGACCATTTCGAAGTTAGATCAGGTGTAAGACAGGGGTGCGTACTAGCCCCCCCTACTGTTTATTACATACATGGACCATATATGCAAGCTAGCCAACCCATCAGAGACAGAGGAGATCAACGAGCTTTTATTTGCAGACGATCAGGCACTAATACATGAAACAATAGAAGACTTACAAGAACACTTAAACAAACTCAACATCTCAGGCACAAAATACAACATGAAAATCAACATCAACAAAACAGAAGTCATGAATGTCGCCAAAAATAAACAGAACATCAACATAACTATAGAAGGCAGACAACTAAAACAAGTAGAGGAATTCAAATACCTAGGAAGTCTAATGACAAACGATAATTCTCAAACGGCAGAGATAGAATCAAGATGCAACAAAGCTTATCAAATCATTGGACAATTATCACCAATATTGTCCAACAAGGAAATAACTCTGGCGGCAAACGAGCACTATACAATACAATCTTCATCCCAACATTGTGCTACCAATGCCAGACCTGGACTCTAGATGCAAGAACAATAAGAAAAATAACCTCTACAGAGATGAAATGTGTTAGACGAATGACAGGAAACAGTCTGAGAGATAAGATCAGAAATGAAGAACTGAGAAAAAGCTAGGAATAGCCCCCACCATAGAATATATAAGGAAACAACAGATAAAATGGTTTGGCCATGTGACAAGGCAGAAAGAACAAAACACAACACAACGAGCCTTCAACAAACGTTGTGAGAACACCAGACCCAAGGGTCGACCACGAAAAAGATGGGTCGATGGAATATTAGAAGTACTAGGAAACATAACAGCAGCTGAGGCGAACAGAAGAGCAAAAGACCGCAAACTATATTTCCCCTGAAGCTGAAAGGCAGATGAGGAAGGAATGAAGAGGAAGAAGATGATTGAGAATAGAGATATGGAATGTATTTATATATTGATGATTCTGTTATAGAGCAGCTGTGACAGAACTGGTCCAGTAAGGTTTAGAAATCAAGTTTGTTGCACTGACCGACCAGCTTTTAGATTCAGCCTCAAATTGATGCAAAAGATTTTCTCTGCTAAAGAAAGGTGACCTGACAAAGCTGTGACAATTAAACTTCAAAATGTGTCAATGGTCATAATTTCAAAATATGTCAATGCGCGTAGCTTCAAAATGTGTCAATGGTCATAACTCCAAAATGTGTCAATGGTCATAACTCCAAAATGTATCAATGGGCATAACTCCAAAATGTGTCAATGGTCATAACTCCAAAATGTGTCAAATGGTCGTAACTCCAAAATGTGTCAATGGTCATAACTCCAAAATGTGTCAATGGTCATAACTTCAAAATGTGTCAATAGTCATAACTCCAAAATGTGTCAATGGTCATAACTCCAAAATGTGTCAATGGTCATAACTCCAAAATGTGTCAATGGGCGTAACTCCAAAATGTGTTAATGGGCGTAACTCCAAAATGTGTCAATGGGCGTAACTCCAAAATATGTCAATGGTCATAATTCCAAAATATGTCAATAGTCATAATTCCAAAATATGTCAATAGTCATAATTCCAAAATATGTCAATAGTCATAATTCCAAAATATGTCAATAGTCATAATTCCAAAATGTGTCAATAGTCATAATTCCAAAATGTGTCAATAGTCATAATTCCAAAATGTGTCAATGGGCATAACTCCAAAATGTGTCAATAGTCATAACTCCAAAATATGTCAATGGTCATAATTCCAAAATATGTCAATAGTCATAATTCCAAAATATGTCAATAGTCATAATTCCAAAATGTGTCAATAGTCATAATTCCAAAATGTGTCAATAGTCATAATTCCAAAATGTGTCAATGGGCATAAGCATACTCCAAAATGTTCCAACAGCCACAAAAGCTAACATTATATTTCTTAGGAAAAAAAAACAACAAAATAATTTCTCTTTCTTCTTCTAGACCTAAAGTACCTATAAGTTATACTCTCCATCATCTACAATAACCAAGATATAAATTGTACAAAGTGATATTTGATTTACCAAAGAAATTAATCAATTACAAAAAAAAAAAAAAAACACTGATAACTGCAGAATGTAAAATAATTACAGAAAAAAAAATTATTATTGCGGTAAACAAGGGAGATCAGATTTGATCAACAATATGTTCAGCAAGAAAAAAAAAGAAAATTTTCTCTGGGTTAATCTGTGAGTCTCTTCAGACACACTGAGAAATTCTGTTCATGACTTCTTCAAAGTCTTTGATCCTGTTCTTTATTTGAGGATGCTGTTCATTAAAATGTATCCACGTTCTGGACCAGTAGGTTAGATTTTTTATCATACCCTCAAGGTGTATACGTTGAAACATATCATTATCAGGTACCGGGCCTACTGGCGTAGGTGATCATGTCTCTCCACAACTTTCGATCTCAACAGTTCTTTATCATTTCTGTTGTTGACCTTCCGCCAAGCCATTCTCTTAAGCTGTCTGGTATTTTCTCTCTTTGCTTCCCTCTATCTCTTCGTCCCTCAATTTTCCCAGTTGTTACAATATATTCCAGTTGTTCTATTCTCACTACATGGCCAAAAAATGATGATTGTTTATTCTTAATATTGGAAATTAGCTCTCTTTTTGCTTTGACCTCTTTCAGAACATTTTCATTACTCTTCTTAACTGTCCATGGTATTCTCAACATTCTTCTGTAAAACCATATTTCTACAGACTCCGGTAATTTTCTTGTCTGTTATCCATTGAAGGTTGGCTACCATGGAGCGCCATTCCACTCTGTCTCCTGCTTTGATGGTGCAGATTGTCATAGGCTGACTTGTCCATCTTTTGATGTAACTCGTCCATGTTAGTTGTGGTCTGCCTCTTTTACCTTGTATTTTCCCTTCCAATATTAATTTTATTAGGCTGTTGTGTCTTTTAACATGACCCAAAAATTTCATTTGTCTTACCACATTGATTCATCAACCATTTGCTTTGTGAATCAGATCAACCATTTGCTTTGTGAATCAGATCAACCATTCGCTTTGTGAATCAGATCAACCATTCGCTTTGTGAATCAGATCAACCATTCGCTTTGTGAATCAGATCAACCATTTGCTTTGTGAATCAGATCAACCATTCTCTTTGTGAATCAGATCAACCATTCTCTTTGTGAATCAGATCAACCATTCACTTTGTGAATCAGATCAACCATTCACTTTGTGAATCAGATCAACCATTCGCTTTGTGAATCAGATCAACCATTCGCTTTGTGAATCAGATCAACCATTCGCTTTGTGAGCTTTTAAAATCAGGAGCCCAGGAAAATGAGCTTTTACGGGTTGAGGGGGTCAAGGAGAACAATTTTTTTATCCTTTCACAACTTCCCCGCTGTCACTTTTATTGCTGCTAGGACAAAAGAAAATCTCTGAGTCACCACTGCCCTCATTTATAATAAAAAAAAATAAAAATGGTATCACACTCAAGACTGGATTTATTTCCCAAGCCTGGATTTATTTCCCAACCCTGGCCTGGATTTATTTCCCAAGCCTGGATTTATTTCCCAAGCCTGGGGTTTATGCCTGGATTTATTTCCTAAACCTGGATTTATTTCCCAAGCCTGGGTTTATTTCTTAACCCTGGATTTATTTCCTAAACCTGGAATTATTTCCCAACCCTGGGATTATTTCTTAACTCTGGATTTATTTCCCAAGCCTGGGTTTATTTCCCAAGCCTGGGTTTATTTCCCAAGCCTGGGTTTATTTCCCAAGCCTGGGTTTATTTCTTAAGCCTGGGTTTATTTCCTAAACCTGAATTTATTTCCCAAGCCTGGGTTTATTTCTTAAGCCTGGGTTTATTTCCCAAGCCTGGGTTTATTTCCCAAGCCTGGGTTTATTTCCCAAGCCTGGGTTTATTTCTTAAGCCTGGGTTTATTTCCTAAACCTGAATTTATTTCCCAAGCCTGGGTTTATTTCTTAAGCCTGGATTTATTTCCCAAGCCTGGATTTATTTCCCAACCCTGGGGTTTATTTCCCAACCCTGGGGTTTATTTCCCAAGCCTGGGTTTATTTCCCAAGCCTGGATTTATTTCCCAAGCCTGGGTTTATTTCCTAAGCCTGGGTTTATTTCCCAAGCCTGGATTTATTTCCCAACCCTGGGATTTATTTCCCAACCCTGGGATTTATTTCCCAACCCTGGGGTTTATTTCCCAAGCCTGGATTTATTTCCCAAGCCTGGGTTTATTTCCCAAGCCTGGGTTTATTTCCCAACCCTGGATTTATTTCCCAAGCCTGGGTTTATTTCCCAAGCCTGGGTTTATTTCTTAAGCCTGGGTTTATTTCCCAAACCTGTGTTTATTTACCAGTGAAGCAACATTTTTTTTCAAAACCAACAAGGCTCTAAAAATGGGTACCAGAGATTTTTTTCTGGGACGTAAAGGTAGCTTGGAGTGATGCCCTGCACATCACCCAAATATATGTCACGGTCAAGAAAAAACTATAGCCAGTAACACCACATTCCCCATACACCTTGCTCTGCAAGAAGGGAACCTTCACTTACATCACACTCAAATAAGATATCTTTTAAAGAACAATTTTTCAAGTTTCACATGAAATTATATATCACATTATATCACATTTCAAAAGCTCAAATCACAATGTTCAACTTAGAAAACAAAAAAGAATTTTTAAAATATGATTTGAAGAATAAGCAAATAAAGTTTACAATATTTGATTATTACTATTACTCTCCACTATGTGGCCCAGTACACTATCAAAAAGTTATCTGGCACCATTGATACTGCTTTCAAAACATGCAAATCACTTAAGCATAAAGATTAGGACTTGGATTTTTATGACATGTCATATTTTTTTCCTGGCATATATTTTTGAAACCCAAGCTAATATCAATATGTTTTATTACTTTCTGAACACTTTGATGCTGTTTTTATTGGTCGTGTAAATGCATAGTTTGACCACATATAGGTCACTTATGACACCAAATTGGGGGCATAAATGCATACTTTTAGTTACATTTCGTCATCATTTTAGGTACAATAAAATCTTCACCCGTGTGTTACCGGGGCCTCATTATGAGGGAGGTAAAAAATAGTGACACTGTGACCTTCCAGGCATGTCGTAAGAGGCGACTAAGGAGGTTGATCGATGGCTTGACAAGCTGTCATTGTAAAAAGTATTGTTATGGAAACAGCGCCATAGATTTTAGATCAGTGATCTCTGCAATATGTGCCATTTTGGCACGCAAGGTTTCTGTTTTTGAGATTGTGGTTCTGCCCTATGTGCCGCCTTCGGCCCGAAAGGACAATAGATAGATAGAAAATCTTCACTTCGACGACACTTTATTAAGCAGCAAAAAATGTGGTTTTGTAATTTTATTGGTCATCATCATCATCATCATCAAGTACCGGGCCTACTGGCGTAGGTGACCATGTCTCTCCACAACTTTCGATCTCGACAGTTATTTACCATTTCTGTTATTGACCTTCTGCCAAACCATTCTCTTAAGCTGTCTGGTATTTTTTTCTCTTTGCTTCTCTTTATCTCTTCGTCCAGTTGTTCTCTTCTCATTACATGGCCAAAAAATGATGATTGTTTCTTTCTAATATTGGAAATTAGATCTTTTTTTGCTTTGGCCTCTTTCAGAACATCTTCATTACTCTTCTTAGCTGTCCATGGTATTCTCAACATTCTTCTGTAAAACCACATTTCTATAGACTCCAGTGATTTTCTTGTCTGTTATCCTATTGTCCATGATTCACATCCATATGTTAAGACTGGCTCTACATAACATTTAAGAACTCTTTTTCTTGTTTCTATTGTCAAAAATGGATTGCATAGTATCTTCCTCATTTTCTGGAAAGCTGCTTTTGTCTGAGCCATTCTGCATCTCACCTCTTTTGTACATCTTCCGTCTGAGGTTAACAGAGTTCCCATTTTATTGGTAAGAAACACACAAACTTATCTGAATAAATAAATGTGTCTATAACTCAGACAACGTAATTCAAAATAAATATTTTGAAGGAAAATTATAATCACTTTCAGCTTGTTTTTTGTATGTGGGATAAACGTTTGAATTTAAATACAGAGACCTTTTTATTTGTGTGAAAATGCATGATGTTATCAGCTGAAAATGCACAAATGATGATAACTTAAATGTGATAACATCAAGTGTTTTCTATCAAACTGGAAATACAGTTGTAAACATCACAATCTTCTTCAAATACCTGGGGCACAACAATAACATCAGATGGGAGAGGTACCACAGAAATAACAAGATGAATAGCCAAAATATCTATCTATCTATTGACCTTTCAAGCTGTAGCCGGCCCATAGGACACAGACCCAGATACTCTTTCTCTTAATAGCCAAAATAGCATTTCAGAAAATGAAAAATGTCTTATGCAACAAATCTATGTCAATAGAAGTGAGAAAGAGAGTTCATCAGTGCTATATAGAGCAAATTTTGACCAATGGAAGCGAATCATGGATAGTAAAGGAATAAATTAAAAGATGATTAGAGGCCACAGAGATGGGATTTCTCAGAAGAATGTTAAAAGTTTCCTGGACAGCTACAAAGAACAATGAGGAAATTCTCAAAGAGGCCAACACAAAAAGGGAGCTCCTAAGAAACATCAGAAAGAAACAATCAACATTTCTCAGGCACATCATGAGAAGAGGAAAGTTGGAATACTTGGTTACATCTGGCAAAATACAAGGAAAGAGATCGCGGATGACAAAGAGAGAAAATACTAGATAGCTTGGTGTCATGGCATGGAAAACAGTCAACAACAGAACTGATACGATGCACAGTAGATAGAAGATTGTGGAAGGACATGATTACCTACGCCAACCGGTATGACACATGATGATGATTAATCTTCTGCAACATGGGCATAATTTGTTTAGTATTTGTACACATCTATCTTCTATTTAATGTATGAAGGAACGAAATGTAGTGTGGTGCATGAAGGACAGATTACAGAAGCATTTGAAATAAGAACAGGAGTTAGGCAGGGATGCCTTCTGTCTCCATTTCTCTTTCTACTGGCCATAGATTGGATTATGAAAATAACTCAAAACAACAGAAATGGAATCCAGTGGTCACTGATCAAACAACATGATGATTTAGACTTTGCTGATGACATAGCTCTCCTATCACACAGCCATCAACAGATGCAGGATAAAATGAGTATATTAGATGAGAGATCACAACAGCTAGGACTGAAGATTAATAGAGATAAGACTAACATTATGAGAATTAATACAGTTGGCAATAACAAATAAAACTAGGAGAATTACCTCTATTAGATGTACAATCTTACATATATCTGGGCAGTAATATAGATAAAGAGGGAGGAACAGAAAATGATACCAAAATAAGGATATCAAAAGCAAGAGGAGCTTTCATTGCACTGGCAAACATATGGAAATCCAAAGAAATTAGGTTAAATACAAAAATAAAAATTTTCAACTCAAATGTTAAGGCGGTCCTATTATATGGCCGTGAAACATGGAGAACAACAAAATTGACAATCACGAAGATACAGACTTTCATTAATGGATGCTTACGCAGGATAAAAGGATGGAAATGGCAGGACAAAATCACTAACATAGAATTATGGAAATGTACCAGTCAAACACCAGTGGATAAATAGGTACAGCGAAGACGATGGCGCTGGATAGGACACACACTACGGAAGCCAACTGAGGGTATTACACAACAGGCCCTTTTTTGGAATCCCCAGGGAAAAAGACAAAGAGGAAGACCAAGAAATTCTTGGAGAAGACAGATAGAAGCAGAGATGAAGATGATGGGGAAGACATGGAATGATCTTCAAAGAATGGCAAAAAAACAGAACGACTTGGAAAGTGTTTGTTGAAGACCTATGCTCCACTGGGAGCTAAAAAGGTAGAAGAAGAAGATCTTCTATTTGTACACATCTATTTTCTATGATTTTAAAAATTCATAATTTAAAATCAATTTTAATAGCAAATGAATAATTAATTTATGTCATATATCGGTCTCTTTTTCACATATAGGTCACAAATGCAAGCATATTTTGAAGATTTTTAGGTCATATTTGACATTTTTTAGGTCATAAAAATCCAAGCCCTAATAATAACCATGGCCAGAAGCATATCTGAAGAGATAAAAAAAACATCAATTTTTACAAATGTTTCACAAAGACTAATTAAAATGTAAAATTTAACATAAAAGTCAACAATTTCTATCACCTACACACAATAAACATCAGAAAGAAGTTTGTTTCTTGCAATACTAACATCACATTTTTTAATTTATCAGAAGATGAAAGAAAAACAAGAAATGTGGCCAGCGACAAAACAAATATAGACAGGCTGTCTACCACTGACTCTGTAAGGGTGTAGTAGAGTGACTATAAAAGACTTCCGACAGAAAAGGTCAAAGGCATTAACTGTAAACTATATTACGTTGTTTTCTTCACTAAAACATAGATTCATGCATTTTAAAAAGTTATAGGGCCTATACGTAAAACAAATATGCAAAAAAAAAACTAAATAAAACAACGTATGTTTGAACAAAGTTGAACAGGAATGTGATCTTCCTACATATTGACAAAATGTCTAATCATTTCTTGAAGTGGCCAGTCAGATCTAGTTTACAGATCCTCATACATCAATCAGCTATAGGTTGCTGACTCCTATTGGCTCATGGGACTAGACATAAAAATATATAATCATGAGATCAAAATGATGTAAAGTAAGTAAACATAATCACATATAAATTGGTTATTAGTTGTATTTTTGTCTACTGATAAAAATTTATAGTCAAAACATATGTTATTTATATGTGTCTAACTTTTATCAGTAAAACTACAACATACAATTTATATGGTTATTGTTCCCCTTCTGTTATCTCATTGAAAAAAAATATATCTTTGCTGCACTTTCCCATTTCTGCTGGAAATGGGGTTTGCTGAAATGGAATATCTCTCTCTCTCTGCGATCAAGAGTCAATCAGAGTAGAATTCCAGACTCTCTCATGAAGTCAGCTGTCTGTTTAAGCGATTCGATTGCCCCATATAGTTTCTCTTCCAGGGAGGTGGGTGTGGACCACATTGCTCTTCTCAGGTCTGTGTACTGGGGGCAATCCTGTAGAACATGTATAGTAGTCATATTGTCTAGTGTACAGTGGCATAGGAAAGGACATATAGGACAGGAGAATAAAGCATTTTTGTCCGGTGCAGTCGCCACGAGGCGGTCGGGTCCGAGTTTCCAGTTTACTCTCTACAGAAACAACATTTGACTCTACCATGATTTGAACCCATGTTCTCCTCGTTTGAGGCACAACAAGTTTCTATTATCTCAGCATGAGAGATATTGATGTGGGTGCATAAGTGAAATCTGAGGTTGATTTTAAAGAAAATTATGAGAGAAATTTATGTACAAAAATGAGAGTTGAGTTACATCATCAATTTTGTTAGAGAAATTGATGCAGATAAATAAGACCTGAGTTATAACATCAATTTCTAGAAAGAAACTGATATAAATAAATGTCAGCTGTGTGAGTTATAACATCAATTTCTAGAAAGAAACTGATATAAATAAATGTCAGCTGTGTGAGTTATACCATCAATTTTATGAAAGAAATTGAAGTGGGTGCAAAAAATAGGGAAAATAAAATGCACAGATGACAACTCATAGTTGACAAATTAAATATACCTGAGTTAATGAAATGAAATCAAAGCTGGCCAAGCCTCAACTTCACATTCCCAAGGTCATGCTGGAAACGGGCCATTCAGCCTGACCAAGTGTGTGGATATGAAAGAGGAAAGGCAAACCTGGCTCCCAAATTTTTCAGCGATAAAGGTGGGATGTGCCGGGATAAAAGAAAAATATCCCAGCCAAACAAACACCCTCTTCAGGGCAACCAAAGAAGAAGAGAAGCAGGCACCAACTTTATGACACTGAAATGGTTATAGAACAGAAGCCAGACTGAATTTGGGCAGCACACTTGTTTCGTAACTAAAGGTCATCTTGGGTTTGAGTTCAAACTATAACCCAGTTTTTTTTTAAAAACTTTTCCCCACCTCACATCGGACTCACGCAACCTAAACAAAAAAAATAGACTAGACTTTCTCTGGAAAAGTTGGGAGGCATATCATGGTACTGACCTTAAATGTGAAGATGGTCATACTCCAAAATCTTCAATTAGCAGATAAATAACATTTATTTATTTAGTGAGGTGGGCACCGTGTTAGCTCAGTGGTTAGTGCCACAAAGACAAGTCAAGAGGTTAGGATTGATCCCAATCTACAGTTTCCAGGTACACCCAGGATTAAATGGGTACCTGACTTTTTCTTCTGGGGAAAGAAAAGCATCATGGACATACCACCACATTACCCCAAAAATCAAGTGTTGATAGTCTATTTTTTTTTTAAAAATGGATGCTATTACCTTATTCATATTGACCACATGGTGTAACACTTTTCTTTCTTCTACTATTTAATGACGTAGACATCCAATGTCATATGGGATGTCAATGTGGTTAAATGACAGTTGAATGATACAGACATCTAATTTCACGACAGCTATAGATGGGTTATATAAGAAAGTATTATGAGGCAGACATCTAATTTCATGGCAGCTATAGATGGGTTATATAAGAAAGTATTATAAGGCAGACATTTAACTTCATGGCAGCTATAGATGGGTTATATAAGAAAATATTATGAGGCAGACATCTAATTTCATGGAAGCTATGGATGGGTTATATAAGAAAGTATTATGAGACAGACATTTAACTTTATGGCAGATATAGACGTGATCGTATGAGACAGCGGTGTGAGATAGACATCACATTTCATGGCAGCTATAGATGTGATTATATGAGGCAGCAATGTGAGATAGAGGGGGGTTGACAACACACAGGACCTTCATAGCTCGAAAGGGGCAGATAGGAAATATGATGCCAGTTGCCCAACACTTCTACTACCGGCACATTCATAATGAAGCCAGCATTATGCCAGTGGCAAGCCTCTGTGGCTAAGAGGTTAGTACTCTTGCATCCTGATCAGAAACATCCAGGTATAATTCCCCAGTGTTGAATTTGTTCTTGATAGACAAGGCTAAGGGGTTTGCCCAGCTTCTAAGAATGGGTACCAGAATTATTTCTGGGAAATAATAGCGGCATGGAATGATACTGACCACATTGCCCCAAAATGTGCTGCTATGGTCACTAACATTATATCTCCTATATGCCTAGAAAGATGCAGAGGAATGCTTTACTCGCTATGCCAGTACCATCTCAATTTCAGATAAAAATATCCAGCACTTATATAAGGCTGGGTGAACCAAGAAGCTATCCAACCTATTGCTTGCACTCAGCAGACTAGTTCAATACTATACTGTGGTTCCCAGTCTGAGAAAGACCACCAACATTATGTCAGCTGTGGTTTCCTGAGAAAGACCACCAACATTATGTCAACTGTGGTTTCCAGAGAAAGACCACCAACATTATGGCTACGGTGGTTTCCAGAGAAAAACTACAAACATTATGGCTACTGTGGTTTCCAGAGAAAGACCACCAACATTATGGCTACTGTGGGTTCCAGAGAAAAACTACAAACATTATGGCTACTGTGGTTTCCAGAGAAAGACTACCAACATTTTGGCTACTGTGGTTTCCAGAGAAAAACTACAAACATTATGGCTACTGTAGTTTCCAGAGAAAAGCTACCAACATTATGGCTACTGTGGTTTCCAGAGAAAAACTACAAACATTATGGCTACTGTGGTTTCCAGAGAAAGACCACCAACATTATGGCTACTGTGGTTTCCAGAGAAAAACTACAAACATTATGGCTACTGTGGTTTCCAAAGAAAGACCACCAACATTATGGCTACTGTGGTTTCCAGAGAAAAACTACAAACATTATGGCTACTGTGGTTTCCAGAGAAAGACTACCAACATTATGGCTACTGTGGTTTCCAGAGAAAAACTACAAACATTATGGCTACTGTGGTTTCCAGAGAAAAACTACAAACATTATGGCTACTGTGGTTTCCAGAGAAATACAAACATTATGGCTACTGTGGTTTCCAGAGAAAAACTACAAACATTATGGCTACTGTGGTTTCCAGAGAAAAACTACCAACATTATGGCTACTGTGGTTTCCAGAGAAAGACTACAAACATTATGGCTACTGTGGTTTCCAGAGAAAAACTACCAACATTATGGCTACTGTGGTTTCCAGAGAAAGACTACCAACATTATGGCTACTGTGGTTTCCAGAGAAAAACTACAAACATTATGGCTACTGTGGTTTCCAGAGAAAAACTACAAACATTATGGCTACTGTGGTTTCCAGAGAAAAACTACCAACATTATGGCTACTGTGGTTTCCAGAGAAAAACTACCAACATTATGGCTACTGCAGCTTCTAGCGTGAGAATGACTACCCTGTGGCCATGTGAGAACAAACATAAAATATAAAGATAAAGGTTAGCCAACCTAAAGTGTCAAAGTCATTTGATCTTCACTGCTTCCTTCCCCTCGGCAGCCCCTCCAGCCTTCAGTCATGCAGAATCTGAACTCTCCACGGTAACTATGTCCCTAAGACCAGAGAACATGTTATGTATATATTTGTCAAAGACGTTCTGCTGTTTTCCTCGTGAAGTTTCACTTTGAGCAGTGAAGTTTTCTCTTGTATTTCTTCTGGAACAGTCTGCAAAATACACAATAGATTTATCACAAAAAGTTACCAATTCTCCCTTATTTGTAACCATCACTCTTTTAAAATAAAAAAAAAAAAACTATGCTAATATACAGATTATGATGAAGGATCACTACATCTAAGGAGGCGAAGGTGCGCCTCACAGCAGCAGAGCTGGAATTTGTCAGCGACCACACAGCTGATGACCTGAGCCAGGATCGGTGTGAACCAGAACCTCCTCCACATCTACGTGGTGCCTCTAGTAACAGACTAACCTGTCTAGTCTGGGCAAGTGCGTAGGGATCAAAGAGGGGAGGTAACCCGGTACTCAAAAATGTCGTTCTGAAGTCGGATGTGTTGGGCCAAAAGGCGCAAATGTCACGGTTATACTGTAAACCACAACACAACGCAGACATATACCAGCTTAACATCCTTTTAAGGGTGGATGACAAAGATGTGTACTGCTTTAGTCATCGGGCGAACGCAAGCAAGCAACTACATTTAAGACAATCACCCATTTGCAGATAAAAGAGGGGAACTGCATACTGACGACTCCCACTGTACATAAGCAATCAATTTTTTTCTCCTGTTATGAAATCCAAACAAGGGCTTTAATGTGTGTGTGTGTGTATGTTAACCCCTTTGCATCTGCTGACATATATACGCATCAATAGAAAAATGTTACTATCTACCGCTGATGCAAATATGCATCTCTCATCATTATCATCATTGAGTGCCGTCTTCACATCGAAGGTTGGCTACCATGGAGCGCCAATCCACTGTCTCTTGCTTTGATGGTGCAGATTGTCATATGTTGACATGTCCATCTTTTGATGTTTTCGTCCATGTTAGTATTGGTCTGCCTCTTTTACTTTGTATTTTCCCTTCCAATATTACTTTTATTAGGCTGTTGTGTCTTTTAACATGCCCCAAAAATGTCATTTGTCTTATTCTAATAATGCATTTCTACTATAAAATAATAGTTTACTTTATAAGAGATGTAACCAATAATTATTGTCAAGACTTTTCTCGCTTGCGCATCCATCGGTTTCCACCTTTCAGTTTTTTTTGGGCTGTTTTTTGGGGAAAAAATGTCATAAATAGTGGTTTTGAAACTTGACCTGCATTTTCATACCAATGAAGTCAGGTAGAAAGTGGTACCCTGCTTCAAGCTGTTCTCTACAAAACTGAACTACTTGGTATAACAATGTAATCAATATAATAGCAAATAAAATTAATAAATTGTCAAGTATACTTTGTCTTTATTAAAATTCTGTTGCTATGACTACTTTTGTTTTAAACATATAAGTAAAACACATAAAAACAAAAACATCCAATTACTTTCAAATTCACCTTCCTTATGAAAAAAAAAAAATTTAATTTATCATTTAATTATTTCTAAACCATCACACACACACAATGTTAATATATTCAAATTTCTCATCCATTTTTCTTCAACATAAATTAACTCTTTCCGTGCGTTTCGCCGCACTGTGCGCCATGCAGATTTCGGTAGCGTACATTTCACCACATAGTGCGCCAAACTCAATTTTACTAGTGTGAACGCCATCAAACTATATTCTTTTTACATGTCTTGTATCATCTTGATATTGGTGAAATCTAATTCCTTGTTCAATTATCTAAGAATTCATGTATAATATGTTATATGTTAGATAAATATAAACATATAGATTCATTCTTAAAACCATGAAAAATTTTATCTCTGAAATCTCTTCCATTGCGTCGATAAAAAGCTTCCGTACGGAAAGAGTTAAACATGTAGGTGCAGAGGTCCAGAGGTATACTTCTGTAAAGAAAACATGTTATTGTCCTTATTTTTTGTTTGAAACCAGGTGGTACTTTTTTTGGGTTTTTTTAAAAGTCCAGCAGTGAAGAGGTATACACTCATGCATGTACGCACACAGGTAAAAAAAAAATGAAAGTAAAGGTTTCCTCCATGCCACATAAGGGGAATAGAGTGAAGATGAACACATTTTTCCATGGCCAATAGCATATTTTAGATGATGTGGTCAGTTTACCATTAGACCACTTTTTAGACTGGTTAACTTTGTGAGTACAACAAAAACATTGCCTCTACAGGGAACTGAACCTACAAAGAACATGGGCATTAACACCACTTGGTTAGATAAGAACACGTGCATTAACACCACTTGGTTAGATAAGAACATGTGCATTAACACCACTTGGTTATATAAGAACATGTGCATTAACACCACTTGGTTAGATAAGAACATGTGCATTAACACCACTTGGTTAGATAAGAACATGTGCATTAACACCACTTGGTTAGATAAGAGCATGTGCATTAACACCACTTGGTTAGATAAGAACATGGGCATTAACACCACTTGGTTAGATAAGAACATGTGCATTAACACCACTTGGTTATATAAGAACATGTGCATTAACACCACTTGGTTAGATAAGAACATGGGCATTAACACCATTTGGTTAGATAAGAACATGGGCATTAACACCACTTGGTTAGATAAGAACATGGGCATTAACACCATTTGGTTAGATAAGAACATGGGCATTAACACCATTTGGTTAGATAAGAACATGGGCATTAACACCACATGAATATATTAAAACATGGGCATTAACACCATTTGGTTAGATAATAACATGGACATTAACACCACTTGGTTAGATAAGAACATGGGCATTAACACCATTTGGTTAGATAAGAACATGTGCATTAACACCACATGAATATATTAAAACATGGGCATTAACACCATTTGGTTAGATAATAACATGGACATTAACACCATTTGGTTAGATAATAACATGGACATTAACACCATTTGGTTAGATAATAACATGGACATTAACACCATTTAACACCATTTGGTTAGATAATAACATGGACATTAACACCATTTGGTTAGATAATAACATGGACATTAACACCATTTGGTTAGATAATAACATGGACATTAACACCATTTGGTTAGATAATAACATGGACATTAACACCATTTGGTTAGATAATATGGACATTAACACCATTTGGTTAGATAATAACATGGACATTAACACCATTTGGTTAGATAATAACATGGACATTAACACCACACAAATATATTAAAACATGGACATTAACACCATTTGGTTAGATAATAACATGGACATTAACACCATTTGGTTAGATAATAACATGGACATTAACACTATTTGGTTAGATAATATGGACATTAACACCATTTGGTTAGATAATAACATGGACATTAACACCATTTGGTTAGATAATAATATGGACATTAACACCATTTGGTTAGATAATAACATGGACATTTACACCATTTGGTTAGATAATAACATGGACATTAACACCATTTGGTTAGATAATAATATGGACACTAACACCATTTGGTTAGATAATAACATGGACATTAACACCATTTGGTTAGATAATATGGACATTAACACCATTTGGTTAGATAATAACATGGACATTAACACCATTTGGTTAGATAATAATATGGACATTAACACCATTTGGTTAGATAATAACATGGACATTTACACCATTTGGTTAGATAATAACATGGACATTAACACCATTTGGTTAGATAAGAACATGGACATTAACACCATTTGGTTAGATAATAATATGGACACTAACACCATTTGGTTAGATAATAACATGGACATTAACACCATTTGGTTAGATAATAACATGGACATTAACACCACAAGGTCTGAAGGACATGACTCACCTCTTTCCTGACTTGATGTAACCTTCTCACACTGAAGCTCCTTCACCTCTTTCAGCAAGAGTAATCTCTCTGCCTTCTGCAAGCTCGGTTTGCCTGAGAGAAAACACAATTGCAAACTCTGTACAATTGTTCATAAAATGATAATTATCTGGTATTGTCAATTCTAGTTAGTTTGTTAGTTGTCACATGATTCCCACTGTACATCGAACAACTGTCTATAAGTGCTCAGATCTCTTCTTCCCTTGATTTTTCCAGTTGTTACAATATATTCCAGCTGTTCCCTTCTCATTGCATGGACAAAAAAATGATGATTGTTTCTTCCTAATATTGGAAATTAGCTCTCTTTTTGCTTTGGCATCTTTCAGAACGTTTTCATTGCTCTTCTTAGCTGTCCATGGTATTCTCAACATTCTTCTGTAAAACCACATTTCTACAGACTCCAGTGATTTCCTTGCCTGTTGGGGGCCTCGGTAGCCTAGTTGGGAAAACCACCCAACTGGACTACCAACGTTCGGACAACCCGTGTTCGATTCCCGCTGGGAGCAGTGTGAGTTGTACTAGTGGTTGGAAAAAAAATACCCCCACGGTTGACCCAGCTGTTGGCAGAAATGGGTATTTCTCTGGGAAGGTGAGGAATGTCGCCTCGCATCGAAACGATGCTTAAAGCAACACTATCCAGACATTTCCAAACATTTCTGGATAGGCTGCCGAGCACATATGGGTTGAAACTCACGTGCTAAGATGATTAAAAAATGATGATTGTTTCTTCCTAATATTGGAAATTAACTCTTTTTTTGTTTTGGCCTCTTTCAGAATATTTTCATTACTCTTCTTAGCTGTCCATGGTATTCTCAACATTCTTCTGTAAAACCACATTTCTACAGACTCCAGTGATTTTCTTGTCCGTTGTCCTATTGTCCATGATTCACATCCATATGTTAAGGATGGCTCTACATAACATTTAAGAACCCCTTTTCTTGTTTCTATTGTTAAAAATGGATTGCACAGTATCTTCCTCATATTTTGGAAAGCTGCTTTTATCTGAGCCACTCAGCATCTCACCTCTGTTATACATCTACCATACCTGTTTTAATATTGTTCTGCTTGTCTTTATTGTGCACTGCAGTGATGACTCTTTCTTTGTTGTTACCATTACTTCTGTCTTTTTATTATTAAAAAAATAAATTAAAAAATAAAAAAAACTCCCACTGCCTGAGACAGGATTCTAACTCAGGATCTTCCAATCCAAAGGCCGAGGTCTTACCTCTAGACCACCCAGCACCCCGCACATTACTGAAATGAGATGCCTTTAGTCAGAATCTTCATCATTGGTGTAACCATTTTTCTCTGTGTTTTCAAATTTGTGGTCCAGCGTTCAAATTAACACTGAATGTAACAAGAATGGAAGCAATCAGGAATAAATATGTTACAACAATGGTGGGTGATATATGAGTTCTGAGTTACATACACAAACAACATGGCTGAAACTAAATGCAACAATTAAAGAGGGAAGTGATCCAAAAATATCTATCCATCTATCTATTGACCTTTCGAGCCGTAGCCGGCCCATAGGGCGTAGACCAAGATACTCCTTCTCTTATCTAAATTTTTGTTCTAGCAGTTTTCAATTCTTGTAAAGATCTTTTATCAAATCTTGCCATTTGTCTCTGTTCTGTGCAAGCAGCTCTATCTCATTGAAGGAGCCGATTCCTACTGCTCTTGCCTCTCTCATCAATGTTCTTGTCTCTCTGGGTCTTCTTCTTTTCCTTTTACCTGTTGTTTCCCACATGAGGACTTGCTTTGCTATTCGGTTATTATCTCTTCTCCTCACATGTCCAACATATGACCATCTTCTTTTCTTGATTACTGAAGATATTAGTGGTTGATTGGTGATTTCTCTAATTTCCTCGTTTGTTTTGAATTCGTTCCACGCTATACCAAGTGTTGGCACAGCCATTGTTCGTACATTCCAGAATCCTATTTTTGTTGTTGTTTTAGGGCAGAAAAAACTATCACTATTATCTACTGCTAATTTACATATTCTGCATCAAGTCTATGTTTCATTAACAAAATCGTTTTTACGATAGCAGCTTGTTAAACCTCTGATCAACGCAAAATATCACTTAGCAAGAATTCCAAAATCACACAAATGTTAATTTACACTTCTATAACACTTCATTTGTCCATTATATTGTAAAGAATAAATAACACAGATCAGCACAGAGCTATTCTGGCTGCTTCCTTTGGCCACAATATTCCAGATTTTTTCCACTGCATGAAATAATCTTATGGTATGTGCATTCTCAAGGAAGCCGCGATAGCTCAGTGGTTAGTGAACTGGACTACAAAGGACAAGAGGTAAGGTTCGATCCCAACCAACGGCTTCACCCAGCCTTAAATGGGTACCGGATTTTTTCTGGGAAAATAAGCGGCACAGGCGTAATACAGACCACATTACCCAAAAAATCATGTGCCGAAGGTCTGTAAAATTTATGGTCACTAACACCATATTCCCTATACGCCACTTGTCGCGACAGGGGCTCTTTACTTTTACTTTTTTACTTTTATGTACATTCTCTGGTTGAAATAACTAAGAAACTATAGTATTACGCCACTGATTATTACGTGCAAGGCCCACAGACCAATCAGAACTGCAGTAAACACAAAACTTTACGGCCCCTTGCAGGGGGTGTGAAAGACAAACAAACGCTTTTAAAAATAAACTTTGTAGAAAAACGACCTTCACGAACGAAAGATGCTATTATTTTGGATGATGCCAATGCTATTATATTTGCTTTTAATCCCCAAACTCTGATAATCAAACATTTATCAAAATGTTTGAGTGAAAGGAGTTGCTCAAACCAAAAGTCAGAAAACTAAAGATGGCTGTTTCCATTTTTTAACAGTACCTTTCATTCCCCTCTCCTCTAGAAGATGCTTTATCCGTTGGATTTTGTCTTCGTCGCTGACACAGCCTGCTAATTCTCTTGTGTTCCGCAGAACTAACCCCAAGGTCCGGCAGATTCCTCTGAGCTTGTAAAGTTCTGAACTAACTGATGGTTTAGTCTGAAAGCAACATTTTTGTGTTTAATGTAAAGACATCTCGAAACATAAATATCAAACAGGGGTGAATAATTAAATCTTACTATACCAGGCCAAATGTGATAGCTCAGTAGTTAGTGAACTAACTGATGATTTAGTCTGAAAGCAACATTTTTGTGTTTAATGTAAAGACATCTCGAAACATAAAATATCAAACAGGGGTGAATAATTAAATCTTACTAGGCCAAATGTGATAGCTCAGTAGTTAGTGAACTGGACCACTAAAGACATGCGGCCGGGTTCAAACCTGATAGACGGCTTCCGGGTTCACCCAGCCTTAAACGGGTACCAGATTTTTTTCTGGAAAAGTAAAGTGGCACAGGCATAATACAGACTACATTATCCCAAAAATCATGTGCCGAAGGTCTATAAAAATTATGGTCACTAACACCATATTTCCTATGCATCCCTTGGCGTGAATAGGCTCTTTACTTTTTTTTTTTTTTTAACTTATTCCAGGCTAAAGGAGTGGCTGATTTTTTTTTTACAACTGACAAGGCTCTGGGATTCACCAGCTTCTAAAAATGTGTACCAGAGATTTTTCTGGAAAGTAATGGCAGTCTGGTGTGATACCGACCACATCACCCAAAACTGTTCTGTTGTCATGAAAAAAATAGTCAGTGACATATTCTTCACATGCGCAGCAAGACAGGGGAAGGAACTTCTACTTTACTTATACCGAGGGAGGTAAGGATGCAAGTGATCTTCCTTCTGTGTGACAGACAACCATTCTTGTATCAGTCTGGTCAACTGAGAAGTGTCTGCTGAGATTTAAGCCACATTCACTTCATCATCAAGCCAGCAGGCTAAATACTATGCCATTGGCTAATCTTTTTTAAACCATCTATACATTATGTTTTCACTTAAGGGTATGCTCAGAGTAAAAGTAAAGTAAAGGTTTCATGCCTTGTAAAGGGTATGGTTCTATAGTGTTTGTGGCACATTTTTGCTCTGTACACTACACGGTTGGTCTTCATGATTGAGTGTTGTCATGAAAGGTTTGAGCCATTTACACTTTATACGAGACATTATAACATACACTCATGACAAAGACAGCCAGTCTTCCATCCTATCTCTCAACCAAGAAAAGGTCTTCCAGAGAAGCTCATTCCTACCCCCACAAAACACTACTGAACAGCAACATAGGAGGATGCTTCATACAGTGGATACACATCTTTTATTCTAGACCTCAAAGTAAAGTTCTAGTGAACCATTCGTTCACAGAGATATTCAGGCTAACTAGATCGGTTCGACAGGGGTGTTCCCTCTCTCTTCCACTTCACGCACTGACCATAAAACCGTTCCTTGAGAGCATCAGACAAGACAGTTCCATAAAGGGCACATTCATGTCAGGGAAAGGAGAGCAGAAATTGTTAGCGTATG
Source organism: Megaustenia siamemsis (assembly GCA_032433765.1). NCBI lineage: Eukaryota > Metazoa > Mollusca > Gastropoda > Stylommatophora > Ariophantidae > Megaustenia > Megaustenia siamemsis. The sequence continues at coordinate 14,330,452 of JAVIAB010000008.1, forward strand.
CTGACATCACCGTCTTCTTTCCATCAAACACTAGATCAATAGACGGCATCCTCAATACATTCACAGAATTTGGAAAGGGCAGCGGGGTACAAATAAACATAGAGAAATCATTCATCATAAGCATAGGCAGGTGGATGGGAGCCACGATAGCTCAGTGGTTAGTGAACTGGACTACAAAGGACAAGGGGTAGGGTTCGATCCCAAACGACGGCTTCCGGGTTCACCCAGCCTTAAATGGGTACCGGATTTTTTTTCTGGGAAAGTAAAGCAGCACGGGTGTAATACCGACCACATTACCCAAAAATCATGTGCTGAAGGTGTGTAAAATATAGGGTCACTAACACCATATTTCCCTATACGCCACTTGTCGTGACAGGGGTACTTTACTACTTTATAGGCAGGTGGAAGAACAAAGAAGACTCTACCTCTGCTCTAACACCGGTCACTAACATTAAATTATATGGAATAACATATCCTCGCAACCCAGACAGAACACACAAACCAACATGGCAGAACCTAGTCACAAAGATAACAGGCATGCTACAGAGATACAAATACAAGACATCCACAATTTCTGGTAGGAGCATCATCGTAAACACTTACTCATCCCAAAACTGAAATACATAGCCACAGTTTTCAACTCACCACAACCAACAATAACAGAAATAAACAAAGTGATTAGACATTTTATTTTTGGACACACTATACACAGCATACAACACAAAACACTGATACAGTACAACAAAACAAGGAGGGATTTCACTACAGGACATACACACGAAAATTAAAGCTCTCAGAAAAGTCACGTGAGCTGCAGCATCCAACAACCAGACAATCACACATTCGCGCACTACTACATGGGAATGAGATTATTTAAATTCATAAAACTTAATAATCCAGTACCCCATCACTTCGGTCCCACACACACACATTCTATAAAACTTGCATTCAAGCTATCCAAGGACACGACAACCTATTACATCAAAAGACAAACGCCATTTACAAACACCTCATTAAACAGCAAGCACCCCCACTACAGCTCAGAATCAAGAGAGGCCAAAAATACTTTCCCACAGACTACACTAGCACCTTCTCAAACCTCCACAACCCACACATCGCTCCCAAAGCAAGAGAAGTTACACACAGACTAATATACAACATGACACCCACAATAGAAAGACAACCTCACGTGTCAGGACAGACAGCCAAGTGCCAACTGTGCAGATGAAACATACAAGAAACAGAAGAACACATATTCTACAAATGCAGAACAACCATACCAGCAAGAATGGCATTACAATACATACTAGAAACACACGCCACACAAAAAGTAGATATATACAGATCTATTATATTTAACATTCCCATGTGTTACCGGGGCTTCATTATGAGGGAAGTAAAGAATAGTGACACTGTGACCTTCCAGGCATGTCCTAAGAGGCGACTAAGGAGATTGATCGATGGCTTGACAAGCTGTCATTGTAAAAAGTATTGTTATGGAAACAGAGACATAGATTTTAGAAGCAGTGATCTCCGCAATATGTGCCATTTTGGCACGCAAGGCTTCTCTTTTTGAGATTGTGGTTCTGCCCTATGTGCCGTCTTCTGCTCGAAAGGACAATAGATAGATATTCAACACACTGCCTAAAACAAAAACACACAAATACTTCACAAAATCGCTTATTCTACTATCCGAATACAGAAATTTAGTGTGGACCTGTCAAAATGCTACTATATTCCAATCTCAAACACTAATCCTTAACTGTTTTTATAGATATATTATCAATGTCCATCTTTAGAGCAACATAATTAGTCTTGTAGAATGAATGAAAGAATATTTGATTAAAAAGACACATTTTCCAAGACTTACTTTCCCTTGTTTGCTACTATTGTTGATGACAAGCAAAAGGCACCAGTCCCCGAACATGTTTGTCTTAGAGACGCCACACCTCTCAAAAAGTAAACTCAGACTTCAGGGTCCTTTTGTCTTTATTGTCGCCTCTGGTGTTCTTGTATTTACTAAATAGACTCTAATCACACAACCTACAGATTGTGTGATGTAATGTCTTACTGACATGTCTCTCAACTGCACCAAAAATAAATGTAATACTTATATAATATATATAATCATGAGAAGAGGAAAGTTGGAATACTTGGTTACAACTGGCAAAATAAAAGGAAAGAGAGATCGCGGGTGACAAAGAGAGAAAATACAGGATAGCTTGGTGTCATGGCATGGAAAACAGTCAACAACAGAACTGATACGATGCACTGTGGATAGAAGATTGTGGAGGGACATGATCACCTACGCCAACCGGTATGGCACATGATGATGATATAATCGACATCCATCATTGACTCTTATAAATGTACTCATTGTGTATTCTAATGCTCTGAATTTGAAATAAAGATTATTATTTTTAAAAACGCACATTTTTGGGTGATGGCTTCAGAATCATGCTGCCTTTACTTCCAAGAAAAATTCCTGGTACCCATTTTTAGAGACTGGGTGAACCCTGGAGCATTATCAGTCAAAAAAAAAAAAAAAAACTTCCACTTCTGGGAACTAAACCTTGACCCTTGTGATCAGAAAGCGAGTGCACTAACCACTCAGCCACCGAGGCTCCCTGGAGTACTTCTGATCAGAAAGCGAGTGCACTAACCACTCAGCCACCGAGGCTCCCTGGAGCACTTCTGATCAGAAAGTGAGTGCACTAACCACTCAGCCACCGAGGCTCCCTGCAGTACTTCTGATCAGAAAGCGAGTGCACTAACGACAGAGGCTCCCTGGAGTACTTCTGATCAGAAAGCGAGTGCACTAACCACTCAGCCATCAGATTGCAAGGAGTACTTCTGATCAGAAAGCGAGCGCACTAACCGCTCAGCCACCGAAGGCTCCCTGGAGTACTTCTGATCAGAAAGTGAGCGCACTAACCACTCAGCCACCGAGGCTCCCTGGAGCACTTCTGATCAGAAAGTGAGCGTACTAACCACTCAGCCACCAGACTGCAAGGAGTACTTCTTATCAGAAAGCAAGCGCACTAACTACTCAACCACCGAGGCCTCCTAAAGTACTTCTGATCAGAAAGTGAGCGCACTAACCACTCAACCACCGAGGCTCCCTGCAGTACCTCTGATCAAAAAGCGAGCGCACTAACCACTCAGCGACTGAGGGTTCCTGCAGTACCTCTGATCAAAAAGCGAGCGCACTTACCACTCAGCGACTGAGGCTTCCTGCAGTACCTCTGATCAAAAAGCGAGCGCACTAACCACTCAGCGACTGAGGTTTCCTGCAGTACCTCTGATCAAAAAGCGAGCGCACTAACCACTCAGCGACTGAGGTTTCCTGCAGTACCTCTGATCAAAAAGCGAGCGCACTAACCACTCAGCGACCGCCTGCCTGGAGTACTGTGCTGTAAATTCTAACATCAATGGATCTCTTCAGCAATCAGGTTTTGCTATGAAATGAAACATCTAGACTGGTGCTGATCATGTACACCTGGTGTACTTGAGATCTTCCGCAGCTTGTTTTGTAGGGTTGTCTCGCTTGTGAGTCTTACCAGCATGTTTTGTAGGGTTGTCTCGTGAGTCTTACCAGCTTGTTTTGTAGGGTTGTCTCATGAATCTTACCAGCATGTTTTGTAGGGTTGTCTCGTGAATCTTACCAGCTTGTTTTGTAGTTGTTTCATGAGTTTTACAGGCTTATTTTTTAAGGGTTGTCTCATTAGTCTTACCAGCTTGTTTTGTAGGGTTGTCTCGTGACTCTTACCAGCTTGTTTTGGAGGGTTGTCTCATGAATCTTACCAGCTTCTTTTGTAGGGTTGTCTCATGAATCTTACCAGCTTCTTTTGTAGGGTTGTCTCGTGACTCTTACCAGCTTGTTTTGTAGGGTTGTCTCATAAATCTTACCAGCTTGTTTTGTAGGGTTGTCTCATGAATCTTACCAGCATGTTTTGTAGGATTGTCTCATGAGTCTTACCAGCATGTTTTGTAGGGTTGTCTCATGAGTCTTACCTCTAGACCAACCAGCACCGAATTGACATGATTGTGTTGAAGTGTACTCTTTTGGCTTCAGTTATGATTTCTTTGTTTGTCAAAAGTGGAGGCCTTGATCAATAGAGGAGTCACAAAAATAAGCAAAAAGAGCACAGATAAACACAATCTTTCCACTTTCCATTCATCAAATATCTTTACTGATGCCCCCCATATTTCTGAGAACTTTCTACAAAACTACAAATTTACTCAAACATTTTTTCAACAAGTGCGAAGAGAGATCAAACAAAACAACTACAAATTTACTCAAACATTTTCTAACAAGTGGGAAGAGGGATCAATAAAACTTTCTTACCTGGTTCATGGAAGTCAATTTATTTTCTTTATCACATTTCTCCACTGTGACAACAGAAGAAATATTCAAAAACTTGGAAGAAGTTTCGTCACTGTCATTTTCTTGGTGCTGTACTTGGATATCTGTCACAGAATAATGTTCCTCATTATCAAAACCACTGCTATATAGTTTGTATACATTACTGTCCTCAAAGTCTTCTGTTGAATTGAAAGTTGCATTCCTTGACGTCCCCAAAAAAGCATTAGATGAGCTCATTTCGTCGTCACTTTCAGAAAAATCAAATGGATCTTTTTTAGATATGGAGACGTTCGTGTCACATTTCCCACGTTCATTTCTAGCCACATTCACGTTGCTAGCCGAAATATCAACTTTTTTTCCAGTCTGATAGATGATTTTACAGGAAGAATTATTAACTTCATCTCTAGCCTGACCGTTGATTTTACAAACACAACTATCAACCTTATTACCAGACTTTTTCGTGATTTTGCCAGCCTCATTTCTGACATTGTCTGAAGCTACACAAGTTGAGGAATTAAATGAACTCAAGCTGTTTAGCTCTGAATTAAATCCCTTTCGAATACTCTGCATTCTTACTTTCGGACGTGTGTATGTCTTTAATATCGGACGTTTATTAAATACGTTAGTACCTGGTGCGAAACTTCCACATCTCAGATTACATAATGAAATATCATCCTCATGAGATCTCAAATTACTTAATGGAATATCATCCTCATCATCTCTCAAATTACTTAATGGAATATCATCCTCACTTTCTGAATCTAATATACAAAGCCCTAATGGTGACATACATGCTTTTTCTTGAAAATGGTAATCATTACATTTAAATGTAACCTTTCGTGAACTCTGGTTATTTTTATTTGAATCACTTTGACAAATAATGACACCACTTCTTTCTTGTTTTGTTGTCTTTTGCTGATTACATTGACCAACTGTTCCTGAAACTGATTTTTCTTTAACATCTTTCTTGCTTCTTGAAACAAGTTTATCTAAATTCTCAATGATATCGAGATCGCTCAGCGCCCCATATTTAATTTCATCAATGTCCTTACAATTCTTGTCCACAACTTTTATCTCTACTGCAACGTTTTTTGCTGAGAATTTATTCTTATTTACTGAGGTTTTCCAACAACTTTCAATGTTACCATGTTCGCTGTCAGAGCTATCAAAGATTCTTGTTGCTTTCTTTAACCTGTTTCTTTTTCTTATCTTATATGATGATGTAAATGAGTCGTCACTGTCAGGATTTTCCTGTTGTCTTGTGTCAGAGACTAAATGATTATTTTCTTGGTTACATTTTCTGCCAAAAATGTGTGAATCGTCTTTCAAAAGACTTTCAACAGTTCCCAGCAAGGGGCCAAAATCAAGTTCAGTAGCAGAACTGTCATGGCAATCAGATTCCGACAATAAACAAACTTCTGATTCTTCTTCTGTATTTGTTCTCTTTGTTAGCTCCAATTCTTTCTTTGTATTTGTTCTCTTTGTTATCTCCATTTCTTTCTCTGTATTTGTTCTCTTTATTAGCTCCATTTCTTTCTTTGTATTTGTTCTCTTTGTCATCATTTCTTTATTTGTATTTGCTCTTTTCAATAAATGAACCCTTTTAACATATTTCTGCCAAATATTTGTTCTACGCTTTGGCAGACCATTAGCCCTCCGTTTCAGTTGGTTATTTGCAACATTTATGCAAGAACTTTCCTTACTATTCTCACAATTAGAGTTGCACTCCATTACATTACAGTAATCTCGTTGCGTACAATTTATTTGATCTCCCTCCTTATGGTGAGAGTGACAACTGGAACTGCCAAGTACATCAGCACCCATCTGCACACAATCATCACCGCTGTCCGAGCTTATTTCAATAACAGAACCATGTATGGTTTGTGGATTGTTCATCTCTAAAATTTCTACAGAACTATCTGTACTACAACTCTCATATGGCGAGTTAGCGATATTTTGACTGCATGAGCCAGTGATATTTTGACTGCATAGCTCCTTGAAAATATCTGTAACATTTCTTTGATTATCTGATTTATGGTGTCCATAACTTACTTCTGAAACAGTACCATGATCATTATTTTGAGAAAATTGTACATCTTTTTCTTGAAATCTAGTTTTCTTAGTTGGAATCAAATCATCTTCTGAGTCTTGATTATAATTCACAAGAATTCTTTGTTTTTTGTTCTTTTTCTGCAACTTATATTTTTCATTTGGGGAGTCTTGGTTGCTACTGGATGAAGAAACTACCTGTTCTATTTGATTTTCTTGCAATCTGTACATCATACGTGAAATCATATTCTCTTCTAAGTTTTTACCATCATCTAGTATATGAAGGATTTTCTTTCCTTTTATGTTTGAAATATCTTTTTCTTGTGTGTCCATATAGTATGTCTGTTGTTGCAGCTTTCTCTGAATTATATTTTTCTGTGGAGAATCAAAACAGTCAGAATCACTTGTCTCTCCCTCCAAAATGGCTGCTAAAACCTCAGATGATGTCAGGCGTGTTTTGGTATGTCTGTTTGTCACACAAAGTGTCCGTGACATTACTGTCTTGCTACATACTGGTTGTGCTGGAACTAAACTAGTTTGCCTTGCCGATATACAAACATTATGACTGTTTATAATTTCATTCATGGTCTCTTGATGTCCCTCATCTTTTTTATCCACAATGGATCCTCCTTTCTTGGAATCTTGACTCCAATTCTCAATTTTGTTCATAAATTGCTGATTGACTGGACATGATGTAGATTCATATGTGGTTTTCTTTCCCTTCTCGCGATTGCCATTATTTGTTGTTAAAGTGTTCAAAGGATCTCCAGCTTTCATCTTCTGAAAATATAACAAACAAGAATATTATAATAATAATAATAATAATAACAATAATAATAACAATAATAACAACAACAATAATAACAACAATAATAATAATAACAACAATAATAACAATAACAACAATAATAACAACAATAACAACAACAACAATAACAACAATAATAATAACAACAATAACAATAATAACAACAATAACAATAATAAAAACAATAATAACAACAATAACAAAAACAATAATAACAATAATAACAACAATAACAATAATAATAACAACAATAACAATAATAATAATAATAACAACAATAGTAACAACAACAATAATAACAACAAAAAATAACAGGCCTCTTTATTCCTTACTATTTTACATCTTTTATACTTAACTTGAGGTGTAGATGTAAATCAGAGAAAAGATGTAGAGTGGTACAGACAATGGCTACATTCCAAAGAATTGAAAAGATATAAAAGCCCACTTTTTGACAATGAAGGAAAGAAAGAGAGTTCTTTGGTGAAGCCAAACATTTACTATTTAGTGGAGTTTCAGAGTAGGAAATCATTATGGGTTACAGGGCTAAAGTGATAAACAATTGGTGAAACAGCCTTGCTGTATGAAACAATTGGTGAAACAGCCTTGGGGTATGAAACAATTGGTGAAACAGTCTTGGGGTTATGAAACAATTGGTGAAACAGTCTTGGGATATGAAACAATTGGTGAAACAGTCTTGGGGTTATGAAACAATTGGTGAAACAGTCTTGGGGTTATGAAACAATTGGTGAAACAGTCTTGGGGTTATGAAACAATTGGTGAAACAGTCTTGGGATATGAAACAATTGGTGAAACAGTCTTGGGGTTATGAAACAATTGGTGAAACAGTCTTGGGATATGAAACAATTGGTGAAATAGCCTTGGGGTATGAAACAATTGGTGAATCAGCCTTGGGGTATGAAACAATTGGTGAATCAGCCTTGGGGTATGAAACAATTGGTGAAACAGCCTTGGGGTATGAAACAATTGGTGAAACAGCCTTCAGGTTATGAAACAATTGGTGAAACAGCCTTGCTGTATGAAACAATTGGTGAATCAGCCTTGGGGTATGAAACAATTGGTGAAGCAGCCTTGCCGTATGAAACAATTGGTGAAACAGTCTTGCTGTATGAAACTCCCACATAACAGGAAAACTTGATTTAAAAAAAGGAAAAAAGAAGAAAATCAAAATATCACCGATATCTGAAAACTCCCACATAACAGGAAAACTTGATTTAAAAAAACAAAAAGGAACAAAGAAGAAAATCAAAATCTGTATCATCATAAAATTAGTACCTGGCACACTATCATTAGCAATATGTAGCAACACTCAATGTTTCTTGGGAAAGGCCCTGTATTATGTGTACTGTTGTATCCGACTGTTAATGCCGGTTGTGTAATGTTGCTTACCAGTACCAGTGTCACATGATCAAAGAATTGAACCTGTCCTTCCTGGCCATAATTCAGAAATAATGCTGTTTCCACTCTCCTTCTAATTTCTTCATTTCTTATTCTGCCTCCAAACATCATGCATTCTTCAAAAACATCTCATTTCATTTTTATTCAATGAAAAAAAGGTTTAAAATGTGACACAACAAAATTCCTTTTTCAAAGGTCAGTAATAGAGATGATTAGAGGCCACAGAGATGGGATTTTTCAGAAGAATGTTGAAAGTTCCCTGGACCGCTAAAAAGACCAATAAGGAAATTGTCAAAGATTCCAACAAAAAAAGGGAACTCCTAAAAAACATCAGAAAGAAACAATCAACATTTTTCGGGCATATCATGAGAAGAGGAAAGTTGGAATACTTGGTTACAACTGGCAAAATAGAAAGAAAGAGAGACTGCAGATGACAAAGAGAGAAAATACTGGATAGCTTGGTGTCATGGCAAGGAAAACAGTCAACAACAGAACAGATGCGATGCACTGTAGATATAAGATTGTGGAAGGACATGATCGCCTTCGCCAACCAGTATGGCACATGATGATGATGATGAATAAAGAAGATGAGAATGCATGATAAGGACATTTAATAACGAACCTGTTTTTGAGATAAATACAAAAAGTATAACTGTAGTGTCTAAATATAAAAAATGTGGAATAAAAACGAAATGTGAGAAACAAACAACATGGTTTCATAACAACAAACAAACCTCTGCAAGTTCTAAAATAATTTTCTCTAGTGTGGAGTTGATTATCTTCCTTTCAAATGCTGTGACAGCATCTGTTCTTGTATGCTTTGCGTACTCTCTTCTCACCATTCTCTTTGTTATAACACTAGATGAGAGAACATTTTTTTTAATTGGTTAATTCATTTTTAGCAGAACTGATTTGTAACTTACATTATTGCAACAGCACATTATTTATCTTTAATTATCTTTAAAGAAATATACAATTTGTTAAAATTGAGAATTAAATGAACAATATTGCCATTTAAACATATACTCACTTCTTCTTTTCTCTTTCACTGATACCTAAAAGGTGTCGTGGTTTATATCATTTGTCGTTCTTGTGCTGCTCGAATTGTCTGAATTAGTGATTTTCCTTTGTTGTTACATGTCTCTGTCACTGCATCTATCCATCTTCTTCTGGGTCTTCCTCTTGGTCTTTTTCCATGCATTCTCGAGAAGAACGCCCTTGATGGTGATTGGTGAGGATTCATTCTGACCAAGTGGCCAAACCATTTAAGTTGTTGTTCTATATATTCTTGGCAGGGTTTTGTTCCTACCATTTTTCTTATGGTTTCATTTGGTATTCTATCTCTTCTTGTGTTGTTTGTTACTTTTCTCAAGCATCGCATCTCATATGTGTTGATCTTTCTTAAATGTGATTTAGAAAGGGTCCATGTTTGACTTTCATAGCACAAAGTTGGTATGAAGATGCTATTTATCATTTGTTGTTTCTATCTATCTATCTATTGACCTTTCGAGCCGTAACCGGCCCATAGGGCGTAGACCAAGATACACCTTCTCCTATATGAATTTTTGTTCTAGCAGTTTTCTTTTAAAGATATTTTATCAAATCTCTTTGTTGTTTAGCTGGCATAAAAATGTTTGGATGTCTTAGCAATGGTGAGAGCTGGTATGAAATAGCACAAGAACGCTTGAATTTCTTTTTCTACGGGCATTGAAATTCACTTATAACTTAAATTTGACTCCCATCGAAAATTGTGCCAGCACAGTCACACACCGGAAGTCCCGGTGTATCCACTAAAGTAAAAAAAATGAATTACGTATCACTCATCATCTTTTGACATCAACTCATCAAAGGTTGACTACAATGGAGCACAGTTTCACTCAATCTCTTACTTTCATGATAGCTCTATCACAGGTTCATATCTTTTGATGTTGTTAAACTACTTTAGTCTTTGTATGTCTTTACATTAAATACCTTGCACTTCTTCCTCCAAGACGACTTTTGGGAGATTACTGTGTCTATTCTTGTGTCATACACATTTTTAAAAAATTTCTCTTGTTTTAATTGTGTTCAATAATTCTTTCTCATATTCAGTTGTTTCAAAACTTCATTGTTTGCATTTTCTCTGTCAACTTCAATCTACATTTCAAGGACTTTAATTTTATTTTGAGTGTTTTTTTTGTTTGTTTCTTATTTAGTGCCCATTTCTCTGCACCATACATAAATATTAAGCAAATATTTCACTTTATTTATCTCAGTTTTTCGTCCTGATACTGATGTTTTTACTTTGATATGAGTACCTGCATACATTTTGTGTTAAAAATGTTTGTTACAACTCATGTTCTTTTATTTATTTATTTTAATAATTTCAGACTCCTTTTCCAGTTTTTACTATGACATGTCCAAGACAGCTATATTCCAGGACTTTCTCTAGGTTCTTTCTTCTTCTCTACTCTTCTTCTTCGTGTCCATCCATTAAGTGGGCACATTGTGTGGCTAGTCTATGACAATGCAGCGATATCTGCGCCTTTCAGCCTGACACAGGCTTCAACATGGATGAGTAGTAAAGTACCCCCGTTACGCCAAGTGGTGTATAGGGAATATGGTGTTAGTGACCATAAATTTTACAGACCATCAGCACATGATTTTTGGGGTAATGTGGTTGGTATTACGCCCGTGCCGCTTCACTTTCCCAGAAAAAAATCAGGTACCTATTTAAGGCTGGGTGAACCCGGAAGCCGTCGGTTGGGATCGAACCCTACCCCTTGTCCTTTGTAGTCCAGTTCACTAACCACTGAGCTATCGCGGCTCCCACATGGATGAGTAGGTTTGCTTAATAATTTTTGCTTGGACAGTAGCCATTTTTTTTTTTTAACTGTCAAGCGGTCTTTAGTGCACGCGAGTGCACACAGAACCTCCTATTTTTCACTTTTGTCCGATGGGTTAGAAATAGAATCTTACTACCCAGAGACAGGGGAAGGGTAAAGTCACAAAGAAACTAGATATTCGATTTTTAAAAACAAAGACATCCGTCTTAGCTCTAGCTCCCCCATCAAGGCCAGCTCCTTGTCGTGGGGATGGGGGTTAACAGTCACCAGGGACTGAAAACCAAGACTGGCCAGACCTTCCTACACCTGAGCAAGACCACTGTTTGCTCTAGCTAAAGACAAGCGTCTTGGCTCTAGCTCACCCATCAAGGCCAGCTCCTTGTCGTGGGGATGGGGGTTAACAGTCACCAAGGACTGAAAACCAAGACTGGCCAGACCTTCCTACACCTGAGCAAGACCACAGTCTGCTCTAGCTAAAGACAAGCGTCTTGGCTCTAGCTCACCCATCAAGGCCAGCTCCTTGTCGTGGGGATGGGGGTTAACAGTCACCAAGGACTGAAAACCAAAACTGGCCAGACCTTCCTACACCCGAGCAAGACCACAGTCTGCTCTAGCAAGTTTAAGTGCTGAAGTCGGAGGCAACCAGTCAAAAGGCACACTACAAAAATCAGGATGCCATGCACTCACGCCAATGGGAAGTATTAGATATGAACAAGTTATCATTATACGTCTCAGAACAGGACACAATCGACTCCATAGTCACATGAATACAAAATTCAAGATCGGCACCTCAACTACTTGTACATGTGGACAGGTACCCCAGACTGCTGAACACATACTTCAAGACTGCACTGAATATAGTAGACTGAGGAAAATCAATTGGCCCATAGATACAACACTTCAGACAAAACTATATGGGACACTGCAAGAACTTCAAAAGGCATTAAAATTTATACAGGAAATGACATTGCAGACATAGATAATTCTTCAGGCGAACGAAAGATAGATAGATAGCTCTAGACTATCCAGTCCCCTGGGTTCTTTCCATTTATCTTAATATTGATTTTTAGGCTATGTGTATTGTCTTTGTTATTATCACACACAGTCTGTCACAGCAGGGTACTATTCCTCTCATACCATGGACATGCACAAATAATATGATTAAAATGTAATTTAATGATTATCCAAAAGAGCAACATAGAACACAAATATTTAAACAGAAGTCATTATCACAAGTAGAAGCAAATTAATTAAGAGAAACAGAGAAGTGAAATGTATAAAGATAGATGTGAATGACTAAGTACTTCAGAAGTAACAATATAAATTATAATATATTATATTATTATTAATAAAGTATTCTGAAATAGGAAAATAGACAAATCTGGCTGATATAAATGAATATTGCTCATAAAATAAAGCATACTTTAATTAGTAAAAATAGCAAGATGCAAGAATCAAATAAATAAATATATATTATTATATAATAATAGGGAGCCGCGATAGCTCAGTGGTTAGTGAACTGGACTACAAAGGACAAGGGGTAGGGTTCGATCCCAACCGACGGCTTCCGGGTTCACCCAGCCTTAAATTGGTACCGGATTTTTTTCTGGGAAAGTAAAGCAGCACAGGCGTAATACTGACCACATTACCCCAAAAATCATGTGCTGAAGGTCTGTTAAATATAGGGTCACTAACACCATATTTCCCTATACGCCACTTGGCGTGACGGGGGTACTTTCTTTACTATATAATAATAGCAATCAAATATATTACATACATTACTAGTAATTGTGAGAAATGTCGCAATCAATGAATCAAACGTTTCAAACATGAATAAATAAACAATCAAACATGAAGGTATGAAGTGAAATGTTCCTCTTCTTCTTCTACATTTTTAGCTCCCTGTGGAGCAGAAGTCTTCAACAAACACTTTCCAAGTCGTTCTGTTTTTTGCCATTCTTTTAAGATCATTCCATGTCTTCCCCATCATCTTCATCTCTGCTTCTATCTGTCTTCTCCGAGAATTCTTTGGTCTTCCTCTTTGCCTTTCCCCTGGGGATTCCAAAAAAGGGCCTGTTGTGTAATACTCTCAGTTGGCTTCCGCAGTGTTTGTCCTATCCAGCGTCATCATCTTCGCTGTATCTCTTTATCCACTGGTATTTGACTGGTACATTTCCATAATTCTATGTTAGTGATTTTGTCCTGCCATTTCCATCCTTTTATTCTGCGTAAGCATCCATTAATGAAAGTCTATATCTTCATGATTGTCAATTTTGTTGTTCTCTATGTTTCACAGCCATATAATAGGACCGACTTAACATTTGAGTTGAAAATTTTTATTTTTTTGTATTTAACCTAATTTCTTTGAATTTCCATATGTTTCCCAGTGCAACGAATCTCCTCTTGCTTTTGATATCCTTATTTTGGTATCATTTTCTGTTCCTCCCTCTTTATCTATATTAAAGTAAAATGTTATAATGAAGAAAAAAGTGAGTGCAGAAAAGAAGTTAGAAATCCTGGACAAAAACAAATGTCTCAGAAAAAAAACTGAATAATGTAAGAAGTAAGAAGAAACAACAAAATCATATAAAAAGTTTTGTCATTTTGTGTTAAGTAACTTTTTTAAAGACTTACTACCTACTAAAAGCAGCACGGGCGTGATACCGACCACATTACCCCAAAAATCATGTACCGAAAGTATATAAAAATTATGGTCACTAAAACCATATTTCCTATACATCAATGGTGTGACGGGGGCTCTTTACTTTACTTTTTACTAAGAATCAAATCTTCTTAGAAAAAAAAAAACATTTGATTTTAGAAGCAGCAAGTGTGTAAATAGGTAGAAAACAAATCTAAACTAAACACTAAATTTATAGTTCCATCGAACATAATGAAAAATGATAATGAACACTACAGTGGAGATACTAGAACTAACTTTACCAACAACAAAAAAGTGCAATAATTCAAGACTCCAATATACCGAGCCTGAGAAAAAAACTTATGAATTTGAAAAAGAAACTGACCAAAAAAGAATAAATATTTTTAAAATTTAAATTGAAACATTTAACATGACTTAAAAAAAACACTTTAAAAAAAAGAACTAAACTACTACTACCCTAATTATACTCGTAATTGTACACTAGCTACTACTAGTCTATCTACTATCTCTTTACTTTTACTATATATATATAATACTGTACTATTGTTGATTCTGGCTGCTACTAGAACTTATAATAGAACCTCATCATTTTGTGACTCATTGACTTGATTTGACTCAACAGAATTAATAACAGCTCACTTTAAAATGACACGCCTACATTCTGCATGCCAGTGATCACATTTATTTATTATTTTAGTTGTCATAACATTTATGATTTGATTACACTTACACTTTGACAGTACAATGGACAACACACACATATCTATAATAATATATATATAATCTATGACTCTACTATGTGTGATACGATACGTACTACTTTCTACTTTCTTTCTTATTCTACTCTAAGACTAAGTGTATTAACTCTATCATACAAACAAAAATAAAAATAATATTCATTTATATTATATACAATTATAACAGTAAGCAGTCCAGTTATAGTCTAGGTAAAAGTAGATAACAAATTATTTAATTTAATAATAATATTAAGCAAGTAGTGTAGTGTAACCGGTAACCAGATAACAATTCAGTGACAAGACAAGAAGAAAGACTTAGACAGTTTGAGTTTTTATTTTACGAACCCGACATCTGAGACGTCAACTATGCGTCTCACGACTGCTTCAATTTCCTCCATACCACAGAGAATGAAGAATACTGATACTAAAAGATTGTACCTGTAGAAAAAGAGAAAATAATCTTAGCCACTCCTTAAATATTTCGATTTGTTCTGACACAAACTCCAGCCAGACCCCTGAAAGTCAATCAATTCTTCCCGCGTTCAAAAGCGACAGGCTATCAGGGGGGGAGGCTACTCTCATCACAAACGTGCACAATCACTTCTATTATTTATGAGTGCATGCAAGTTTGCATTAATAATTTTTGGGGTTTCGATTATCACCAGACAGCATGTCAGACGCTATTGTTTGTTGTAATATCACTGTGACATTTAGTTATAATGCCTGAAATTTTACAGCATCTTTATAGATGAAGATTGCACGGGTGAGATTTTTAGGAAGGTAAAAGTTCCCTTCACGCCTTGTCGTGAGTGTGTGGAATATGGTGGGTGTCTCTCTCTCTCTCTGCGTTCAGGACTCAATCAGAGTAAGGATTCCAGACTCTCATATGAAGTCAGCTGTCAGGCTAAGTGTGTTGATCGCCCCCACAGACAGAACATCATTATTAGAGTCTGTCAGATCCACTCTGACTGAACACCCGTTAATACGTTGCACTGTGTTCTGCGCCAGTGGCCCAGTGCATCCGATTTCAGCCAGCATTTTATTCGGGTTTGCTTTCCCTAGCCTTTGATTGTCCCCAATCTTCCTGCAAGGCAGCAGATGATCTTTTCTGTAGGGGGATTCTGCCCTTAGATGGCAGGCCCTCCCAGGTTTACGAGCACCATCTGCCCGAGTCACTAGAGGTGACTAACACAGACACGGACACACAAAGATGTGAGATGTGACTAACACAGACATACACACACAAAGATGTGAGATGTGACTAACACATACATGCACACACAAAGATATGAGATGTGACTAATGCAGACATGCACACAACGATACGAGGCATGACTAACACTGACACACATCAAGATATATGACACATGACTAACAAACATGCACATAAAGATATGAGATATAACTGACATTGACATGCACACACAAAGATATGACACATGCCTAACATAGACATTCACAAAAAGATAAGAGAAATGACTAACATAGATATGCACACACAAAGATATGAGATGGGACTAACATAGCCATGCACACACAAGGATATGAGATGTGACAAACACACATATTTTGATATGACCATGTCATGCATCGGGCACATCATGAGAAGAGGAAAGTTGGAATACTCGGTTACAACTGGCAAAATATAGCGAAAGAGAGATCGCGGACGACAAAGATAGAAAATAGTAGATAGCTTGGTGTCATGGCATGGAAGACAGTCAACAACGGAATTGATACGATGCCTGGTGGATAGAAGTTTGTGGAAGGACATGATCGCCAACACCATCCTGTATGGCACATGATGATGATGACCATATTTTACTATGACCACATCACACTTTTGGATGATGTGGTCGGTATCACACCAGACCGCCTTTACTTCCCAGAAAAAATCTCTGGTACTCATTTTAGAGGCCGGGTGAACCCCGAAACCTTCAAGGTCCGCGAAAAAAAATCCTTCACTTCTGTGGATCAAATCCTGACCCTTCTGATCACGAAGCGAGTACACTAACCACTCAACCACGGAGCCTATTACTTACCTCTCATTCTTTAAATTATATCACTAAATCAAAGTGGTTCCTAACTATGACAATACACACACAATACATAACTACTGTAATATTATTTCTTTTTTTTTTCTCGTACATTGCCTATGGCATCAGGAAACGTAACAATAACATATAAAACATAACAATGTGCAGAATTCAAATACATAGCAGCTACAACACAACAATAGAAATATATTAAATTTTAAAGCTATAGCAAGGCTTGACAAATCATCGAGCAGACGTCACTGCTACTGTCCAACATGGAAATCACCCTAGAGGCAAAACAAACACTGTATAACCATAGCAAACTATAGATTAACTAAGGCCTCCTGGCTAAGAGGGGATTTCCAGGGAAATCAATATTTCAAACTGAGGCTGTTGTAGGCAGGGTGACGTCACCTGCCTATAGCTGAAAACGTCACGCTAGTTGGAGGGTTTTCCAGTTTTATTATCTGCCCGCGAGCCTTAGTAAATCTATAGTTGGCTGCAGTACAACATAGTTATTGAGTTATTAGCGGGTCATCATCATTGCACTCCGAACATGTCCATAGGTGCTCAGATCCCCTACTCAAGTCCCGCTGTGTCCAGCAACTGACGACTCCAGTTCTGTGTTGGTTGATAAGTCTTCTTACACACCCACTGGTTTCTCGTTTCTGACTGTGCCCATCTTAACTCCAATCTCTTTCATCCGAAGGAGTGACGTGGACTCGTGGTTGTCAAAGTCCTGTGTCCTTCCCCCTTCCCGGGGGGGGGGGGGGTCAGTGATGATGTCCGCCCGATCCATTGGTTGACCGTCCTTAACAATAGCGCCGCTAGCCAACCTGTCCGCTCTTTCATTTCCCCGAACTCCCGCATGTCGTAGACAAAGGTGACCTTACGTATTTTTGACTTCTGCAATGACTCTGCACATTGCATGTGTACAAAGCCCGCCTCTACTCTTTATTTTTAATCATGCTCATCGAATCACTCAGCATAACATAATCTTTATTCCTGCGTGGTGATATCAGGACGCTAGGCTAAGAACAATTAGAAAAGCAACCACCATTGATAGATTAAGTTTTGCTAGAAATATTGCAGGAAACAAACTGAGAGTTAAGACCAGAAGTGAAGAAATAAAATGGATGAATAATTTCCGCTACTGAGTACATAGAGAAACAACAGCTAAAATAGGTTGGCCACGTGAAAAGACAGAAAGAACAAAATACATGTAGTGCGTAACGAGTTGTTGATAAACGCTTTGGAAAAACAAAATTTAGGAGCTGGCCACAAAACAAAAGATCAATTGATGACTAAAAAACAAAACGCTAGAAAATTTATCAGCAGGAGAGCAAATAGAAGAATAAACCAGTGGTTATCAAATACGTGGCAGTCCGTTTTAAATTTTGTTGATGGTTCGAATGGTTTTTTAAAATGTAAAATTAAGTACAATTAACATACAAATAACCATACATATATTAATAATCATATAATTAGCCCAAAATTTCAACTAAGTTTACTAAGTGATCTCTCCTTCACGGTCCCCTGAAACTGCTTCGAGAAGAGGATTATGGAGCCCAGTTTGAGGATGATGAGATCTTCTCTCGTTCTTTCACATTCTTTGTTTTTACAAATTCAAATGATTTCCTTTTTTTTTTTTTTTTTTTTTACATCTTAACTCCCTCTCAGACATACGCACATACTCAAGACTATACAGAAAGCATACTATGAAGATCTAAATACAGTTATGAAGCAAGTGAAATCATCAGACATTTTGATTGTAATGGGTGACATGAACGCTAAAGTAGGCAGATATCTTGATTGTAATGGGTGACATGAACGCTAAAGTAGGCAGATATCTTGATTGTAATGGGTGATATGAACGCTAAAGTAGGAAAAGGTAAATATAAGACCATTATAGGAAATCCATTTGAAATAGCACAAGAACGCTTGAATTTCTTTTTTCTACGGGCATTGACATTCACTTATAACTTACATTTGACTCCCATCAAAAATTGTGTCGTGTTGCCAGCACAGTCACACACCGGAAGTCAAGAATGTGTCCTCTCACCACTCCTCTTCATCATATATATGGACAAAATAAATCAGGAAACAACCAACAATAAGGACAAATAAAATAATAACATAGAGGTAGAAAACTCCAACACCAATGAGCTACTCTTCGCAGGTGACCAATGCCTAATATATGAGGATGAAAACCTGCTACAACAGCATTTAACATCTCTAGATAAAAGCTGCACAAACTACAGTATGAGAATTAACACAGCAAAACAGAGGATATAAGAATAAGCAAATTAAGACACCCATTAAACATCAAGATCAAAGATACAGAAATAAAACAAGTAGGGAATTCAAGTATTTAGGCACAGTGTTCACAGAAGATGGAAAACTAGACAGAGAAATTGACATGAGAATACAAAAAGCAAATGCTGTCACATACCAGCTTTCACCATTGCTAAGACATCCAAACATCATTTCTATGCCAGCTGAACAACAAATGATAAATAGCATCTTCATACCAACTTTGTGCTATGAAAGTCAAACATGGACTCTTACTAAATCACATTTAAGAAAGATCAATACATGTGAGATGCGTTGCTTGAGAAAAGTAACAAACAACACAAGAAGAGATAGAATCCCAAATGAAAGCATAAGAAAAATAGTAGGAACAAAACCCTGCCAAGAATATATAGAACAACAACAACTTAAATGGTTTGGCCACCTGGTCAGAATGAATCCTTACCAATCACCTTCAAGGGCGTTCTTCTCGAGAATGCATGGGAAAAGACCAAGAGGAAGACCCAGAAGAAGATGGATAGATGCAGTGACAGAGACATGTAACAACAAAGGAAAATCACTAATTCAGACAGTTCGAGCAGCTCAAGAACAACAAATGATATAAACCACATCACATTTTAGGTATCAGTGAAAGAGAAAAAAGAAGATAGGAAATCATGGTTTAGGAAAAAGGAATAACAGAGGAGAAAGATTAGTACAATTTTGTGAAGAAAACAGGCTGATAATATGTAACACCTTCTTTGAGCAAGAGAAAAGGAAATTATACACATGGAAAAGCCATGGAGACAGGAAGAGGAATCAAATAGATTACATAATGATAAAAGACAGATTCTGGTACAGCGTCAAGAAAGCCAAAACCTACCCAGGAGCAGATATTAATTCAGATCACAATCCTGTAATGATTAAAATTAAAATCAAATTAAAGAAAAACAAACAAAAAACTAATTCAGCAACACCAATAGATAAAACAGCGTTAAATCAGATAGATGTTAAATAAACTTATACTGTACAAGTAAAGAACACATATCAGAAGCTGCTAGAAGAAGGGATTGAGCAGTACAGAAGAGAAAATCCTGAGAAAAAATGTCACAACAAAATGGCAATACATAAAAAAACAGCATACAAGAATCCTGCAACGCCTTACCGAAAAAGGAAAGTAACAAAAAACAAAAATAGATAACAGACAAAATCTTCGAAAAAATGGAAGAAAGAAGACAAGCGAAAAACACTGCCATATACAAGGAAATCGACAATGAAATACGGAGAATGTGCAAAAAGGCAAAAGAAGACTGGCTCAACCAAAGATGTCTAGAAGTCAAAACTATGGAAAGTAAGCAACACTTAAGAGAGATGCACATAGAAATAAAGAGAATGACTAATAAAGACAAAAAAAGCTGCAGGAAGCGGATGTATTGCAAACAAAGAGGGAAGAATGCTAACATACAACAAAGATATAATAGATAGATGGCAAGAATATATAACAGAATTATTTCATGACGAAAGGGACAAAAAGGGAGACGTAAAATGTACATACAACTATAAAATCCTGAAATCTGAAGTAGAAAAAGCTATAAAAACAATGAAAAGGGGAAAGGCAGCAGGACCTGACAATATACAGATAGAGATAATACATGCTCTAGAAGATTTTGGCATTGACGTGATCACAGACATATGCAATGACATATACCATACAGGATACATACCAAATGAACTAAAAACATCAACTTTCATTGCGTTGCCTAAAAAGAATGGTGCAGTTGAATGCAATGATTTTAGAACAATAAGCCTAATGAGCCAGGTAACAAAAATGTTACTAAAAGTTATACAGGGAAGGATTCAGAATAAAATCAATACTGAATTAGATGAGCAACAATTTGGATTCAAGAAAAACAGTGGCACAAAAGAAGCCATACTTAGCATGAGAACATTGATTGAAAAGTACATATAAGTAAACAAACCAATATATGCCTGCTTCATAGACTACACCAATGCTTTTGATAGAATACACCATAATCAACTTATAGACTGCCTAAAGGATATAAATCTAGACGACACAGACATAAGACTAATATGTAATTTGTACTGGGAGCAAATGGAGCCGCGATAGCTCAGTGGTTAGTGAACTGGACTACCACGGACAAAGGGGTAGGGTTCGATCCCAACCGACGGCTTCCGGGTTCACCCAGCCTTAAATGGGTACCGGATTTTTTTCTGGGAAAGTAAAGCGGCACGGGCGTAATACTGACCACATTACCCCAAGGTCTGTAAAATATAGGGTCACTAACACCATATTTCCCTATACGTCACTTGGCGTGACGGGGGTATTTTACTTTTTTACTGGGAGCAAACAGCAATAATAAAATATAACAAGGAGAACTCTACACCCATGGATATAAAAAGAGGAGTAAGACAAGGATGCATCCTATCACCAAGCTTGTTCAATCTATACACTGAGCAAATCTTTAAAAACATCTCAGAGATACCAGGCCTAAACATTAATGGAAAGATAATCAATAACCTAAGATATGCTGATGATACTGTTCTACTAGAAGAAGATCCTAAAGACCTACAACAATTGCTTAATGTGATAAACATAACAAGCAAAACATATGGACTAGATATGAATATAAAAAATACTAAGAATATGATCATAAACAAAGAAAATTCTCAAGACCTACAAATAAATATCACAGTTGAGGGAATACATCTGGAGACAGTCCAGAGTTGCAACTACCTGGGACATACTATAACCAATGATGGAAAATGTAAAATTAAAATAAAAATAAATAAAAGAATAGGTATGGCAAAAAGTAATGTAGTTCGTTTCAAATCATGTGCCCAACTTCAAAACGCTATTACGCAGTAAACATTTGTTAAAGACTGTTGAAATTTTCCAAATGTTATTAGATGTTATAACAACAAAACAAATATCAGCAGGGCTGAAACTAAAAATAGCAAAATGTTACATCTTCTCAGTATTCCTGTATGGTGCTGAAACATGGACATTAGACAAGAATACGGAACAGAAAATTGAAGCCTTTGACATGTGGATTTATAAAAGAATTGGTAGAATTGGATGGTAAGAAAAGAAAACAAACGATGAAGTTTTAAAACAACTAAAAATAAAAAGAGAACTACTAAACACAATTAGAACAAAACAAATGAAATTTTGGGGGCATGTTAAAATACACAACATCCTACTAAAAGTAATATTGGAAGGGAAAATACAAGGTAAAAGAGGCAGAGGCAGACCAAGACTAACATGGACGAGTAACATCAAAAGATGGACAAGCCAATCTATGACAATCTGCACCATCAAAGCAAGAAACAGAGTGGAATGGCTATCCATGGTAGCCAACCTTCGCTTCGGAGACGGCACCCGACGATGATGATCTCCCTCTCGTTAGTTATATTCTTTTCCGCTCTATTTTACTCTTCCTAATATATTTCCTGGCTCATTCTTTATTTCTCACCCTACTTGACTTGTTTTTAATATTCTCCCGCCATATTTTGCTTGTCGTTAAATATTTTCTCTCTCGCAGCCATTATCTACCTCACACCACTGACGTCATCATCATCGATGAGGCTGTCGTGGAATGGGCAATCATTAACTCTTTTCATACGTTTCGTCACACCATGTACCGCGCCAATTTCTGTCGTGTACGTTGCGCCGCACTGTGCGTCATTCTCATTTTGATTAGTGTGAATTTTATTCTAACCATATTATATTTTCCCCGTGTGTTACCGGGGCCTCATTATGAGGGAAGTAAAGAATAGTTAAACTGTGACCTTCCAGAGCAGCACTGGACGCGACTGGACTCTGGGTGGGTATCTTTTTTCGCACGCCCCGGCCGAATAAGCCCCCCCAGAGGTGCCGCTGCTGTTGCCTCTGGGAGGTCCAACGCACGCGGCTGACTGGCCCACGGCGAGATCTTTTTTCGCCTGGGAGGTCCAACGCACGCGGCTGACTGGCCCACGGGCGCGAAAAAGATACCCACCCACAGTCCAGCCGCGCCTTTTTTCGCACGCCCGGCCGAATAAGCCCCCCCAGAGGTACCCGCTGCTGTTGCCTCTGGGAGGTCCAACGCACGCGGCTGACTGGCCCACGGGCGCGTATCAAAAGGGCGCCCTGGACTGGACTCTGGGTGGGTATCTTTTTCGCACGCCCCGGCCGAATAAGCCCCCCCAGAGGTACCGCTGCTGTTGCCTCTGGGAGGTCCAACGCACGCGGCTGACTGGCCCACGGGCGCGTATCTTTTGTCTCACGCCCGGCCGAATAAGCCCCCCCAGAGCTACCCCGCTGGCGCCCTCTCATGGGTACCACTTTGCTAGCCCCCGCCACCCTATTAGAGACATGTGTACACCATTGGATATACCCATCGAAACCATGCCTAGAGGACACAACACATGCCAGTGGCTGACTCTCAGCACTAAAGAGCTATGCGGTAAAAGCTGCATGGGCGAATACTGTAAGGTACACCTCGCTAGATTGCGGAAAGGCGTTGGTACAAAGCCATGTAGGGTGTGCGGAGTGGGCGTCGCAAACAAGCATAGTCTCTGTGGAGGATGTGGGTATCGGCGCATAATCGTTAGACAAAGTATGGCACGAGCGAGAGCCTTTCAGAAGGAGTTTAAACGTCTAGCAAGGATTGAAATTGGCAATTAGAGAAATGTGAACCTATGAATATACCAAACTCAACATGAGCGAGCACGAATACTCCGATGAATATGCGCGAGAGACAGTGGACTCCCTTCAAGAATTAACAATAAGAAAAATCATGGAAGTCCGGAGGTGCGAGCGTCAAGATTTGGAACTAACCAAAGCCTTGAAGGCCCTGGGGTGGTGGACGGGGTTGTCTTTGGATAATCTCCCACGGGTATTAAGGGAAGAAATTCTGAGACGCGAGTGTAATGAACGCTTTGATGCTGTGAGGGAAGAGTTATTTTACGCCATGCACAATACAGATGAGTGGAGGAAGCTATTTTACTCTGATGAATGTATACGGCCGAGCGTGACATCTAGATATTGTAGGGAAAGAGATGCTAAAGAGCGTTTCTATTTGGTTCATGATAGTGATGATGATTATGAGGATGAAGAGGGACGAGGCAACTCCCAGATGTAAACATCGACATCTAATTTCGGGAACTCCCGATATTACTTGTCCTCCGGACGGGTAAAAGCCTCGCGCAGCGATACTCCGGACGGGTAAAAGCCTCGCGCAGCGATAGTTAATCGTTGTTTTCAGTTGTATCCATGAAGCCCATTCTAAAAATAAAAACCTGTCACGGGACAAGAAAAGCGGTCACAGGACAAGAAAAGCTGTCACAGGCCAACTTTTTTGGTCACACAGCTCATCGGCTTTTTATCGGACCTGTGACCGAAAAATCAGTCCCGTGACGGGTTTTTATTTTTAGAATGGGCTGTCCCCACTTAGCCACGGAACGTGAAGAGGGGATTTCCCGTCCTCCGGACGGGTAAAAGCCTCGCGCAGCGAATTACAAACAATCAGGAGGGCTCTACCTCCAATACTCGATACTCAGGTGGGCGGTTAGAGGGTGCTGGTCGTCTGAACACAACAGCTGACCCGTCGGATTTTTTAAGTTCTAGTACATCATAGCCCCTGCGGAGAAGAATCCGTATTCGTTTACCACTTTTAACCTCCTTGATTGTTGGGATTCTATCCATAGTATATAGTGGTTTATCCATACCGGTTTATCCATACCGGAATAACTTTCTCGGCTTTAATTGTAGGGCACAGATTTATTTACTGTAATGGAGCGCTTGGTACTTTAGGTGCGTCCTCCAGACGGGCCTCGCGCAGCGAAGGTGTATACGGGGGAGGAAGACATTCAGAGGCGTCTCCACATGCACAAGTTATTTTTGCGGCGCACCGCAACGATATTTGTCGAATTCTGCAATTACTTCCTCTTTCCCTCTCTCCATCCATTCTTTTTTTGCTGCGTCATCCAGCTCTCGGGTTTTAGACCGAATCTCTTCCTTCATAGCCCGATACTTATCAAATTCGGCAACAATTAGTTTAAATTCCACATCGGAAATATTGCCGTCTTCTAGGGCTGTGGATACAATTCCGGCGATGGTGTTTAGCTTACTTTCAGCCAGAACACGAATCTCATCGTGCTTCTTAGCCTTCAGATTCAGCTGGCGAGCTACCAGCTTACTGACTGCCCCGAAGGTGCCACAAGCTAGGGCCCCAATCTCTAGTCCTAGAGCTACAGGAGCCATGATAACGGTTGAAAGAAGCGCAATACCGCCAACGCCCATCCCAGCTGTGACTGTAAACAGTGTCGTATCAATACCGTCTAGACTATTAGCACCGCGCCGATATTTCTTGTATAGGGACGTCCGTTTATCTCTCTCGTCCTCCAAACATTTTCGCAGGCGGACAACCTCTTGAATGCGGTAGGACTGGTCGACAGGCCGATCAACTGACGCGTCTAGTGTGGGATACATAGTCAGGCAGAACAGGTATATAAAGCTTTATGCAGAACTTTTTATCTGTTTAATTAGGTGCTCAATAACGCGATCACTTACCGGGGACAGGCTAAAAAGTAGCCGTTTAAAGTAAAACGACAATCCACTGAATATAAATTCAAGGGATATTTTTTCAAACACCGCGTTTGCTTCCAAATCGCTAACATTCGTTGAGAGGTCTGCCTTCCCCTCCCCAATTTTTATAACCAAACCCGTCATTTCGGGGCGTTTCCACTTGATTGACACCCCAGGCAAAATCTCGATCGGGGCGCTGGGGAGCATACTGCCCGTCTCAATTTCTAGATACAGTCGAACCTGGTCTTAGGACCACCTGTTTAAAGCGTTTCCCTGGTTATAGGACCGGGTCTACAATTTCCCCGAGTTTTTTACTATATGCTAACACTGATTACGGCGCTCACCGTATGACGCGACCAGAGACCAGGCTAATTAACCGCCGCCAATGTTATTTATCCCGTTTACGACACGCGGGTAATAGACCGAGATAACGATACACTGACCAGCCAGTCCTCCTCCGTCTCGCTGGGAGCCATAAACGATCGACACAGGTGTCTATAGGTGTCGAAGTTTTCCCGTATTTAGTGAGTCCCAGATTACAGTGGGACGTGTTACGTTTATCAGTCAATACTGGTGTGAGAAACACGGCAGACGCAGATCTATGATTCGTGAAGTGACATCACTTCGCGGTTCCGTCTAGACCAGAGTAGACCATTGCGTGGCCCGTATAAATTACAGGAATTAACTAAAGAATTAGTCATTGCCCGCTTAGAGTGTATTCACGTACATGTACAGTATCTCAGTGAATTATTTTTGTGGATTTTAAAAGTGTTACACACAATATAGGAAATGGCCAGTGTCAAAAGTGTAAAACCAAAAGCATTAACGCTGGAAGAACGAATATCAGTGATTCGACAAAATCAGCAAGGAAAAAGTTCGCGATTATTGGCAGAACAGTTTGGAGTGGGAAAGACACAGATTTTACGTACGTTAAAGAGAAAAGCCGAGTATATGAATGACTTTGAAAATAATGCACCAAGTATGAAAAGAAGGAATAGCAGGAAAACGGGAAATGAAGACATAAATACACTTTGTTGGAAATGGTGTCAATCAGCACTTGCACGAAAAATTCCGTTATCTGGGCCGATGATCAAAGAACGAGCTTTACAGTTTGCAAAAGAATTGGAAAACTCAGTCTTTAATGCATCGAACGGCTGGTTAGAGGCCTTCATTAAAAGACACAATCTTGTGTTTGGTAAGCAATGTGGCGAAGTCGGTGATTCAGATATGAGTGCTGCGGCTGACTGGACTTCTAAATTATCCGAGATATGCTATGGTTACGCTGCTCAAGACATTTTTAATTTAGATGAAACCGGGTTATTTTTCAAAGCGACTACGGACAAAACATTTTTTGTCAAAGGAGAAAAATGCGCTGGGGGTAAAAAAAGCAAAGAGCGAATAACAGTGATGCTATGCACTAACATGTTGGGGGAACGAGAACCGGCTTTAGTGATTGGGAAAGCAGCTAACCCTAGGATTTTTAAAAACATCAACATAAACACACTGCCAGCGATTTACAGAAACAACAAAAAGGCATGGATGACTGCAGCTATATTTGAAGATTGGCTGAAAAGTTTTGACCGTAAGATGCAGAAAAAAAAGCGCCACATTATTTTATTTGTTGACAACGCTACCTGTCATCCCAAGATCGAACTACAGAATGTTAAGCTGCAGTTTCTGCCACCCAACACAACTGCATTAGTTCAACCCCTAGACCAGGGTGTCATTCAGACATTTAAATTAAAGTTTAGACAAAAACAGCTTCTACATCTTATCACAGTCATGGAATCAAACAAGGATGCTTCCGGAACCGAACTCATGAAACAGGTCAATTTACTGGACGTAGTCTACTGGATTGCTGCAGCATGGAAAGAAGTGGACAACTCAACCATCCTTAAGTGTTTCTGTAAAGCAGGTTTTCATTGTCCTGCTGAAACACACGCATATTCTCTGACGCACATGGAATCTGCATCAAAGACCGACGTGCAAATTGTTTCTACTGCAATTTCTACTGCTTTGGATAACCTTTCAAAAGAATTGTTTGGATACCAATTGACAGACATCTCCATGATTGATTCAGGGCTCCAAACTTGCAACACAATAGAAACAAACTGGGATCTTCCTGCCACTGCAATTTTAGCTGCTGAGGATGTGAATAGTGAATCAGACAACGAACAAGATTCTACTGACATTGAGAAAACATACACTATCGCAGATGCACATAATGCTTTGGAGCTTCTGCGCACCTATTCAATAACAAACGGGAGATCTGACATACTAGACGTTATCATGGACTTGAGAGAAAAATTGAACTTATCGTTTATTTCATCTGTCAAACAACAGACTACCATATTGGATTTTTTTTCAAGTCAAAAGTGATACATGTACAGTATAAGTGGAATCTGTGTATGTGTGTTTTATTTTTGTGTGTTTAACTATCGTGTTTTATGAAAAGTGTCCAACCAGTGGCTATTGTAGACCGACATGTGCACTATGTTCTACTCATGGATTACGCTGATTTGCAGGTTAGTTTTCATAGTGCTTAGGATAAAATTTTTTTTATCGCTCTATTTATTAGGTGAAACCTGTGAGGCAGGACCACCTGTCCTATGGGACCAGTTTTTGAAAGTCCCGTGAATGGTCGCCTTAGACAGGTTCGACTGTATATCACGGACCCCTTTGGGGGTTTTCTTAAGATTTCTAGGTCTCTTGGAACCGTTGTTTGAGCCTGTAACTTCGCAACGTTAACTCCCTTCGGACCCAGGTAGTAAGAATTAACGTGCCCATTGAGGGTCATCGGCTCTGCGCCGGACGGGCGATAGCCGACAAACATGCTGCCAGCGTTCATTAGCCATACCACTTTTGTAATACCACCCTCGGCCGGACTTTGCAAATCTATATAGCGCATGGCTAGGTCCAGCCTGAGCTCCCAATTGGGATCAAAACCACTTGTATGACTTTCTATGGCGGCCCGCCGATAAAGGCCTCCTTTGGCTAACTCCATCCCATAAATCACCCCCGCGCCCCCCGGATCATCGAATCCTCGAACATCTCCGAGGTTGGCGAAGCAATTCCTCGTGGCCCAGACCTTAGGTCTGTGCTCATTGCTTGAACCTTGCAAGAACTTGTCTACTGGCATAGTAGTAATACTGGCATATTCAATATTAAAAACTAATATATTTGTTGAATTGCCCCGAACTACTGCAGTTTTTCAAGGAGGAGTGTTGCCTTTATATTAATGTTATCACTGGTGGATGTGTGCACTGCTGAAATCATTAGTTGTAGAGACGAGGGCTGTGCTATCCAGAACAATCCCGAGGTGTTAAAATAGGTATAGTCTGTTATTGTATGTTGTAACACTAACGCAAGGGGAGGGCTTAAATGCAGCGAGATGTCAATCGACTTGCGGCTCCCAGTGCGCAGTCCTGCCAACTGAATCTTATAGACCCCAGGTGCTGTTATGGCAAGGGTTGCCATTTTGCCACTATCATCGGTACGCGGATCCTGTGTAAGCTGAGGGTCCCCAATCGGGGTGATCGATAAGGTCCTAAACTTCCATTGCAAGGAAATCGCATATATATCGAAACGTTGACCCAAGGCATCTTTTATAGTGTTCTCAACATATGCCATAGTGGCCGCGTCTTGGGGTGCTTCGGGGTCGGCGAGCTCGGATATTTTGTGATGACCCCACTTAATGTCGTGGGTTGGTGCTTTTGATCCGTCGAGCTGTAGAACTCTAGCGTCTAATAAATCCGTTGTGGATATAACGAGGGCGTCAACGTATTTTTTGGTTGCTGCGTTTTGATCGGCATCTCGAGTATCCACATACTCTTTAGTAGCCGCATCGCTAGAATCTAAAGGGTTACCTACGTCTTTCAACGGAAAGCCCCCCAATGATAGCTCACCTAGCATTGTATCGCCCGCCCTGTGTACGAGGGCGTCAACGTATTTTTCGGTTGCTGCGTTTTGATCAGCATCTCGAGTATCCACATACTCTTTAGTAGCCGCATCGCTAGCCTCTAAAGGGTTCCCTACGGCTTTCAGCTGGAAGCCCCCCAATGATAGGTCACCAAGCATAGTATCGCCAGCCCTATGTACGAGGCCGACTGGGCTGCCCCACGAGGCCGCCGCCGCTCCACAGCCGGTGCTATGTCCCATATAAAACTTATCCACAGGCATCACACTCTCTGTTTAGCTATGTGTAAGATCACATTTTTAAAAGCATTTCCAGCTGCGAGTTCACACAACACTCGAAGACATAGGTGGCCGCAGATAACCTCTTCGGGTCTCTGCAGTTGGAACGTCTGTGTCTGTATAGGAAGACCCTCGCTGCGCGAAGCTTTTACCCGTCCGGAGGCGCTGCGCGAAGCTTTTACCCGTCCGGAGGACAGATATTCCACGAGTTCCTTGGGGGGATCCAACCCAAAACTATCGAAATAACAAATCGTACGGCCATCTTTGTAATACGCCACCCAGTGGGTGCCCCCACCACTGCTGGAGTCGAGATTAACTATGCCGCATTCTTTCTGAGAAATCTTGTTAGGCAGGGTGTTTCGCGAAAACACGCCACGAAAGTGGGGGATGGTACGGCCGGCCTTTTCAATATCAAAATTGCTCAGGGGTTCTACTTTTTTTGGGGCGCCAAGTAGAGCCCTGACCCCTTACATTTAGGGCACATGCCGCGCCCCGTGCTCGCCGATGGGGCCAGAAACAACCCCGCACCAGCAAGCTGTTTCTCAACCTCACGATTGTGGCGTTCGGCCTCAGCCTGGGCTCGAGCACTCGCTTTTTTATCGTCGACTGCTTTCGCGATAGCCGCACTACCTCCTGCTAGCGACCCCGCTGCAGCGAGCCCGCCTAATATTAAGGGCAAAAACGGGAGAAACCCACCCGTTTTTTGAGCCGCTAGCTGTGTTTTGGAAATAACGAGCTCGGCCCCAGCACTGGCGGCGCGTTTCTTCTCAAGGTGAGCTATTTGGCGCTTAGTGAGCCCCAGGGTATCGTCGCCATGAAGCTGCTCAACCGTCAGCCGAATAGTAACGCCTACCCCATCATGGGCGGCTTTTGCCAATGATTCTTTCTGCCCCTGCGTAAGTGTTAACCCAAAAGGAGTATACTTCATTTTCCTATACTGTATATTGATGGAGATTTTTGTTTAATACAATTTGCTAAATTTCGTGCCGTCAGACTCTAGCGTCAGCAGGCGGTCGCTAATGAGCACTGCGTAGGCCATGGTTCCAGCTGGCACGTTGTTTCCAAAAGTCGCCCTGACCTGTACGGTTTGGACAGCCGTTTTCAACCGCTCCGACTGTCTGCGGACATCGATGACGTGGATTGGGTATAATTCTACAAATTCGAGCGGAGTCACCTGGTTTGAGGACACGCTTCCCTCAATACCATAGTATTCTGCCTTAAAGTCACATAACCTCTTGTAAGCCCTGGAAATCTTTCGCTGTACAAAGTCCATTTTTTCCTCGGAGTCAGGATACTGATCGGTATTTAACCTCACATGAATGTCAGTTAAATTTACATGGTCAAAGCAAGCCGGATTGCTGGTCTGGCTATCGCGGTTGGTTTGGAAAGCCACCAAAAGCCATCGTGGTTTTTCAGTGCCCGACGTAATGGAGAGAGTCCAGGTAAACGAACTGGCTTCCGGCACGGCAAAGCTTTCGCATTGAAGAGCTCGAAAAGATATCGGCACTTTAACTTTCTTGGCTATCTGCTCTACTAATTCTGTCTTGGCAGCCAAAGAAGGCATGACGTGCGGTATTACCCAGGCAAGCTTAGTTAGCGTGACTTTCCCTCTAGGCGCCGCAGCATCGCGAAATATGCCTTTGGTATCTGATTCACGAGATAATATCAACGAATGTTTACAACCATAAACCACCTTGCGGTAGTCCTCGCAAAAACCGAACAGGTGGCTTAACGGGACGCAGAACGAAAACGTCCCGCTTGGATTCGGCTTGACCACTACTAGCTGCCGTCGGGCCTCCCACCCAGTATTAGCTGATTCAGCCGCCGCTGAGGTATCTTTTTGCCAGCACATGTTAAGACCCTCGGCCTTTGAAAAATCATCTCCATATGTCAACAGGCCCTTAATTGTTGTGGCTTGGCCAGGGTTGAGAACATTCTCAATATCTTGATCATTGAGCCGGTACCTTAGCCGCGAGAACATGTACATAACGGCGTTATTTACGAGCGAAGCAAGCGTTGTAGGTGTGTAGTCGACTTCTGTGCCGGATGCTAGCCTCCCTTCAACATTGAGAAAACTTTTAGACGGGTGTGTGTAAACGTCTTGGAAGTTTACTTCGATTGCTATATCCTGATTGTTGTTTATTGTGGCGGGGTTTTGTGGGTGATACTCCTTGTAGACGTACGACTCGATGCTCTCGTCAACAAGCGTCTGCTCTACAAGAGTCAACATTTCATCGGTAATTTCTTGTGTATCCGCCATAGAAAATTTACTTCAGATATAGAAACAATTCTATTTTCTAATAAAGAATTATCCTAAAACCCGAGCCTGCTATCCGACTGTTGATATTTTGACGTGCCGCTTCAGTCGTGGGGGCCGCAAGCCCATGCAGAATCTCTAAGGTTTTTTCAGAGATAACTCTCTCCGGCCCTGTAGCGGCTCGCGTGGACGAGCGTGCTTTGCTGCGGACTATGTCAGCGATTTGCTTAATTGAGGCTGCGGTTGTAGCGCCGGCCTTAGCAACTTTACCGGCCACGTCCGCTACATTTGCTATAGCGCCTTTGTTTGCCACAACGAATTTACCGACACCCCCAATGGCCCGCACCACGGGTTGTATCCAGTCCGACAGGCCTTTTCCGATTACATAGCGCTGTCTTTTCATCCGCCGGTTTCCCTCTGCCACGTTCCGCGAAATTATCAACATGGTAGCTTAGAAGATTTTCTATAATGACAGTCAAAATGTTTAATGTAAGAATTTTACTTCAAATCTGCCGAAGATGTAATCTAGCTGTAATTCGTTCCCCTCGGAGATTCAATTGAGAGCCATTCTGATCCGTTAGCCACAAGCGTATTCTTTGAATACTGCCACGCTGGCTTACCGGCAAATAAACCAAATTGTGTGGAGTCTCAATGATCTTAAATCCAGGTTGTACGCCTGGGTAGAAGCTGTACAGAACGGGGTGGTTGGTGCCATTCAGGTAAGAACCACCGACTAGATCGCAGTTTACAAGTATGCTACTAAGTGTTGAAATGTCTACTGGTTTGTCCCCTGTGTGGAATCCAGTAGTGGATAGCACCCTCGGCTCGAATCCGAGAGTCGAGGCAATGGTAGATTTGCTCATGTCAACTCTGTAGCTAGGGTTCGTAATCTCGATGTTGGCACGTAATGTCGCCCTGTTTGCTCCTACAACTATGTTATGTGCCTGCGTCTCAGAATTCCAATCACCGCTGCCCTTCAGCTGGCATTGAATCTCATCGTTGATTTGAGCGAGTTCGTAGCTTCCTTCTGGTAATGAAATTGTCTTCCAGGTAACCCCTGCGTCTGGGCTGTAGACGAAAGTATTATTACTTTCTGTAATGTTGGGGACAGCGTTATATGTCTCCAAATTGACTAGAGCTAATTCGTACTTATTGTTGGGTTCGAGGTAAAAGGGCGGAGAGAAGGTGGTTGTCCAGTCGGTGCTGTTTGACGAAAATACGAAAGAGTTACCCTCTTTAGGGCGAAGATGGCTTTCAATCTTCTGTAACTGAAACTCCATTTGGGGTATGCACTTATAGGAGGCTTCTGTTCAATTCGAGAATCAAAGCCTTAGGAGCCGCGCCACTGCGAAGGAGCTCGTCTAAAATAGCCGAAATTTCATTATCAAGGCCCGTATTACCTGCACGCTTCGAGGCAGCTAATAGCTGTAGCCTTTCAACTAGCGCTTCTGGATCCTTATAATATTGCAAAGCCCCACCTTCGCTGCGCGAGGACCTTATCAGCCGGTGTTTTTTGCTCTTTCGCCCATGGAGAGGCAAGCCCGCAAGTTCAGCCAGCCGCTGGAAAGTTTTGACAGCCTCGGGGGTATATTGCATCGTTTTTAAAAAGCGTTTTGTGAGGAGAGTGTAAAGCGAATCATCTGCCGGGGCTTCGAACACAAGATTGTCTCCATTGTCGAACGCCCGCAGTTTTCCCGCCTGCAAAGCTTGCGGGTCGATTGTGAGGGATCCAAACCGGTTTCCCTTCAGTTTCAACCCACTACCTGTAGCGGTAGCTGTAGCGGTAGCTGTAGCGTCCTCCGGACGGGTAAAAGCCTCGCGCAGCGAAGTAGCCCCACTAGATCGGACGAGCCTGTAACCCTGTGTTAGTAGGCGAAGACGTTCACTATATTGTTTTAGAGCGTCCTTTTCCATCGTTAATTGCTGCTTTCTTTCTTCTGTGGTGGCTTTACGCTTTTTTTCCGCTCCCAGTACATATCGGTTGATGCGGTTGACCTCATTGAGGGTGTTGGTGATTACTTGTGTGTCGCTGAGGTTGAGTTCGCTGGGGGGCTTAAATCCGTGGCGCCTTATCACTTCAATATCCAACCCTTGGTCGGGACTAATATATAGCGTGGGGGCATCTTCTACCGGCAGAGGCATGTCTTGACGTGCCGTCGGTGCCGCTCCGTGGAGTGCGTAGGCTTGTCTTGACGTGCCGTCGGTGTCCTCCGGACGGGTAAAAGCCTCGCGCAGCGAAGGTGCTGGCAAGCGCTCTATTGCGGCTGTGACTTTTCCTATCTCCGCTGCTTGGTGTGAGGTGATTGGTTTGAAAAGTTTGGCTGCCTCTTCCTGCAGAGAGGACTCCCCTAGTGTTCCTGTTTGAAGGCGTTGCCGAGCCTGGTCCCTGAGTGCTAGGTAGTTCCGGACGAGGGCTGTACGATCGCGCATGTCGGTTACTTTGCGCCACATCCTTACTTCAAATAGATTTCATCCCTACTTCAAATAGATTTCATCCCTACTTTAAATAGATGACTTCGGTATGTAGAATCGATCAAATCCACATCGATACCGACCATCATAGGCCCGGCTGGTCAGATCGATACAACAGAACCCGTACGGCTCGCGCGTGCACGCACTAAAGAAGTTTCGAAATTCTTCGAAAGGCATGTCACCACACACATAGGTGTCATGTATGGCGCGCAAGTTTTTCGTGTCTTGATTAAATATGATAAGCATGTTACAATTATCTCGAATCGTTTGTTTGGGAATCCTGAAATAATTCTGCGTTAGATAGAATGAGTCCGCACCACCGTGACGGCCTTGGCTGAAGTATTTCTCGATGGGGGTTTGTTTTTCCAACATAACGTCATCAAATACCATAATGCTACGTTCGTTTTTGTTCAGACTCTCTACTGGGATGATATCATCTGATATGCTGTGAAACGAGGCTACCTCTTTCCCAGTGACTGCTTTAATGGCATCCGCCCAGTCCTGCAGCCACTGGTATTTCTCTTGTCTAAGGGATTTTGAGTATATATGCAGTCTATTGTATTTAAGGAAATCCTTTCTTAGGAGGAGATTGAGCATCAGGTTTGTTTTACCACATCCGGACGGGCCGCAAATTACACAACGGATGCTACTAGGAAGCAGCCAATGGTGTTTGTGCTCGTGTGGATTCGATTCATCAAGATCTAAATTTAAGATTTCCATACTTCTATATTTAGGAAGAGATGTACTGCCTTCGCTGTAAACAACACACTCCCACTTCAAATGAGGAGACTATAACTCTAAAGAACAACCGACCAGCCAAGAGAGGTGTTTGCACGGTGTGCGGTGCTAGAAAGAGCCAAATTCTTTCTGCGGCCTCCTCGCGCAGCGAAGGTGCTGGTCTTCTTAACAGTGCCATGAATGCCCTACCTCTGCCCGAGATGCACATGCGTCTCCCCAAAGGGGTCCCATCTGAAGATGTCCCGGGTGGAACTTTTCAAAACACTGGAAAATACTCATATTGCGGGCCGTTTACCAAGATTGCCAAACGCCTCTCTCAGGGCTATAGGGGTGTGAATAGTCTTGATCGTGCCTGTCTAAACCACGACGTTGCCTACGCAGCCCATAAAGATACCCCCGGACGGAATCATGCGGATGATGTACTGGCAGCTACCGCATCGCAGATTGCACTATCAGATGCTCCAGACTGGGAAAAGCGTGATGCTAAGACGGTTTCTGCGATTATGGCTGCGAAATCACGCTTCGGGATGGGCCTTAAAAAAAGTCGCGAAGAAAATATTCCTAAACTGAAGAAGTTTTCTATGGCAGAGAAGTCCGACGGCACGTCAGCAATCATGGAGAAATTCTACTACAGTCCTCAAGGCTATTGGCGTGGGCTGGCGGCCATCCCGAAGCTTGCTGCGGCAGCCCGAGTTAGCAAAAAGGATGCTCGGGACTGGCTCTCGAAACAAGGCATATGGCAGCTCTATTTGCCTGCTCCTCGACGAATACCACGGCCACATTTTAACGTGACTGCGCCAAACGAAGTTCATCAAGCGGATTTATTATATCTGCCGCATGATCGTGTGAAACGACGCACGTACAAATACGCCTTGACCCTCGTCGATATAGCCTCCCGGTACAAAGAGGCAGAGCCCTTGGCTACAAAAGATTCACAAGAGGTTGCAGACGCCCTTTAGAGGATTTATAAACGGAGCCCTATGGATTTTCCAAAGCTTCTTCAGGTCGACCCGGGAAGAGAATTCATGGGCTCGGTATCATCACTTATGGCAAAACATGGGACTGAAATACGGCGTGGGCGTGTGGACCTCCATAGAGACCAAGGTATAGTAGAACGTTTTAACCGGACTCTGGCCGAGCGGCTTTTTGGTCACCAGTATGCTCAGGAGCTATTGCTTGCTGCCCGTGGGTCTTCTGAGCGGTCTGCAGAATGGGTGGCTCGACTCCCTGCGGTTATTGCGGCTTTAAACAATGAGCCGACTCGGCTGACAGGTAAGAAGCCTGTGGATGCCATTAAACTTCAGAGAGTGACTGCGCAACCCTCATCTGTCGTTCCAGGACGCCCTGCAGGGCTCGAGGAAAAGCTGATCCCGTCTGATGCTCAGGTCCGCTATCTATACCAGCCTGGTGAATTGGAGGGAGGCCGGAGACGAGCTACTGACCCCGTGTGGTCTATGACCCTGCATTCTGTGCGGAATGTCTTGCGGCAGGCCGGCCAGCCTGCAGTGTACTACCTAGAAGATGGCCCGACGCGGGGCTTCGTTCGTGAGGAGTTGATGGCTGTCACTGAGGGGACAGAGCTTCCTCCAGGTAAGATTCTTGCAATCAATTGAACCCAAGGAGACTCATGTAATCTAACGGCGTCATCAGAAACAATGTTCCTAATAGATGCCCAAGAAATGCATCGTCGACACCCAGGCACATTTTGGGCCCCACCCGATGAAGAGCTTCAGCGATTGAAATCAGGGGACATCGTAAAAGTTTGTAATGGGGAGGAGCGATTTTGGGTAGTGATTCAAACTGTAGAGTACCCACAGGACTGGAATGCTTCTGATATTAGATTAACTGGTGTGCTTGATAATAACTTAGTAAGTTCTAGTGCTCGTCTCGGGGACGTTATAGAATTTCGAGGCATGCATGTATATGATATATACCCTTCGCTGCGCGAGGCTTTTACCCGTCCGGAGGACGGCTAGGCGGCGATAAGTGCTGCGCCCCCTCTTTTTCGGTTGCAGTCCAGACAGGTCAGCCGTATGTTTCCTACGCAGTGGCCCTTGCTGTTGTCTAGCCGATCGACGCTAAACTGCTGCATATCAGCCGGCCGATACGACCACAACATTAGACAGTTACATGCAGCGCAATGGTTTTTTTGGGCCTCGTGAAGTTGCAATATGTAGTCAACTTTTAGGTCAAACCCAGGAAGTCCTTTTGCCTGGTCTAGACTCTTATAACTAACAAGCTTCCTCGATATTGTTGCGCGCACAGGCATGTACTGTGCTGTCAAATCGATTACATCTGCGGCTGCCTCGGCCGGCGGACACCCCACCCGTTTGAGCTGGTGACTATACTCCACCCGAGAGACAGCCAGATACACGAGGTTGGACCACGTAAGCCAGTCGTCAATGATCCAGACCTTCTGTGGGTCAGAGATGGTAAGACCCTGGCTAGAATGGATCGTCAAGGCATAGCCCAGGCGCCAATCATCAGTCGTGATAGCACTCTCAGCTGCAGCTATCGATACCTCTACAACATCGTTGAGTACGAGCACTTCCTTGTTTTCTGTTCCAGGTATGAGGACCTCAATATTTTGCTTCCTGCTGTCCTTGGGGTGATACAGCAGAGGCACAGGGACATCTTGGAACTGCTCCTTATGCCGCTGGAATAAGAGCGTCTGTGCCCGATCGCGGACCTTGGTGCGTGAGACCAGTATAAGATCTCTTGGCGTCCAGTCTTTAACAAACCTATTCCACTTGAGGCAGCCTGGGAGGGCCTTACGCATTTCTTCGCACTGGACCTTGTCAGACTGAAGCCGGATACGCCTTTTCAGAGCTTTTAGCTCCTCGTCTTTCGCTCTGTGGTCGACGGAAATCTCTTCGTAGTAGCCGCAGGTTTCCTGTAGCCAGTCATGGGGCATGCCACCAGCGATCGGTGGCGGCTGGCCTTGATCACCGCAACATATGACCTGGACCCCACGTTGATCGAGCCACCCCAGGAACAACTCCAGGATAGGCTTTGACACAGTGCAGACTTCGTCCCATATGATGACACGGGGAATGTATTTGTCGCCCATGCGCTCAGGCGTCCAGTCGACATCAGCGATCTGTGGACCTTTCTGGTTGCTACCAGGTACATGGAGAGATTCCCCTACCTTCCGGGAGACAAACTCTATAACCTCTCCCTCACTGTCAATCAGCTTCATTCGCCAAATGATAATAGATTCCCGGAAGTTATACTGTTTAACCTTCCCCTCACCATCTATCGTTAACAGCAACTCATCACTTGCGGTCCAATCCTCTTTTGTCTTCCAAACGGTAATAGGTCTCTTGTATTTTTTCTCCAACACCGCTAAGTCCTCCGCAGTTGCCTTAGCTCTCCGCGTCCCACACCAACGGAAGAAGCTATGGTAGGTCTGTGATTTAACCCCCCTGGTCCGCATCTCTTTGGCCAGACGATGGGTATGAGTAAACACGATGGGATCTCTCTCACGGAATAGCTCGATCGCTCTCGTTGTCTTGCCGGAGCCGCCTCCGCCATTCAGGTAACAGAATCGATGTCTCGACAGTGGGTCGTCGTAGCGTGGCGCTGCGCTATTCTCCATAATTGACAGGACGTAAGTGTCATACTGGCTGATGTACTCGGGCTTTGGAAGGTAGGCAGCGTGCTCCTTAGGCTCGTACAGCCTCTCGCCCTTGTCGCGCCACTGGGCCGGGCCAACTGTTGGAGGAAGCATCACCATCCCACCTTCTTTGCAGTTGTCACATTTGCTTTTTTGGCAATCACACCGAGGTAATACAGCACCCTCGTTGCTGTGTGATGGGTGCCAAATGCAATTACAATAGCAGGGTGCCTTGACGGGTTTATTTTTCGGCACGTATGCCTCGACCCCCTCGAGCTTATGCAGCGCCGTTTTCTTGAGATATATGCTGTCAGTGGCGACCCGGACGGCCTCTGTGGGATCAAATCTGACCAGCATTGTGACGAGGTTGATATGGGCGTAGGCCAACATGCTGGCGCGTAGATGCGCGTACTGAGGCTGGCTGCCGTCGTGATATGTAAGTATCCACCCTAGAGGGAATTTCTCTGGAGCTCCGACCAGAGTGCCACTTTGCATCGTGTCGCGAACCAGGTAGTCGAGCTCCCCCTGGTCAGTCACTAGCCTGCGGGTCAACCTTTTGCAGCCAGCTTTCCTCCCTTGTGTAAATTTGCCGATGATTGCACAGCGGACATCGCGACCTTCTGGCAGCCAGACCTCTTCCTGCTTCTCGAAGGCCAGCAGGGCCTCTCTGACTCTGAGATGGACAAGCAAGCCGGTCTCTACAAAGAAGGCCAGCAGCGGCGTCGGGGCCCACCTCTTTTCCGCGAAATGTCTTCCGTACCAGGCAGGTATGACAGGATGACAGTTGTCTGTCCACACCCATTCTTGGACCTCAGCGAAGCCGGTGCCTATGTCGGTGGGGAGAGGACCATTGATGCTGACCCTGGTCATGCGGTGGCCCGGATGTCCAAACCGTTGGAACCATGGCGCAGCCTCGCCATTGCCTAGGAAGCTGGCGGGGTAGCATTCCTTCATGTCGATGCAGACGATATCTTTTAGGGTGTAGTCCATCGAATTCCAGAGCCCACCGTGCCCGTGTTCCACGCAAGCCTTTTACACATCACCGAGAATGCTTGCTGGGGTCGGCCTCCATCCGTTTTTCTTAACAGCGACGAGGTTGGATGCGTGGTTGTCACTGAAACACCGTCTGGCGAGCGACTCCGGATCACCCAAGTCAGTATCATCAAATGACACCTCACTGGCCAGGCGTTCACAAGCCGTCACGATTTTGTCGTGATCTGTACGCTTCTTAAATGTTCGACCGTCTTGAAGAACAAACTGGTCGACGGCGAGCCGCCCTTCCGAGGAACCCCCCAGAAGCCAGACTGCAACCGGCGCACCCTGGGTGGCTTCTCTGATGGCGTCCACAATGCCACCCTCGTAGAAGTGGACCTCCCTGCTAAGCGGGAATTGTAGGTCCTTACTCCACGCGTGGCCGTTGTGAACGATGAGCTCTATGTTGCGGTGCCCGTTTTGATACTTGCCGCTGCAGTATATAATCCCACCGGCTATGTCCCACAAGATGATGGCTCGTTTGAGGATCTTTTCCAGTTCAGCCACATCATTGATCGTGGCCCCGGGTCTACGAACTCGTTCCTCCCAATCCCGTATTTTTTGCCGTCTGGTGGGTGTTAACCCTTGTCCTCGAAGAGCGCCTTCAAAGTGCGCTATCACACTCTGAGCAACACAGTTCAAGTCACCGTCGCGCAGCGGTGCTAGATTGGCAGGGTCTGGGTCTCGGATCTGGTAGAGACCGTACACGACCGCGGACTCTGGATAACCTTTTTCGTAATACGGCTTGTCGATCCCTGTTAGCGCGCCAGGCTTCATATCCCGAGAAAACTCGACAATACCACCCCCCTTTTTGATTTCCAATTTAATCGGGTCAAATTTATCTCTGATAACCCACTCCTCCTCGGGTTCTTCTACATTGCCGTTCCAAGCCTGTCTGAGAAATTTGATCCTACAAAGGGACCTACCCCACGGGAAATATTGAATGAGCCTTGCTGCCCTCTCGTCAGTCATAGTACAGACATCTTTGTCGTCCTCCGCCCTCTCTACAAACCATGTAGAGTAAGTGCGAACGGCACCGTCTACTTCAAACTCCTCCTTGGCCTGGGCAATGAGATCAACCCACGGCTCTCCCACTGGGAGTGGGATAGGGTGAGATACCACCACATCCAGATCATAAAATCGCAGGCCCTTCCCGGGCGATGGGATCAGAGGCTTCGCTAGCCTCTTCTTTACATCCTTTGGGATGGGCCAGTCCAAGATGCTCTGCGCCCGATGTTGGGCCAGCCTGTCTGCCAGATCCTGTAGAGCCAGACCTGACCTTGGATAAGGGGGGCGAACACCCGTCTCTCGCTCATATTCAGCTCGGAGTATGAGCGCTCGCTCATGATGCAACATGTTGAGTTTGGTATATTCATAAGTTCACATTTCTCTAATTGCCAATTTCAATCCTTGCTAGACGTTTAAACTCCTTCTGAAATAATAGGGTGGCGGGGGCTAGCAAAGTGGTACCCATGAGAGGGCGCCAGCGGGGTAGCTCTGGGGGGGCTTATTCGGCCGGGCGTGAGACAAAAGATACGCGCCCGTGGGCCAGTCAGCCGCGTGCGTTGGACCTCCCAGAGGCAACAGCAGCGGTACCTCTGGGGGGGGCTTATTCGGCCGGGGCGTGCGAAAAAGATACCCACCCAGAGTCCAGTCCAGGGCGCCCTTTGGATACGCGCCCGTGGGCCAGTCAGCCGCGTGCGTTGGACCTCCCAGAGGCAACAGCAGCGGGTACCTCTGGGGGGGGCTTATTCGGCCGGGCGTGCGAAAAAAGGCGCGGCTGGACTGTGGGTGGGTATCTTTTTCGCGCCCGTGGGCCAGTCAGCCGCGTGCGTTGGACCTCCCAGGCGAAAAAAGATCTCGCCGTGGGCCAGTCAGCCGCGTGCGTTGGACCTCCCAGAGGCAACAGCAGCGGCACCTCTGGGGGGGCTTATTCGGCCGGGGCGTGCGAAAAAAGATACCCACCCAGAGTCCAGTCGCGTCCAGTGCTGCTTTCCAGGCATGTTGTAAGAGGCGACTAAGGAGATTGATCGATGGCTTGACAAGCTGTCATTGTAAAAAGTAATGTTATGGAAACAGACCATAGATTTTAGAAGCAGTGATCTCTGCAATATGTGCCACTTTGGCACGCAAGGTTTCTGTTTTTTGAGATTGTGGTTCTGCCCTATGTGCCGTATTCGGTTCGAAAGGACAATAGATAGATAGACAGACAGACAGACAGACAGACAGACAGACGGACGGACGGACGGACGGACGGACGGACGGACGGACGGACGGACGGACGGACGGACGGATAGATAGATGGACGGATGGATGGATGGATGGATG
Source organism: Megaustenia siamemsis (assembly GCA_032433765.1). NCBI lineage: Eukaryota > Metazoa > Mollusca > Gastropoda > Stylommatophora > Ariophantidae > Megaustenia > Megaustenia siamemsis. Next base: position 14,372,863 of record JAVIAB010000008.1, read on the forward strand.
GATGGATGGATGGATGGATGGATGGATGGATGGATAGATAGATACTATATTTACATGAATTGTATAATCTTGGTATTGGTGAAATCCAATACCTCGTCTAATTTTCTAAAAATTCATATATAATATATTACATATCAGATAAATATAAAGATGTAGATTAATATTTAAAACGATGACACATTTTGTCTCTGAAATCTCTATAGATGAATTGATAAAAACCTTCCATACTGAATGAGTTAAAAAGACAACGCCCAACAAACGGAAGTCTATGCTCTTATGACAATTTCCAATACGCAGTGTTTTGAACTATATTGTTCCGAGCATCTGACTTGAGTGCGCGTTTATTTGGAAATGCTTTCTGAAAAGTTATGTGCAGATGTTAGTACATGAATGACACCGCTTAGAACTGTAATGTGAATATCTAGCAATGGAGATGAGTACAAATATATATCGTGAGAGGCCGCTGAGAGTTCGATGAAATGAGAAATAATCATTTTATGGTTATGGTTATGGAAGGCCACGGTATCGCTGCAAACGAATTAAAATCCATGATTGCTCAACCGCCCGTGCCAGTGGAATCATCCGAATTACTATCTCATCTCCCAAACAAAGAAAGGTAGCTGTAGTCCCCATCATAGGAGTTTCAGCTCACGCCAAAAGACATAAGGCGAAACCGCATAGAAAGTGAACACAGCCATCTGTTATCAATCAAACGTTATATTCATTCATCGTAAACAATTGGAATATCGAAACACGATCAAAACGGATGAGACACACAGCTCACTGTGTGCACAGAACACTTAACTCAGTAGCTCCTGCAACAAGCCGGACTTGAAATATGAGGAAACTGCAACAAGTAACACTTTTCAGACATAGCCTTTAATGGTTCCTGCCGCCTATCTACCATATTGACCGGAAGTTCACGACCTCCTGAAAATGACGATCGTCATATTTTTTTTTAATGTATAGCGCCTGATGATGTTAGGACATAGTTTTTGACTCAAAATTCGACTACATGAAACACAGTTAGTCATCGGATTATCCCCGTCTACATAGAGTAGCCACACAATCATGTCCGCCCACATAGGGTAGCCGTGTTGTTTGTTGTCCTGTTATACGAACGAAGGCCCGTGAATTTCCGGCGAGGTTTAAAGGTTTAATTTTGTGTGTGTGCTGTTTTCTTTCAGTCCGTAAAGTTGCAACATGCATTCTTATGTTTATTGTTTCATGAATGTCCTCTTTTGGAACTAGAGAAAGAAAGAAAGGAAGGTAGCTAACTATGAAGACATTGCCTGGTAAAGATAAATACGAGATTTGAATTGGCGTCTTAGCACGCGAGTTTTCACCCATATGTGCTCGGCCGCCTATCCAGAAGTGTTCGGCGACTTCTGTATAGTGTCGTTTCAAGCATCGACACTCACGATGCAAGGCGGCATTCCTCACCTTTTCAGAGTACTTACTACACTGGTACCCATTTCTGCCAGCGGCTGGGTCGACCGTGGGGGTATTTTTTTTCCCCAAACCACTAGTACAACTCACACTGCTTCCAGGGGGAATCGAACACAGGTTGTACGAACGTCGGTAGTCCAGTCGGGTAGTTTCCCCAACAAACAGGCGTGTCCCAACAAATAGGCGTGTCCCAACAAATAGGCGTGTCCCAACAAATAGGCGTGTCCCAACAAATAGGCGTGTCCCAACAAATAAGCGTGTCCCAACATCCGCTATGGTGATGGTCTCGGGACTGATGATAATTTATGGTGATAAGACAAGATAGGTTAAACAATTGGAACAAAATGGTCACCCTACACTACAGTAGCTACAACACTACAACACTACAATAAGCACTACACTACAGTACCTACAACACTACAGTAAGCACAACACTACAGTACCTACAACACTACAGTAAGCACAATACTACAGTACCTACAACACTACAGTAAGCACAACACTACAGTACCTACAACACTACAGTACCTACAACACTACAGTAAGCACAACACTACAATACCTACAATACTACAGTAAGCACAACACTGCAGTAAACACAACACTACAATACCTACAACACTACAGTACCTACAACACTACAGTAAGCACAACACTAAAATACCTACAACACTACAGTAAGCACAACACTACAGTACCTACAACACTACAGTAAGCACAACACTACAATACCTACAACACTACAGTAAGCACAACACTACAATACCTACAACACTACAGTAAGCACAACACTACAATACCTACAACACTACAGTAAGCACAACACTACAGTACCTACAACACTACTTCATTGTTTATATCTCTTCTGTATGTTCTTTAAAGTTCTTTGATCTCTTTTATTGGTATATAACTCTATCTAACCTGGACAGCACATGTACAAGCCTCTAAAAATATGAGACTTTATATATGCTAAGTAGCCAGACAATGAGTTTCCTCTCAGTTATGCCACAACAACCATGGGTGCACAGGGTAAGATCTATGGGCCTTATTAAATATCATAAAAGGTCGCAGGAAACCTACGGAAATAGCCTGGAATTGTCGCCTGTGCTGCCGATTAGGGCTTCACAGTCATTGAAAAGTGATGGTCTACTTACTACACATGCGCCGCTAAAGCGATGCTGTACGCCGGCAACAGTCCATTTTTGACAAATCAAGTGTTGTGAATGTGACCTTCCACCGTCTAGACTTGACGACGATCGTCATTTTCAAGAGGACGTGAACTTCCGGTATATTGTGGATAGGCGGCGGGAACAATTGAAGGCTATGCATGAAAAGTGTTCCTTGTTGCAGTTTCCTCATATTCCAAGTCCGGCTTGTTGCAGGAGTTACTGAGTTAAGTGCTCTGTTCACACTGTGAGCTGTGTGTCTCATCCGTTTGGATCATGTTTCGATATTCAAATTGTATACTATGAATGATGATATCGTATGACCTGATCGCAGAGAGAGAGAGAGAGAGAGAGAGAGAGAGAGAGAGAGAGAGAGAGAGAGAGAGAGTATGACATGGAACAGTCGGCTGTGTACACTTTCTGCGCGGTTTCGCCTTATGTCTTCTGGCGTGTGCTGAGACTTCTACGATGGGGACTACAGTTACCTTTCTTTGTTTGGGAGATGAGATATTAATTCGGATGATTACGCTGGCACGGGCGGTTGAGAAATTATGGATTTTAATTCGTTTTCAGTGATACCGGGGCCTTCCATAACCTAATGACCAAAGGTTAAACACAAAAAGCGATATTCTATTTTATTCGTGGAATCAATTTTCGTTATAGTTTAGTTCCTGTAAGGTGATCATTGTAGATACATCTGTTTTTCTTACTAAGCGCCCCGGGTCGACCAGACTCCTTTCCATCTTTAGACGGCTCTTCAGGAATAAGTAACGATAAATGTGTATCTCTCTCTGCGATCAGGACTCAATCAGAGTAGGATTCCAGACTCTCACGCGAAGTCAGCTGTCAGGTTAAGTGTGTTGATCGCGCCCACAGACAGAACATCACAATTAGAGTCTGCTAGATCCACTCTGATTGAACACCCGTTAAAACGTTGCACTGTGTTCTGCGCCAGTGGCCCAGTGCATCCGATTTTAGCCAGCATTTTATTCAGGTTTGCTTTCCTTAGCCTTTGATTGTCCACAATCTTCCTGCAAGGCAACAGATTGTCTTTTCTGTAGGGGGATTCTGCCCTTAGATGGTCGGCCCTCCCAGGTTTACGAGCACCATCTGCCCGAGTCACTAGAGGTGACTAACACAGACACGCACACACACAAAGATATGAGATGTGACTAACACTGACATGCACACAGCGAAACGAGGCATGACTAACACTGACACACATCAAGATATATGACACATGACTAACATAAACATGCACATAAAGATATGAGATATGACTGACATAGACATGCACAGACAAAGATATGACACATGCCTAACATAGACATGCACACAAAGATATGAGATATGACTAACATAGACATACACACACAAAGATATGAGATGTGACTAACACAGACACGCACACACAAAGATATGAGATTTGAGTAACACTGACATGCACACAGCGATACGAGGCATGACTAACACTGACACACATCAAGATATGAGATATGACTAACACCGACATACACGCAAAGAGATGACACAAGACTAACATAGACATGCACACAAAGATATGAGATATGATTAACATAGACATGCACACACAAAGATATGACACATGCCTAACATAGACATGCACACAAAGATATGACACATGCCTAACATAGATATGCACACACAAAGATATGACACATGCCTAACATAGACAAGCACACAAAGATATGAGATATGACTAACATAGATATGCACACACAAAGATATGACACATGCCTAACATAGATATGCACACACAAAGATATGACACATGCCTAACATAGACATGCACACAAAGATATGACACATGCCTAACATAGATATGCACACACAAAGATATGACACATGCCTAACATAGATATGCACACACAAAGATATGATACATGCCTAACATAGATATGCACACACAAAGATATGACACATGCCTAACATAGACATGCACACAAAGATATGAGATATGACTAACATAGATATGCACACACAAAGATATGACACATGCCTAACATAGACATGCACACAAAGATATGAGATATGACTAACATAGATATGCACACACAAAGATATGACACATGCCATAGACATGCACACAAAGATATGACACATACATGACTAACATAGATATGCACACAAAAAGATATGACACATGCCATAGTCATGCACGCAAAGATATGAGATATGACTAACATAGATATGCACACAAAAAGATATGACACATGCCATAGACATGCACGCAAAGATATGAGATTTGTATGAAACGGAACATCAGCTTCTATGCACTATTTGTAAACACTTACGCAAATTAGGTCCACATAAGCAACGGTTTCTTAGCAACTAGAGAAACGATTTTCTTTGGCACAACTTACAAGTCGGTTATCTCTTACCCCTTCGCTACAGTCAAACAGTATAAATCAGTATGTTTGCCATACAAATCAGTACTATCCTTATATTAATAAGTTCCGAATCAATCGATGGACAGGTCGATCTAAATCCACAAGAAATCCAGTTTGTGGCAGATCATCTAACGGATAAAAAGTGTGATGAACTTATCAACGCCCTAAAACAAAACCAATTTCTGGTAAATGTTACATTACAATGTTGAAGCTTATGAACTGAGCATTGTAATGATTTTTAGATATAATAACTATTTGTAATGCACGACCCAAATTATAAATGTTCTACCATTTTATAACCAAGAAGTTTACGATTTGTAAACTTTGGAAATCTGTGCTCAGTTGCGTTCCAATAATAATCATATTACATGTATTACCAATGTTGTCATTGCTTCTTATATTCAAAAGAGTGAGATGCGCAATTCCAAATACTGAAAATGCTACTGGAGAGAGTTGCCTTTGGATCTCATGTTAACAGCAGTGGGTCCTAACTTTTGGCACCCTCTGTTCCCTTTCCCGGTAAAGTCCTAGTTTAAGTACATTTATTTAAGCTTGGAAGAGTACCGGGTAAAGTCCTAGTTTAAAGTCCTTCTGCTCAGAGTAATGGCCCCTTGCATATTATTTGGTCGTTCTTTAATTTGTCATTAGAAGATCCATGGAGTTAGAGTTGATAATACCTAAATGCAAACAAACTAGAAGCAGTTGGAAACATTCAAATACAGTAAATCAAGGGAGATCACTCGTTTAGCAGAAAGATGCTAAACTAGGACTTTACAGAGTAATGTTCCCCTGAACAACATACATAACAGTTAGGACCCCTAATTATAAAGAAAAGAGAAACATCGCAAAGGTAAAGTCCTAACCCTAACATAATTTATTTATATTTGATAATCAGTGTAGTTTTGTTATGACAGAAGCTAAGGGGAGATCACTTATCTCTATTAAATAATTTATATGCTTAAACTAGGACTTTACCCCTTTCTCTTCTGATTGTATACTGGCATTGCCTTCATAGCAGTTACAATCACCTGAGTCAGATAAACTCTGATTCTTGTATTGATTTTTGGTACGTTACTAGGGAAGTGACCTCTTTTTTTATTTTCCTCTCTTGAGTGTCTAGCATATTATCGCCATGTAGTTTGATTTGTTAATATACCCTTATATATATTTTGTGTGTTTGTTGTTCATCCAGCCGAAGGCCTCTTGGCCGAAACGTTGACTTTTGTTTCGTCCATTTCCACGTAAAGCTGTCACCATACCATTTTTTTCCTTTTTTTTTTAAATTATTGCTTTTATCATCAGCTTTACAGCAGCTTCGCATCTCTACGCATCTTGGTGCCTTTACCTCTACGTTTACTACTTTACTTAAGTTTAGGTACAGAAATGAAGTTCAGTAACAATAAAGATATGAAAGTAATTTAATGCAGCAACAACAAAACAAAACATTACTTATGTTTCTATCTATTGACCTTTCGAGCCGTAACCGGCCCATAGGGCGTAGACCAAGATACACCTTCTCCTATATGAATTTTTGTTCTAGCAGTCTCTGTTCTGTGCAAGCAGTTCTATCTCATTGAGGGAGCCGACTCCTGCTGCTCTTGCCTCTCTCATCAATGTTCTTCTCAGTGTCTCCCTGGGTCTTCCTCTTTTTCTTTTACCTGTTGTTTCCCATATGAGGGCTTGCTTTGCTATTCGATTATTATCTCTTCTCATCACACGTCCAACGTATGACCATCGTCTTTTCTTTATTACTGAAGATATTAGTGGTTGATTGGCGATTTCTCTAATTTCCTCGTTTGTTTTGAATTCGTTCCATTCTATACCAAGTATTTTCCTTAGACATTTATTTTCGAATGCGTTCAACTTTGTTTCTATATCTCTTGTTGTTTTCCAGCTTTCACACGCATACGTAAGGGTTGATAGTACATTTGATTTGAATAGCCTAAGTTTTGTGTTTGTGCTAATGAGTTTTGATTTCCACAACTTTTCAAGGCTTCTGAAAGACATTGCTGCTTTAGCCAGTCTGATTCTAATTTCTTTGCTCGTATCCCCTTCTCAATCAATGTGACTTCCAAGATAGATAAAGTGATCGATCTCTTCTACTGGTTTGTTTTCCATGTATATTTTGTCACTTGTTGGAATTAAACTTTTCATGACTTTAGTCTTTTCATGATTGACCTCAAGCCCAATTTTGCTGGCTATTGATGATAGTTCATTTGTGTTTTCCTGCATCGTACTTATGTTTACAATTGGCATTTTCACAATTCTTCACAAACACACATTTCACCTTCTCAGAAAGTACATAATATCTGTTATAGAGGAGGCGAGGGCGCGCCTCCCAGCACCAGAGCTGGAAGTTGTCAGCAATCCACAGCTGATGGCTTGTGCCAGGATCGGTGAACCAGAACCACCCAGACCCTGCTCCACCTCTCCGTGGTGCCTTTAGTAACAGACTAACCTATCTATCCTGGCCAAGCGAGTAGGGATCCAAGTGGGAAGACAACCCGGTACTCAAAAATGTCATGTTGAAGTCGGATGTGTTGGGCCGAAAGGCGCAAATATCACAGTTATTCTGTAAACCACAACACAACGCAGACACGCCTACTTAACGTCCTTTTAAGGGCGGATGATGACGAGGTACACTCCTTAAGTCATCGGACGAACGCAAGCAAGCAAGCATCTGTTATAGAAAAATATCTTTAAAAAAAACTGTTCTTTGTTTTTTTTTAATTAGTAAAATCCCCAAAAAATGTTTTTACTAAAAAATATGAAGCCTATGTGGATGTTGTCGTTTTATGATTTCTAACCACTGAGTTGGCACATGACAATATCCTCAACATGGTGCTCTTGCCAAAGTTTGACAATGCCCTTGTGAGCCGTGGTGCCATTTAGAGAACCACTTGTCAAGAGGGTCATAGTAGTTGCCTATAGTTTGTTATGATTTACTCTTAAGTCCATGTTTTATTAGATTGTATTTTTTAAACAGCTGGAATATATTGTACCAATTGGGAAATTTGAGGGATGAAGAGATAGAGGGAAGCAAAGAGAAAAGGTAGCGGATAGCTTAAGAGAATGGCTTGGCAGAAGGTCAACAACAGAAATGATCAATAGCTGTCAAGATCAAAAGTTGTGGAGAGACATGATCACCTACACCAGTAGAATTGCAGTTGTTGATGATGATTTTTTAAAACAGCTCATAATTTTATAGTAACAAGAAATGACACTTAGTATGTACACATATTCTAGCATTTTGTTGACTAAAACAAAATCTGATTACTAGTGGTCAAGACATTTGTCTCTCTTACTTATTCATGAAAATGACAAGTGGCCAGAGTATTTGAGAAACAAGGACAAACTACTGCTCCTGTAATACCAATAATTTTCTCCTGCAAAAATAAATATGGGAGAACATAAATAATATCTGATGCTTTCCCATTCGCAACTGAAGTTTCAAAATCTGTAACAGGTAGTTGAAAAGAAAAGTCATTATTTAAGATGAAATGATAAATCTGTAACAGGTAGTTGAAAAGAAAAGTCATTATTTAAGATGAAATGATAAATCTGTAACAGGTAGTTGAAAAGAAAAGTCATTATTTAAGATGAAATGATAAATCTGTAACAGATAGTTGAAAAGAAAAGTCATTATTTAAGATGAAATGATAAATCTGTAACAGGTAGTTGAAAAGAGAAGTCATTATTTAAGATGAAATGATAAATCTGTAACAGGTAGTTGAAAAGAAAAGTCATTATTTAAGATGAAATGATAAATCTGTAACAGGTAGTTGAAAAGAAAAGTCATTATTTAAGATGAAATGATAAATCTGTAACAGGTAGTTGAAAAGAAAAGTCATTATTTAAGATGAAATGATAAATCTGTAACAGGTAGTTGAAAAGAGAAGTCATTATTTAAGATGAAATGATAAATCTGTAACAGGTAGTTGAAAAGAGAAGTCATTATTTAAGATGAAATGATAAATCTGTAACAGGTAGTTGAAAAGAGAAGTCATTATTAAGATGAAATGATAAATCTGTAACAGGTAGTTGAAAAGAAAAGTCATTATTTAAGATGAAATGATAAACCTGTAACAGGTAGTTGAAAAGAAAAGTCATTATTTAAGATGAAATGATAAATCTGTAACAGGTAGTTGAAAAGAAAAGTCATTATTTAAGATGAAATGATAAATCTGTAACAGGTAGTTTGAAAAGAAAAGTCATTATTTAAGATGAAATGATAAATCTGTAACAGGTAGTTGAAAAGAAAAGTCATTATTTAAGATGAAATTATAATTATTCAGATATACTGGATAGACAAAAGGGCCAAAAAAACAGGATCTTAGGATACTGAAAATAAACAAAACTAACATGTAAACTAATTAAAAAAACACTTGAACCATATAAAATGCCACAAGGATCAGTAATTTTGGTCAGTCTTTAAGGTAATGTTCTAAATTATCAAAGGATGCTTTGGAGACTACACTCACTGAGGTAGGTAACATGAATAGCAATTAAAAGTTGTACAATTTTGACCTGACAGGCTTACCTAATGATAATGACCCACACTTAATTAACAAATGTAACCATTTCCATATTTAGATTCAATAACATTTGTATTTCCACTATTTCAATGGAAAATTTCTGAGTAGCTGTAGCATGTCTTTTTTGTCCAAGACTTTCTTCTACAACGTTCAAGTCTTGTGATCATGTGAACTTGACTCTTTGTCCTGTTTTATGATGGAGGGGTAAGAACAATAATATGACACATGATGAGCTGGTCACATGGTCAGTGCTCGTATATGCATGTATGTCCTGATTTTTTCTCTAAGCCTGTGTCGTGGCTGACACACTCCATCTTTGGCAGCCTGGATCTTGGTTTGATGCAGGAATTTTCCTTCTCGTAGGGTGGAAACTACTAAACACAATTCAAACAAGACAAATGAGATTTTGGGGCATGTTAAAAGACACAACAGCCTACTAAAGGTAATCTTGGAAGGGAAACTATAAGGTAAAAGAGGCAGAGGCAAACCAAGACTAACATGGATGAGTAACATCAAAAGATGGAAAGGTCAACCTATGACAACCTGCACCATCAAAGCAAGAGACAGAATGGAATAGCACTCCATGGTAGCCAACCTTCGATGCAGAGATGGCACCCAATGATGATGAGGGTGTATGCCATCCAGAGCTCTTGGCCTCACCCTGCCTGTGGTTTCTGTCTGGGTGTGCTCCCATAGCCTTTCTTTCTCTCTCGATGGTAACTGCTAGACAGCAGTGGTTTGTTTTCTGGGGTGACCTTTCCCGTGGATAGAGCTTTGAATGTGGCTCTTATTTGCATAGTCTGCCCCGTCATTAGATAAGTGGGGCGTTTGTTAGTTTGTGCAACAGTTCCACCTGTTGCCCCACCCCATCCTGGTAGAAGAGGCTGTCCATCTGGTCTTTGGTTTGTGGAGTCAGATCTACAGTCCCATTTCCATGATAATGCTGACAATTCTCTCCAGGTCGTGACGGCTGCCCCACAGTTTCTGCCTTAGTTCAGCACCCTCTAGTCAGATTTGACACCGTGGTTCCTTGTCAGCTGGACACAGATGGAGGTTATGCTCTGGGTCCTGGATACCAGTTCCACATGGGCATTTGTTTGTGTGGGGCACTTTGAGACGGTAGAGATGACTTAGTAGTCGAAGTGACCAGTTCTCAGCCGGAGATTGATGGTCTGCTGAAATCTCTGTAGTTGGTGTATGGGGTCATCGTTGTTGTTGCTGATGTCCAGTTTTCTTTCCCGGTCCAAGTGGAATTTGTTGTGTATTATGGTTTTGGTTTCTCTGTAGGACATATGATTGTGGAACTGTTCCATTTTGCTGCCTGTTTTGGATTGTCCAAGAGAAATCATAAACTCTAGGTGCCTCTGAAACTGTCACTTCTCACATTTCTCTTGGCTCAAATTGAAACATTTACATTTGTATAAGTTTAATGAGGAGCAAAATCAGCAATGAAGAACTGCTAAAGAGGTGCAATAAAAAGGGAATGTACTCCGTGATAACCAACATTAAATCATGAACTCAAATAAGATCACAAGAGCTGCCATGCAGTGGACTCCATGGGAAAGGCAAGACCATCAGGTCACAAGAGCTGCCATGCAGTGGACTCCATGGGAAAGGCAAGACCATCAGATCACAAGAGCTGCCATGCAGTGGACTCCATGGGAAAGGCAAGACCATCAGATCACAAGAGCTGCCATGCAGTGGACTCCATGGGAAAGGCAAGACCATCAGATCACAAGAGCTGCCATGCAGTGGACTCCATGGGAAAGGCAAGACCAATGCAGATCAAGAACTTGGCAGAGGATAGTGGAAGCAGATTAATTGTGTGAGCCAGACCTGGGACACCTGAAAAGAATGGTCACAAAGAATCCTATTCTACAAGACAACACTTGGCGTACCAGCAACTGACTACTTTGTTTGTTCATGATCATGGACAGAGAAGTGTTTTGTGTACATTAGTGACATTAATGTATATTTATATCTTGCACATTAATTACATTTACTTCTTAACATCTTCTTATTTCCTTCCTTATTTGTCTTTCAGTGGTGAGGTAATAGTTTGCAGTCTCTTGCTCTTCTGTTGGACTCAGCTACTGCAGTTATGTTCCCTTGTATTTCTAATAATCTCATCAACACATCTTTTTGCGGTCAGCCCTTGAGTCTCATATTCTTTCAACATTTATTAAAGGCTCTTTCTATTGTCTTTTGATCTATCTGCCTTATCACATGGTCAAACCATTTTATCTGTTGTTTTTTTAAAATGTATTCTATGATGAAAACTGTTCCTAGCTCTTTTTTTAGTTCTCCATTTCTGATTTTATCACTCAGGCTGTTTCCTGTCATTCGTCTAACACATTTCATCTCGGTAGTAGTTACTTTTCTTATTGTTCTTGAGTCTAGAGTCCAAGTCTGGCAGTGGTAGCACAATGTTGGAATGAAGATTGTATTGTACAGTTCCCCTTTTAGCCTCTAGTGTTATTTCCTTTTTGGATAATAGTGGTTATAGTTGTTCAATGATTTAACAAACTTTGTTGCATCTTGAGATTTCTCAAGATGAAAATCTAAATAATTACCAAACTAACAAGATACATATTTTGTAGTTGTATCCGCCAAGCCGCACGACGTCAGTACCTTCAAGGGAAAAAGGACACCCCTGCATTGTCCGAATCTCAGACTGGGTTAAAGGTCCAGGTCGCAATATGACCTACGATTACCTGGCACTGAGGCTCAAAGAAATTGGACTTGGTGATGTAAAAAATGGTTTATTTATTTGTTTCCTCATTTCTGAGCCCAATTGAGATTGTTAAATTATGCAAAGCTTCCACATTATTATCTCAAGCTATGAAAAGTGATGGATTTTAGATGTAAATAATTTATAAGCACTGAAAGTATTCAGATATGAAGCTATTTTGTTTAAATCTTGCAGTTTTGGCAGCTTCACTCATTGTCAATTGATGTTGTTGTAGTGCTTGTTTGATGCTGTCTGTCCGTCTTACTCTGGGTGTGCCTCTTGCTCTTTTACCTTCTCCATTTTTAATATATGCTTTGTACGGTAAGGAATCACATGACATTCTTTCTAGATGGACAAACTAGTCTGTTTGTTGCTTCTGTATGTAGCTTATGATTGGTTCAATATCTACTCTTTCTCTTATAATATCATTTCTGATTCTGTCTTTTCTGATCACTCCAAGCACTTTTCTCTTATCTCATCTCTATGGCCACAAGATTTCTTTTATGCTTATTCATAAATTATCATGTTTGGCATTGGTAGCACAATGTTGGAATGAATATACTCCATAGAAGATGTTTCTTGGTGATAATAGGTATTACTTTGCATTGAAGAATAGGGGACAGCTGACCCAATATTTAGTTTGCGTTATTGTATGTCTATTTCTTTATTAATTTAACCATCTTCAGAGAATGTTTTTCCCAGATATTTAAAGTTTGTTACTTGTTTTATAACTTGGTGTTCTATAACTATGTTTAATGTCTCCTTTTGTTTTCCTATTGATATAACTTGTGATTTTCAGCACTTATTTTCATGTTATTTATTTTACATTCTCTATTCAAGAACAGCAGATATTGTTGAAGTTCTGTTTTTTTTTTTAAAGCTAATAGGGCCTGGTCATCAGTAAAAAGTAGTTCATTGATGTCTTCACTTTGTGTTTTGGCATCCTTGCATATTTTGTTGATGTAAGTGATAAAAAGGAGTGGTGGCAACACTCACCCTTGTCTTACTCAAGATGATACTGTGAATGGTTTTGAAGAGAACCAATGAGAACAAAAGACAGTGGAGAAACATGGCCAGATGTCTTTATCAATGCTCTTGAAACAGACTACAAATATAATAATAATATCGAGATTTGAACATCTACCCAGTTCTTTGAAGGTCATTGATGACAAGCTCTTAATATTTTCTCCTTATTCTTCTTGAAGCCATGACCAGTGTACTTTCTTTTTCTATAACACTGTGGAATATGGACTGAATTGTCTGCGATGTGCATCCTTTTGTTTATATCACTATTACTTATAATTCTACATCATACAGAGCTGGAGCTACACTAAACAAAGATCTAACAACCATAAATGTACATATCACATTTTCAACACGGGGATAGAATTAATCATTTGAATCATGGTCCTCATGTTCCATTCAGGCCAAGCAGGCACATATGGCAAAAGCTATTGCTCCCGTTCTGTGATGTTGTATATTATATATTATATGGCCCTTTTAATCTTTTCAGACGATCTAGTGGAGGCTATTGTTTATTTTTTTTGAGGTTTTGTTTTTGTCGAACAGCTTCTCTTATGGCTAATTTCTTATACATGCTCTCCATGATGTGCGATCACTTGCCAGATGTTCCCAGTCATTTTCACAGATGGAAGTCATTCAGAGATGATTTATAGATATCTCTATATCGTAGTTTAGGTCTGCTGATTTGTCTTTTTCCGTGTGTTAGATCACCATATAGTATTTGCCTGGGGATGCGTTTTTCTTCAATTCACTGGACATGCCCCAGCCATCTTAGTCTTCGACATCTGAGCATCGACATGATTGCTGGGGTCTTAGCACGTTGCAGGACAGTTAAGTTGGTTATTTTGTCCTGCGATTTGATGTGCATTATTTTGTTGAGACATTGCATGTGGAAGACATTTAGTCTTTTTTCATGATGTGAGTATGTTGTCCAGGTTTCAGATCCATATAATAGTGTGCTATGCACACAAGTTTGATATATTAAGAGTTTGGTCTTCAGTGTTAGTTTCATGTTGTTCCAGGTCCTTTCTGTGAGTTTGCCAAAAGCTGTACCTGCCTTACCAATTCGGCTGTTTATTTCACCACCAAGAGAAGTGGTTTGCGTAATTGTGGATCCAAGATACATGTTTTTCTGAACTGATTCTAAACTGATGTTGTATAGCTAGTTGTGATAATATATATCCAAACACAAATTTCTGTCATTGGTTCGGTGCAGTGAGGTGTCTCCTCTTAACTTGGAAACAACTTTTGGAAAAGTGTAGCCCAGTACTGTAAATTACCAAGATCAAGAGCCAGGTAACCATTTACTTTTTTTTTAGCTGGGGTGTTTCAAACCAAGACTTTAGTATGAAAGGCTCAAAACCTTGCTGATTCATTCTCTGGAGACAAATAATAATAAATAAATATTATTAAATAGGGAAACTTCCGAGGCGATATTGCTTCTCGTGGCAAGGCGCAGTGCCATGGAGTACGGGTTCGATCCTGCTTCAGACCATATATTGTTCTTTGTTTTTTTCTGTTGTTGTTTATTTGTCATTTTTTCCCCGAGTGCTAACACATACCTTTTCCTTCTATTATTTCCTGATTCATTTTCTGTTTGTTTTGAATTAATGTTTGTTGTGAAATAATCTTTTTCTTCAGTGTTTAGGTCCAGGGATCATGCAAACTTGACTTTTTGTCTCTGTATGTTTTGAATTAATGTTTGTTGTGAAATAATCTTTTTCTTCAGTGTTTAGGTCCAGTGATCATGCAAACTTGACTTTTTGTCTTGTTTCATGATGGAGGGGTAAGAACAACCTCATGACATATGATGAGCTGGTCAGCTGGAGCATGGTCAGTTCTTGTATGTGTGCACATGTCTTGATTTTTCCCCTAAACTTGCGCTGTGGCTGACACAGTCCATCTTCAGCAGGCTGGATCTTGGTCTGACATAAGAATTTTCCTTCTCATAGAGTGGATGTGGATGACCAACAAATTTTTTGGTCATGTTAAAAGACACAACAGTCTAATAAAAGTAATATTAGAAGGGAAAATACAAGGTAAAAGAGGCAGAGGCAGACCAAGACTAACACGGACGAGTAACATCAAAAGATGGACAAGTCAGCCTATGGCAATCTGCACCATCAAATCAAGAGACAGAGTAGAATGGCGCTCCATGATAGCCAAACTTTGATGCGGAGAGGGCACTCAATGATGATGAGAGTAGATGCTGGCCAGGGATGTTGAGCCCACCCCTCACTGCCTCATTGTGAAGTATAACTTGGATTTCTCAAGACAACAATGTTTTACAGGACTTCACATATGTTGATACTGGGATGTGTGATTTACAGGACTTCACATATGTAGATACTGGGATGTGTGATTTACAGGACTTCACATATGTTGATACTGGGATGTGTGATTTACAGGACTTCACATATGTTGATACTGGGATGTGTGATTTACAGGACTTCACATATGTAGATACTGGGATGTGTGATTTACAGGACTTCACATATGTTGATACTGGGATGTGTGAAATAAAAAGATAACTTGTATGAAGATATGATATATCAGACAGGTTTGGTATATACCAAAAAGTTATATAGGTGTTATCACTTTATCTTATCAAAATACACACAGAAGATATAATGCTCTTTTATTCACCTCACTAAGTGGTAATGAGAAATAATTGATCATTTCACTGCAATGTAAAAAAACTACACCTGTATCTAAAGAAAAACAGTAAAAACGTATCTACGAATTAACACATTGCATACCAAGAGCTGCAAAAACTGGTCCTAGTTACCAACCCTAGAGACAGTTTTTAATTTATTGACTTTTTCGGCAGTCATTTCCACTAAAAAAAACTATTCTATCTTTACGACACATAGTACAGGGTGTTTATAAAGTCTCACTACACTTGGTATCTAGGTCAATTTGAAAAAAAATGTTTATGACGTCATCACAATATGTGCTCCCACTGTCAATGAAATTTGTTGAATAAGTTTATTGCTACTGGAAATGTGGAAGATGCTCCACGATCTGGTAGGCCTGCTGTGAATGATGAAATATGTTTAGATATCCAAGACAGAATCCTTAAAAGTCCAGACAAGTCATTAAGAAAACTGTCGCAACAAGTGAACTTACCATTGAGCACATATTGTCTATCTATCTATTGACCTTTCGAGCCGTAACCGGCCCATAGGGCGTAGACCAAGATACACCTTCTCCTATATGAATTTTTGTTCTAGCAGTTTTCTTTTAAAGATATTTTATCAAATCTCGCCATCTGTCTCTGTTCTGTGCAAGCAGTTCTATCTCATTGAGGGAGCCGATTCCTGCTGCTCTTGCCTCTCTCATCAATGTTCTTCTCAGTGTCTCCCTGGGTCTTCCTCTTTTTCTTTTACCTGTTGTTTCCCATATGAGGGCTTGCTTTGCTATTCGATTATTATCTCTTCTCATCACATGTCCAACGTATGACCAACGTCTTTTCTTTATTACTGAAGATATTAGTGGTTGATTGGCGATTTCTCTAATTTCCTCGTTACATATTGTGATGACGTCATAAACATTTTTTTCAAATTGACCTAGATACCAAGTGTAGTGAGACTTTATAAACACCCTATACCATTGCTGGTGTATGTTGGGGGGCAACGATAGAACCAGAGGGATAAAGGCCACTTGGTCAAGCAGTCACCACAACGTGTGAGACTCATGATTTTTATTTCACCCCCGATAGAAAAAATCCTTTCTACCACCGCACGCCGGCTTTTCAGCTAGCCGAACAGTGGTCCTAAAACCTTGAATTCTCTTTCCCAACTTCCTGAGCAAATTGCCGGAACAAACCATCATGTTTTAGATCAGTTTTTAATTACTTTCTCACCGCTATTTCACATTTTTTTACATTTATGAAACATGGCAGCGCCACAGTGTGTTAAACCACTTAGTATGGAATGTGTTAATGGACAAAGATTGGAATGAGTAAACTGATATCTATGTTTTGGATATCTTGTTTCCTTGCCAATAAATGACAAAACTGTTTTGAATATCATGTTTCCTTGCCAACAAATGACAAAACTATTTTGAATATCATGTTTCCTTGCCAACAAATGACAAAACTGTTTTGGATATCTTGTTTCCTTGCCAACAAATGACAAAACTATTTTGAATATCATGTTTCCTTGCCAACAAATGACAAAACTATTTTGAATATCATGTTTCCTTGCCAACAAATGACAAAACTATTTTGAATATCATGTTTCCTTGCCAACAAATGACAAAACTGTTTTGGATATCTTGTTTCCTTGCCAACAAATGACAAAACTGTTTTGGATATCTTGTTTCCTTGCCAACAAATGACAAAACTGTTTTGGATATCTTGTTTCCTTGCCAACAAATGACAAAACTGTATTGGATATCTTGTTTCCTTGCCAACAAATGACAAAACTGTATTGGATATCTTGTTTCCTTGCCAACAAATGACAAAAGACTTCCAATTGAGATCAAAAGAAGACTATCTATTGTCCTTTCCAGCCGAAGACGGCACATAGGGCAAAACCACAATCTCAAAAACAGAAATCTTGCGTGCCAAAGTGGCATATATTGCAGAGATCACTGCTTCTAAAATCTATGGTTCCATAACAATGCTTTTTACAATGACAGCTTGTCAAGCCATCGATCAACCTCCTTTGTCGCCTCTTACGACATGCCTGGAAGGTCACAGTGTCACTATTCTTTACTTCCCACATAATGAGGCCCCGGTAACACACGTGGATGATTAATAAAGTAACACAACAGCACAACATAGGGAACTGTTAAAGTAACAGCTTTGGCTTCTAAGAGTGTTGTTTTTCCAAGATGGTGAGGTTTGGGCAGTTGACAGATCTGCTGAAATAATCCATAAATTTAGTTGAATGCATTTGTTACATGGGATTACTGAAGATACCATAGATAAATGTTACAGGAGATTACTGAAAATATCATAGACAAATGTTACAGGAGATTACTGAAAATATCATAGACAAATGGAGATTACTGAAAATATCATAGACAAATGTTACAGGAACTTTTGCAACAAGTGAATATTTAAGAAAACTGCTTACTAAAGAACATGAAAGCAAGAAAAATTAAATATTTGGGTGCCCAAAAACAGGACAGACTCATTCAGGAAATAAACAGAAACACATGTATGCTGTCAGAAAAGGAATCAGTCATCCTGAAGTGGATACCAGCACTTTGTGGCATCCCTGGAAACAAGAAAACAGATGAACTTGTGATAACAGATGGGGAGTCTTCAAAAGTTCAACCAGCCTCAGAACTTGAAAGAAATAACAACAATCTTTAAACAAGCTAGGAAAACTGAATGGAAAGAGTTATATGGAAATTATAAGCCAGAACACAACAACGTAAATAGACTCAGCAGACATGAGCAGAGCAAGATATTCAGACTCAGAACCAGTCGCTGTGGCGATAGTGCACATCTACACAAGATAGGACACTTTGCAGCTTGTGAAGCATCCAGACAAACTCCAGGGCATATCTTACAGGAGACAAATAATAATAGATTAATATTATTATAGAGAGAAACTTCCGAGGTGATAACTGTCAGACCTTGGACACCTAGTGCAGGATAGAGAAAACTTCAGAGCACTACCGTCAGACCTTGGACAACTAGTGCAGGATAGAGAAAACTTCAGAGCACTACCGTCAGACCTTGGACACCTAGTGCAGGATAGAGAAAACTTCAGAGCACTACCGTCAGACCTTGGACACCTAGTGCAAGATAGAGAAAACTTCAGAACACTACCGTCAGACCTTGGACAACTAGTGCAGGATAGAGAAAACTTCAGAGCACTACCGTCAGACCTTGGACACCTAGTGCAGGATAGAGAAAACTTCAGAGCACTACCATCAGACCTTGGACAACTAGTGCAGGATAGAGAAAACTTCAGAGCACTACCGTCAGACCTTGGACAACTAGTGCAGGATAGAGAAAACTTCAGAGCACTACCGTCAGACCTTGGACACCTAGTGCAAGATAGACAAAACTTCAGAGCACTACCGTCAGACCTTGGACAACTAGTGCAGGATAGAGAAAACTTCAGAGCACTACCGTCAGACCTTGGACACCTAGTGCAAGATAGACAAAACTTCAGAGCACTACTGTCAGGACCTTGGACAACTTATCCAACATTAACACATTTCATATCACGAGCTACAAGTACTGGCTCTAGTTACTGTTGAACCCTGAAACCAGTTTTTGTGACTTTTAATTTATTGACGATTCCGCAGTTATTTCCACTAAAACCTTGCATTTCTCTTATTTAACCTTTTTTCCTACTTACTAGGAAATTATCCAAACAAGCCACAAGCTTTAGATTAATTTTCATTAATTTTTTTTTGCTTTTATTTTTCTTTTTTTAAAATATGCGTAAAACACAACGCCACAGTGTTTTAAACCAATTGGTTAGGAATGTGTTAAAAACTGATGCACATTTTTGTCCAGGTTTCAGACAAACTGGCCTCGGCTGTATTACGAGAGACAACAGATGAGCTGCACCAGTTCTTTCTAGATGATCCCTTCAAAGACATGATTCCCACAAAATCCATCATGATGGACAAACTGGAAGATACAACCCAGGTTAGACAGTGGGGAGTTAAAACAAAATACAACCCAGGTTAGACAGTGGGGAGTTAAAACAAAATACAACCCAGGTTAGACAGTGGGGAGTTAAAACAAAATGAATCTAGCAATCTCATTTCTTTTTTTATTTCAAAATTATTTATATGTTCAACAGCTAAAAGAGCTCTGATCCCAAACTAAAGATACTGAGTTTATCACAGTTTTGTAGACAACATCAACGGGGGCCTCGGTTGCCTAGTTGGGAAAACCACCCGACTGGACTACCGACATTCGGACAACCCGTGTTCGAACTGGGAGCAGTGTGAATTGTACTCGTGGTTGGAAAAAAAAAAATACCCCTACGGTCGACCCAGCCGTTGGCAGAAATGGGTACCAGGGTATTACCCTGGGAAGGTGAGGAATGTCGCTTCACATCTGAGTTTCGATGCTTGAGGCGACGCTATACAGAAATATCTGAACATTTCTGGATAGGCGGCCGAGCACTTATGGGTGTAAACTCGCGTGCTAAGACGCCGGTTCAAGTCTCGTACTTTACCTTTATCAACATTTGCATTCTACAGCCCTGAATCCACAGCATCCAGGCAACACATTTTATGCTATTTTTTTTTATAGATTCAGATATGGCAATTTTGTTTCTTTGTGAAGTTCTGTTGTAGTACTTGTTATTTAATTTGCACTATTTTTATGTGGAAGATTGTGCTAAATTCTTAGTTATTTTTCTGCATTTCGTTTTTTGTGCTCAACAGATTGTACAGACAGCTAAGTTGCTAATATAAGTCTGATCACTAGCAGGGGGTCATGATAAATACTCTATAATTACTCTGCTAATTGTCTTTCTTGAATGAAATGAAATTTTTGTGGCATGTTAAAAGACACAACAGCCGAATAAAAGTAATATTGGAAGGAAAAATACAAGGTAAAAGAGGCAGAGGCAGACCAAGACTAACATGGACGAGTAACATCAAAAGATGGACAAGTCAATCTATGTCAGCCTGCACCATCAAAGCAAGAAACAGAGTAGAATGGTGATCCATGGTAGCCAACCTTCGTTGCGGAGAAGGCACGCGATGATGATGAATTGTCTTTCTTATGGCTAGACTTTGGTTAACATTCTGAAAACTTTTGATGTTTATAATTGGAAGATTATGTGTCTTTCTTAGTTAAAGAAGTGTTCTCCATTTTTCTTGTAATTTTCAGAATCTCAAGAACTAGCTAGCAAAACAATCCAATGTAATTAAATCAGATCAGCTGAAAAACCTGTGCAATATTTTAAAGAGTTATTATACTATATTATATATATTATAAAGAGATACTTATTATTAAAAAACCTTAACAAAATCAGGCAGTGTAAACAACCTAATAGTAACAGCGAGATGATCAATGTTATGGCTAAAAACAAACCACTACCTTCAGACCTTGAACTGAATAAAAGTAAGCAAAGAGCCCCATCACGCTAAGTGGCGTATAGGGAATATGGTGTTAGTGTCCATAATTTTTATAGACCTTCGGCGCATGATTTTTGGGGTAATGTGGTCAGTATTATGCCCATGCAGCTTTACTTTCCAAGGAAAAAAATCCCTGAACTGAATATACTCCATTGGATTGGTAACATTAACATGTGGGGAAGGCCCAGAAACTGCAAAAGTGTCAGATCAAGAAGGGAACAAAGGGAGTGGCAGAGAAGGATCTTCTCTACAAAAAAGATCTTCCTTTTCTTGGCCACAGAGCTAACTAGTTAACACACTTTGTAGGAGGCAATTAAGTTCCTATCTATCTCTATCTGTCTATTGTCCTTTCAAGCCGAAGACAGCACATAGGGCAGAACCACATCTCAAAAACGGAAACCTTGCATGCCAAAATGGCACATATTGCAGAGATCACTGCTTCCAAAACTTATGGGTCTGTTTCCATAACAATACTTTTTACAATGACAGCTTGTCAAGCCATCGATCAACCTCCATAGTCGCTTCTTATGACATGCCTGGAAGGTCACAGTGTCACTATTCTTTACTTCCCTCATAATGAGGCCCCGGTAACACACGGGAACCATAGCAATTGTTGCTGTCTGTTAATTAAGTTCCTATACTTTACATATATTGCCATCCATCCTATATCTGGCCCGCTTTTTTCATTTTTCTCCACCAGGTTGTTCCTGACATGTCTTTTTCCTTCCCAGACTTGTTATCTGTTTTGCCTGAAGTAATGTCGATATTTGCAATGTCGTTTTCTGTATCAATTTTACTGTTTTTTGTAACTCTTGCAGTGGCTTATATAGTTTTGCCTGTAGTGTTGTATGTAAGGGCCAATTGATTTTCCTCAGTCTACAATATTCAACACAGTCTTGAAGTTTGTGTTCAGCTGTCTGGAGCGCCTGTCCATGTAACTGAAGTGCCAATCTTGAATTTTGATATACATGTGACTGTGGATCTGGTTGTGTGCTATATGGGTCAGCTCCTTGTCATGGGGATGGGGTTTAACAGTCACCAGAGACTGAAAACCAAGACTGGCCAAGCTTTCCTACCTACACCCAAGCAAGACCACAGTCTACTCTAGCAAGTATACAGTGAAGAAGGAGGCAACCAGCCAAAAGGTGTACCACAGCAACCAGGATGCCACGCACTCATGCCATGAGACCTCCTGTCTTTACCTTTATTCAAGAAGGCTATACATCAGATACCCAGAGACGAGGGGAAAATAAAATCAAGAAGAAACCATGGATTGAAAGGCAAAAATTACTACTGGCTGTGGCGGGATTTATCCCATTATTTAGGAGAACAACAAAATTAACAATCATGAAGATACAGACTTTCATTAACGGATGCTTATGCAGAATAAAAGGATGGAAATAGCAGGACAAAATCACTAACATAAAATTAGGGAAATGTACCAGGCAGGGATAAGGAGATACAGCGAAAACGATGGCGCTGGATAGGACACACACTGCGGAAGCCAACTGAGAGTATTACACAACAGGCCCTATTTTGGAATCCCCAGGGGAAAAGACAAAGGGGTAGACCAAGGAATTCTTGGAGAAGGAAGATAGAAGCAGAGATGAAGATGATGGGGAAAACATGGAATGGTCTTTAAAGAATGGCAAAAAACAGATCGACTTGGAAGGTGTTTGTTGAAGACCTATGCTCCCCAGGGAGCTGAAAGTGTTTGTTGAAGACCTATGCTCCACAGGGAGCTAAAAAGATAAGAAGAAGAAGTGGCAGGATTTGAACCAAGGACCTTATGTCCCGAAGCTGATATTATATTTCTTGACCACTCAACCCTTGTAGGGTTCGATCCCAACTGATGGCTTCTGGGTTCACCCAGCCATACCGGGTACCAGATTTTTTTCTGGGAAAGTAAAGCGGCACGGGCGTAATACCAACCACATTACCCCAAAAATCATGTGCTGAGGGTCTGTAAAATTTATGGTCACTAACACCATATTCCCTATACGCCACTTAGCGTGACGGGGCTCTTTACTTTTTTAATCAACCCTTAGTGATTGATGTTGAATAAAAATTGAGTGTATATGCTTTTAATAATGATTATGAGATACTGTACTTGCACAAATGCCATCAACAGTTGCTGCCTGCAGTCCAGGACGATGACAAGTATGATACAATGTTCATAGTAGTGGCTATCATCGGCACAATGGCTGTGACACTATTCCTACCCATTTCTGTGTGCATTGTCTGCCCGAGAGCTTGTCATCTGATGTGCCTACGAGCATGTCCATCCTTTTGCACACTTTGCTTTGAGTTCATGGTGGATGGTTGTCACAGAGTATGGTATGGCACCAAGAGAAATGCTGATAAATACCTGTTTGTGGCTAATGAACATGGCAGTGGTGGATTATTGGTTTAAGTTCACAATTACAGTGGATGTTTGAGCTGTAATTTTAAAAATTTTATTATTTAACAAAATAATTTCTGTTTAATGTATTAAAAATTGAAAGGACACATCTGCATAGATGTTAATAGATTTGTAAATCTTACAGTACAAAGTGACCACAAAACAAAACTTAGGAAACTCAACTCTAAAATAATATTCATCCTCAACAGTGTAAGGGAATGTTGGAAACCAAAGGAAGAAATAGAGAATAAAATAGATACTTTCGAAAAGTTTGTTTGTTATTTGTGTTTGCCAGCTTTGTATCTCTAGCAAAGTCCAAAGGGACAGAATTTTGTGTGAATATCACTTTTTCCTATTTTTCACACTGGCAGCCGTGTGCTTATGTGTCCCCCACCATACAGGCAGATATTCTCCGACTTCAAAGGTACTCTCATATTTATATCATCAAAAGTTGTAATGTTTTTGGGTAGATTTTTCCTATTAATTTTGTCTGGGCAGCAGCCATTTTTTTACCTACACTTTTAAAATTCCAACCATCAAGAGTTCTTTAAGTTGCGCACAATGCACATAGGACTTCCTGTTTTTCACCATTTACAGAGAGGACCAGACATCAGATCTCACTACCCGGAGAGAGGGGAGGGTAAAGCCATGGATTTGGTTGGTTGGTTGGTTATGGATGGCCCCGGTATCACTGCAAACGAATTAAAATCGTTGCTCAACCGCCCATGCCAGCGGAATCACCCGAATTAAAATCTCATCTCCCAAACAAAGAAAGGTAAATGTAGTCCCCATCGTAGCAGTCTCAGCACATGCCAAAAGACATAAGGCGAAATCGCGCAGAAAGTGAACACAGCCAACTGTTCCCTGTCATACGATATCATCATTCATCGTAAACAATTGGAATATCAAAACATGATCAAAACAGATGAGACACACAGCTCACAGTGTGCACAGAGCACTTAACTCAGTAGTTTCTGCAACAAGCCGGACTTGGAATATGAGGAAACTGCAACAAGGAATTCTTTTCATGCATAGCCTTCAATTGTTCCCGCCGCCTATCCACCATATACCGGAAGTTCACGTCCTCTTGAAAATGATGATAGTTGTATTTTTAAAAAATGTATAGTGCTTGATGATCATGGTTGCCAACTTAGTGGATTTTCCGCTAGATCTAACGGAATTGGAGCAGCGTCCAGCGACCAAAAAATAATGAATCCGCCTGGCGGAATTTCTAGCGTATTTATTTTGAATGACAGCGGCAAATCGCAGATTTTTTTATCACGATAATCAACTAAAATTAGCCTTATCGTGGTCAAAACACAAACTAAGAGCGTCTGTAGCGCTTGTGTGACAAGTTAAATTATGTACGTACTACGTCATTATATCACGTTCGATCTGATCAATAGAAAATTTAGTAGAGTTTTGTAGTAGAGACTTTCGGTTTGAAACTGAAACTTTTCTACTTTGGAAATAAATTGTAGGATAACTGAGCATTTATAGTCATAGTGTTAAGTCAAGTATATCATCATTAATTAGCAGTCTAATATTTCAAACTGAGGATTTGTTTAGAGTCAGTGTGAGTGTTCAGCAACGTGTTTCTTTCTACGTGAGTATCAAGTCCATATTTATTTCAAATTGTGTAGGTTCAACGCCCTACCGCTATAAGAGAGTTACAATTTTTGGTAATTCCATATTATACATGTGGCTTTAACTATCAGCAACGTACATTCACATTACAGCATAAAGATATGACACTTCAATATCAGCGATGATTTCGTAAAGAGAGGGCTAAATGAAGTGGACCTTAAAAATTGGATCTTAGAAGTCCCGGGTAGTGCTGACAAAGCTAGATGTAAGTTTTGTAGATGTGTATTGGCATCGAAATATTGGGATCTTCTTTCTCACAGCAAATCAAAGAAGCACCAGTCGGCCAGCATTGCATTTTCCTCTTCATGAAAACTGGACACTTTGCAATTTCTTTGTCTTTCAAATTATTTTTATGTTGCCAAATTAAGTTAGTTTCTACATGTATTAATATAGTTGTAGTTGTGACTGTTACAAATCGAAATAATAATTTTTCTTTAAATTTACTCTCCCGTTTGGTTTGGATATGCGTAATAATAATAATAATAAAACAGTACGTAGATAAATAATAATTTAATGTAAGTGTCCTAAGTAATAAACTCTGGAAATATTTTGGGAAAATCTGGCGGATTTTTTTCGGACAATCTGGCGGAAAATCGCGGATTTTTGGCTCCAGTCTAGCGGATTGACTCCGACGGCAGTTGGCAACCCTGTTGATGATGTTAGATACTGAGTGATGATGACATCGTTGTTGACTCCAATTCTGAACATATAGACACACAGTTAGTCGTCAGATTATCCCTGTCGCACATCAAACAACAGACCATAAGATTAGCGCACGGCCGGTCTAGGGATGTACGATGAGCCATTACGATGACGTAGCACACAACAATGTCGTACACACAACACTTTTGCTCCCCTTGATTCCTGATTACTCTAGTGAAAGCAGCCTACAATGAACAAAACACGGTGCAAATTCCCTAAAAAGATAAAACTGCGGCCGATGAAGTATTTAAAAAAAAAAAAAAAACCCTTTCTTCATGTCATGTCTGCTAGGGAGCGTTGGAACTAACCAGAAGACCCTATCTTGATGTCATGTCTGCTAGTGAGCGTTGGCACTGACCAGAAGACCCTATCTTGATGTCATGTCTGCTAGTGAGCGTTGGCACTGACCAGAAGACCCTATCTTGATGTCATGTCTGCTAGTGAGCGTTGGCACTGACTAGAAGTCCCTATCTTGATGTCATGTCTGCTAGGGAGTGTTGGCACTGACTATAAGTCCCTATCTTGATGTCATGTCTGCTAGGGAGTGTTGGCACTGACTAGAAGTCTCTATCTTGATGTCATGTCTGCTAGGGAGCGTTGGCACTAACCAGAAGACCCTATCTTGATGTCATGTCTGCTAGGGAGCAGTGAGTAGTATACAATGTCAATTAGGGACCCCAAAAGTGCGTTCAAACGCGCATAAATCCTTATATAAATACTCTACACGCACATCAACGCACATTTTTTGGTGCGGTTTTTCCTTATATGAGAGTCTTCATTTTTTTCTTATATGAGAGTCTACCCGCCCATTTTTTGTTCCGGTGACCTCTCGTTGACCTCTCGGTTGACCTCTCGTTGTGAAGGCGTCGAAACGCACCTAAATCCTTATATAAATAGTCTACACGCAGATCAACGCACAATTTTTGGTGCGGTTTTTCCTTATATGAGAGTCTACCGTTTTTCCTTATATGAGAGTCTACCCGCCCATTTTGGTTCCGGTGACCTCCCGGTGACCTCTCGTGGCGGTGGTGTTGTGGTGACCTCCCGCGGCGGTGGTGAAGGGGTGGTGGTGGTATCATAAATCTATTATATTCTTTGTACTTTCAATGGTTCCGTAACTTTCATAAATCTATTCTTTCTTTATACTCTCATTCAATAAAAACAGTGACAAGTTTATTTATTTATTTATTGTTTTATTCGTATATATTGAACAATAGATAATACATGATTTAGACAAAAATGTATTCTTTAACTAATATACATTATACACATATTTAATACATAGAAACCAAAGTAGTTTATTTACAAGCAGTAATACATGAGTTAGACAAAAAATGTATTCTTTAACTAATATACATTATACACATATGTAATACATAGAAACCAAAGTAGTTTATTTACAAGCAGTAATACATGATTTAGACAAAAATGTATTCTTTAACTAATATACATTATACACATATTTAATACATAGAAACCAAAGTAGTTTATTTACAAGCAGTAATAAATGATAGTGTTAAATGGATAAAGGGGAGGTGGTCACGTTGTCAGAATGGACCTGACGCTTGATGTAGAAATAGGAGAGTGAGTTCCGATGTTGTGTATATGTGTATACCGACCCCTTGTATGTTTTAAACCCTATGTTTTTACCACCCCCGGCTTGTTTTTTGGTTAGGACCTCTGTGAATGTATCCTTATCTAATTTATTGTGGCGTTTATTAAGACCCTTGGTGCTAACTTTAGCATAATCTCCAAAACAGTAATAGGTCTTGCTACACAAAGAAATCATCCCATCCCCCGAATACTCCAACTTGAACAGACCAGGAGTCCGTTTGTCGTATAACTGTCTGGCCTTACAATCTAAACAGTCATACTTTACGCCCCTGTGTTGAATGAAACCTGCCCGATGGACTTCACAAGTCTCTGAAGGGAACCATTTGTCGTACTGTGAGAAAAACTCATCTACCTTATCGGTTTTAACGACCTCTTCTAACGATGACTCGCTGAGGGCCAAGTACAGGCTATCGGTATCCATCTCACAGAGTTGAAAGTTGGACCTATCTACAAACTTATCGAGGAAGTCATAATAAAATTCCAACATACGAAGTTTTGCATATTGATAGACGAAGAAACCAATCTGCGAAGGAAGATCCCACATGATACCTCTTTTGCCCATCGATACCTCGTACAGGTCCTCACCAATAGATGTCATGTTTTTAAATCGTGGGTTATTCACCAACTTGGTTGTATCAGCCCCCTCTTTAACATAGGAGACGTCCACGTGTTTCGCCATATTCGTCAAGGTCTTCCCGTAGGCCGAGTTTCCTAAGAGCTTCATC
Organism: Megaustenia siamemsis; assembly: GCA_032433765.1. Lineage (NCBI taxonomy): Eukaryota > Metazoa > Mollusca > Gastropoda > Stylommatophora > Ariophantidae > Megaustenia > Megaustenia siamemsis. The sequence continues at coordinate 14,401,337 of JAVIAB010000008.1, forward strand.
GTGTCGCTTACTATAGATTGACTTGGATCTAAATCACCAGCCCGACGCGCCTCTGTGACCTTGTCCCCAAACTCCTTAAAACAACTAATGGGTAGGTACTCTACCACCTGATAAATTTTTGTTACCTCTAGCCCATGCTCTAAATACCACTTTAACAGCGGTGTGGCCAAAAGAATCTTTGTTCCACTATAACTACCCACGAGAGTACGTCTGGGGGTACGTAATAGTTTGTTTTTGGTGGCGTACTCCCGCATAAAGGGACCGATATCATCTAGACCTACATCTACATTTTTAAAGATGGGGGTCATCTCACTAAAATACTCTTTTAACTTGTCGGGAACGTGAATGTCACACTCGACGAGCCCAAAAAACGTCTCGTCTGAAACTGAATCTATAATGGCTTTATCAGTGATTGGTTTATATTTACCAAAAGATGGTTTAGAACCACGTAGGTTCTCATCTATAAAGACCTGAATAGCTGGCGTTGTTTTCTTTAACCGTTGCCACTCACACTCCCACATAACTACTACGCGAACACGGTCGAGGCTCTTTAAATAAGCCGTTATTTCACAGGTTTTCGCGTACAAATCAGCCAACTGTATATTATTCACCGGATTGACTTCTCGATCCCTGGTGATGTCACAGTTTGGATGACCGTGAAAGAGACAGCCATGGAACTGATACACGGTCCTACTGGATTTATCCCACCCATCCACTCTAATCTTGCGCTCACCCAAAGCGATCTCGCGAGCATTAAACTGGGTTCTCAAATGAACCTGGTTTTGGTGGGCAATCCAAGTCAGATACTCTCTGCACTGACGCGTGTAGTAGTTCATTTTAAGGGGTTTATACCCATCTTCAGCCTTACGTATGACCGTATAATCGGTGGGCATCTTTTGCATAAGTGCCCATAGATAAAGGGCGTTGGCATCATAGCCTTTAATGGATTTGACCACTTTTCCGCCCCTAATAAAGGTTTTATCCTTCTCGTGGTACCGATGAAAGATAATAGAGGGGCCTCCGACAATATTCTGTCTTATGGTATGATGCAAATCGGCTTCCTTTTTTGCAATCAGGGAAAAACCCACATCCCTGGAGAGAGTTTTAAATAGATACCTCAGAGTTATTCCGGGGACCGAAATCGCATTCTTAAACATATCGATGTCTAATTTCCTATAAAACCAAAACTGTTGTGCTAAGGCCTCTAAAAAGGGGACTACATCTTTGTTGTTATACCAAACTAAAAAGTCCCTAAGGGTCGTCATTTTATTGTCTTTCCAGACCTTTTTACACAGAGCATACTCCTCCTCGGAAATATTACAATTTTTTAGTTTTGAAAAGAATGCTTCGTATGGGGGTAACTCCCTCTCATTCAACTTATTTAAATCTGTTACGTACTCGTAACAGAAAACACCCTTTGTCTCCTCTACTTTATAGGCTGCCAGATATTTACTATAACTAAACCCAGGGGCTAAATAATTTACTATATCTAAGAATTTTAGATTCTGTGTTGCGAGACACATGACATTATTATTTCGTTTAACTATAAAATTTATTTCACCAAGTCGGTTTTCTTCTTCTTCTATCCTCTCCTCCTCAGCATCCTGTATCACACTTTCCTGCTCGTGCTCCTCATCCTCTCCCTCGTCTTCCTGATCGCTGTCTTCAATGTAGTTGTCACCCTTTCGAGATGTTTCAGGTACGGAGGCGGCAGCGAAGTAATGTATTAAATAGGGCTTTATTAAATTTATGTCATACTTGCCCGAGTTGAAACCTATCACTGGGAGCTGCTTCAAGTAAGCTTTTAGACGACCTCTTGGGTCAGATTTCTTCCGATCACGCCTTTGCGCACATCCGGCCAGCTTTTCAAACAATTCTCTGAAATCCTCTTTTAAAATTTTATACGCCTCCTTCGAGATAGATTTTAGATACTTAATCATTTTATTGACCAGTTTCTGAGGATCGCCCTCGCTTACAAAACAGACGGGATCTTCAAACCCAGGAACGTTAGACGCCACAGATACAGACAAAGGGACATGTTTTGCTAAAAAATGTGTACTAGCAGAGGTACCTTTGGTGGTGGGCAAGTTGGTATTATCGAAATAACATTCCATATCAAAGGTGGCCCTAAACGGATACACGAAACCGCCGGGTACATCAATACCCTCTTCCTCTATTACATCCCCAATAGTCTCGCTAGGTGTATAAATTCCACCTCTAAAATAATCTTTAGGTTTACCACCATTACATGTTTGGGCATGCCTGGTCATCATAGAATAGCAAGCCCATAATTTCCCACACTGTGGACAAGAGAAAGCACTAGCTGCTTTATTAATATTACTAATGTACATGAAATGGTCCTTGTAAAACAAGACCCGCATAGTATCATCATGTGATCCCCTGCTTCGGAGTTTTGGACAGAGGGCCTCTTCATCATTGAATTCAAATACATCAATGTTTATATTGAAACATTCTTCCAAGTGTGGTAGTTGTTGTAACGTCACACCTGGAAAAGTGTCCACGAAAAGAATGTCCCAGTGCAAGTACCACTGACTCACGAGATGACGAGTGGTCAATTCTAGATTGTCGATAGCACTTCCTTTAAATAACGCCAAACAGCGGAAAAAACAGAGATTGTCATTATAAGAAGTAGAAGTATTATGAGTTTTCTGCAAGGTGTAAATGTACCTATTGTTAGTAATATAAGATGGTAATTCCTCTAGGCAACATCCAATGGGGAAGTCACGTATGTGGAATAAATAGAAACTAGTTGATGGAATACTCTCCACCATCCACTTAGTATCAGGTCTGTTGATTATGGCAATGTCTACAGGGTTCTGTTCGTTTAGAGAATCAACGAAGCTGTTGAAATCTCCAAGATTATTGATTAATTGGGGAAATTCTAGAACAGCCGAGTTGTTGAGGGAAGAGTGGAAAAAACGTAGATCACCGGTGTCACGGTGTCTAAGGATCAGGTGGTGACCATAGTTAATTTTGAATCGGGTTGTCTGAGTGTCAAATATATTTCTTAAAAGAGCAGACCAGTCTGTGATAAATGGACGTGCTGGTGAATGGAAAAATGTATAGGTTGAAACTGTCTTGTTGATTGTAGCATGGGTGTTTATAGCTGACCAGTTTTGGTCATATACAGCCCGTACATCATCAGGCAGTGTTGCTAATGGATCATCATCTTTGACTTTTTTACTTGGAGTTGACTGTTCTGCATCTATCTTTCGTTTGTTTGTTGTAGAAGAGGTCGATGGTGAAGTGGTTGATGTTATTTCAGTTGTTGATGTTGTTGATGGTAAAGTTGTTGTTGTCGAAGGAGCCATTGGTGAAGCTGGTGTTGTTGTAGAATGTTTTACTCTCATATGTCTGGCTAACGAACTTCGACTCGTATACGTACGTTGACAAAGGTCACACGCGTGTCGTATAAGTCGATGTGCGGCCCGTATATGCTGAAGCATAGCGTGGCGCCATTTAAACATCTTTGGGAACAACGGACACTCATGGTCATCAGAAGATACCTCATTATGAGAAACCATCTGTAGAAAAATAAATAACCCTTTGTCAATGATACTTTACATACCTAGGTTTAAACATGTTAATAACATCGAATTATAAGACATAAAATACTTAGTTTAATCATCCAATAAACGAGGGAATTCAACAATACTTAGCATACCTACATTAAACACCTTTAATAACCTATTATCGATAACACACGCAAAATATAGTCTCAAGCATCTACACTGAATATAACCTATTATCGATAACACTTAACATACTTTAAGCGAAAACAATCCAACTTATAACGCAAAATATAGTCTCAAGTATCTACACTGAATATAACCTATTATCGATAACCCTTAACATACTTTAAAAGAAAACAATCCAACTTGTAACGCAAAATATACTCTCAATCATCTACACTGAGTATAACCTATTATCGATAACCCTTAACATACTTTAAAAGAAAACAATCCAACTTACTATGTAAAATATGATCTCCGCTAGAATGAACAGTAAGTTTCCTTGAAGCAACCAAACTTATGACACAAATTCTCACATGAGACTAGTTTAAATATATCCTGGTACAAGATTTTAACCAATCAGCGAGTGACTATGAAAACATCGACTGATATCTGGATTAACCAATCAGAGAAGAGTATTAGTATAGGAGGCGGGGCAAAGAAATGACTGACAGCTAGATTAACCAATCAGAGAAGTGGGTGAATACTGACCTCATTTCCCGGTTGACAGGCCGTCGACTCTGGTTCATCGGTGGGGTCGGCAAATAGGGGTGGTGGCGGTAAAATTTCATCATCCTCCGCGTTATATGTAGTGGCTGTGGGTTCAGTGGTGGGGTCGGCAAATAGGGGTGGTGGCGGTAAAATTTCATCATCCTCTGCGTTATATGTAGTGGATGTGGGTTCAGTGGTGGGGTCAAGTAATGCGGGTGGTGAGTTAGTTGAACTGACAGGGGAGGGTGGTGCAGAGTCAACTCCTTCCCAATTGATGTATTCCTTTATTCGTTGGGCTAAATGATCCCCACACAAGAAGACTACATCCTCTTTCGTGAACTCATGGTATAAAATATCATTTATTTGCGCGCTAAGGCGTTCCTCAAACTCTAGATGACACGAGTGAGGTAACGGGTTGTCATCTTTCACCTGACACCCTTTACAATAGTCATATGGTTGATACTGTAGAATGCACAACACCTTGTCAAATAGGATGTAAGGTCTGATAGATGCCATTTTATGGGAATCTGTAATATAAGAAAACCACAGCACAAATATTTGGAATGGGACAGAACATGTAATACATGATAAAAATACTTTAAATGTGATAATACTCAAGCAAAGTGTCATTAGTGACGATGGACCCTCGGTGGAAACACCCCTTCACTGCTCTTATTGCTGGTCCCACCGGTTGTGAAAAAACTGTATTTGTTCAAAAGTTTCTACAGAATCGACAAGAGCTAGTTGTCCCCGTACCCGAGGAAGTTATATGGTGTTACGGGGAATGGCAACCAATATACGAGACTATGGAGAAAGTGAGATTTATCGAGGGTCTACCAGATATCGATAACTTGGAAGGGGGTAAGAAGAGAAGACTCATCATCCTCGATGACTTGATGTCAGAAACAGATGAGAGGGTGACAAAATTATTCACCAAAGGTAGTCATCACAGAGATATGAGCGTGATCTACATTGTTCAAAATCTATTTGGAAAAAATAAGGAACATCGAACTATAAGCCTCAATACTCATTATATAGTCCTTTTCAAGAATCCAAGAGACGGAAGTCAAATTACAAATCTGGCTAAGCAAATGTACCCTGGTCAAGTGGCGTACCTCCAAGAGAGTTTTAAGGACGCGACAGCGTCTCCCCACTGTTATTTGCTGGTAGACCTTCGACAGGAAACACCGGATCATCTGAGGCTGAGAACAAAGATATTTCCAGGGGAGAGACAAATCGTCTACGTTCCAAAGTAATAGAATGGAAGCTTCACTTAGACGACACGGTGAAATGTTGAAATGTCTGCGCTCAGCCACGCCGAGTGGTTTAAGAGCCATATTGAAAACGGCCTCTCCAGAACTCATTCGCTTTTTATGTGAGTGTTGTCATAACATATTAAAAGGTAATGTTAGACTCACTAAGCATCAGAAGTGCGAGCTACGTCGACACAAGAACAAGCTGAGATTCCTCACTAAAAAGAAACCGAATCTTACGCAGAGGAAAGCAATTCTACAAACTGGTGGATTCATAGGTGCTTTGATCAAGCCTATATTAAGTGTTCTAGGCGGTGTATTAGGTCTGTAATCATGGCCAAGAAAATGATTTTGATGGATCCTCGGTTATTAGAGGGTTTGAAACAGACTTCCACGTATACACCACCCGAGGCGATCAATGATAACTTGAGAGATTTAGACGATGAAATGCAACGTATCTTAGACCGTCACGATTTAGCCCCTGCTGATAAGGCCAGAGTGTACCAACGTACTTTGCAACAGTATTTAACTAGAATGGAGCAGTATAAACGACGTCCTTTGGGATCAGTCGATCTCATTCAACATAACTCGTCAACAGAAAGAATACCTTCTCCTCCACCTTCACCACCACCCGTCGATGTGCATCCAGAACAAGCCAAGGTACCCGAAACCCCAAAGACAAGTAATGAAAACACTTCACGGCTAACCTCGTATAAATTGAGGTCCAAAAGAAAAAAGTCCAAAATCCCAACACCAAAATGGGAAAGGTGGACAAAGTATTGAGACGTTATTACTATGACCCTAATCAACCAGGGTCGTATAGTGGTGCAAGAGCCTTGCAACGTAACACCAAAGTAGGAATTAAAGAGATCAATCGTTGGTTGAGTCACCAGGATACCTATACCCTTCATAAACCGATTCGACATAAATTTGAAAGGCGTCCCATTATAACGAGTGGACCCAAACAACAATACCAAGCAGACTTAATCGATTTAAGACATTTGAAAAAACACAATGATGGGTACTCCTATTTGGTTTCTTGTGTGGATGTTTTCAGTAAATTAGCGTGGGCCGTCCCAATACGAACAAAAACGGGGAAATCATTAGTGGAGGCTGTTGGTCAAATATTTATCGATGGGAAACCTGCGAGTCTTCAAACCGACAAGGGGTCAGAGTTTCTGAACAAAACATTTCAGAAATTTCTCGAAGACAACAATATTCACTTTTTCACCACCCAGAATGAAGATATTAAGGCTGCTGTTGTGGAACGTTTTAACAGGACTCTGAAACAAAGGATGTGGCGATATTTTACGAAATCCAATCGACTTTGTTATGTACATGTGCTACCCGCCCTACTTCGAAGTTATAATCATTCGTACCACAGAAGTATAAAAATGGCACCGGTCGACGTTAGCAGAGACAATCAAGAACAAGTGTGGAACACGTTGTATAGAAAACACAACTTGAAATTTGAAAGACCCCTGTATAAGGCTGGTGATCGAGTTAGAATGGTCCTGGGCAGAGCTAATTTTAAAAAGGGTTATGCCCCAGCTTGGACGGAGGAACTCTTTACCATCAGTCGAGTAACTGAAACAAAACCCGTTACATATGTGCTGAAAGACGATAAGGGTGATGAAATAGAGGGGTCATTTTACACACAAGAAATTCAAAAGGTTGGAGACAAGAATGAGTACAGGGTCGAGAGGGTTATAACCCAACGTCGCACGTCATTGGGACGAAAAGAGAGTTTAGTCAAGTGGTTTGGTTATGGTTCCTCATTCAACAGTTGGATACCGACCAAGGACATTGTCAGATACAAAAACTAGAGATGGTGGAAGAAGGTGAATCGTTTGAAGATCCTGTTTTGCGAACCCTGAGCTCTGGCGGGGAGAGAACCTCGCTCTGGCCAGTATTTGGGAAACTATTCCCCCGTTTAGAGATTGTCTTTATGTGTCAAATGCTTGTTATATATGCCGTTGTCGCGGTCTCGCTATTCAATCTGTCCACTGAAAAGCCAGACGCGAAGGACGGAAAACTGTGGATAGCCCTACTGAGCAGTTGTTTAGGTTACATGCTCCCGAATCCAAAGTTGGAGACGAGAAGGTGAATAGAGGAAAATGAGTTTTTATGTCACGTTACCCAGCAATGCTTCTATGGATATTTTTAAGGAAAATAATCCTGGCCACTTTTTCGTCAAGCTTCCTCAGACCATTGATATTACAACACAATATGAGATTGGACTGGTCGAGATACAGTTTCCGCTAAATTATTTCAATGTAATAGAGGGTGATGTCTGGATTCGGTACGAATCTCTCGCTAACGACGATATTTACGACGCTAGATTTTATTTCAACGTGACATTGGAGCCTGGGTTATATACGAAACCCGATGCATTCATCGGCGCGTTGAATGCGTCGATCATAAAAGCGGAGGATGAGGCGAATGGGGATGTGAAAGGAAAAAAAATGAGATTCATTTACGCAAAAGAGGTGAATAAAGCCATCTTGAAACTTTACGAAAAAGGAGTCAGTGTTACCATAAGCGACACTTTGAAAAATATGTTAGCCTTCCCCACGACCTCAATAGCAGACACGGCTCCCGATATCTTCAGCGTGGGTGAAATGGACTTGGAAAGTGTTGCAAAAAATGTCTACGTCTACTGCGATCTCGTTTCCCCCAGACCCGTCGGGGATGTGATGGTACCGCTCCTCAGGAGCGTGCCTGTTCTCAATAGAAATCACACCTCGGTGTTTCAGATCTACGATAAGCCTCACTACCTGCCCCTGAGTAGATTTTCCTTCGATACCGTGGAAATCCTTTTAGCCAACGAACACGGAAAAACCATTCCATTCACCAGTGGGACGTCGGTGCTAACGGTCCACTTTCGAGTGAAGAAACATCTCGAGCTGGTATAATGGTGAGACATACACCCTTTCACCGCAATGCCAGGTTATACGAAGACTTTTATTGCTGTCAGGCGGGTGATGGGATGCCTGTGTTTATAGGAGGTCGAAATCAACGAGGACGAGGAATCGGTAGTTTCTTTGGTGGAATCGGGAGGGCTATTTTACCTTGGCTAAAAACAGGGGGTAAAGCCTTACTCAGAGAAGGCGTGGGGACCGGTCTGCAGGTCGCGCAGGACGCCTTAGCTGGCAGAAATATCGGCGATGCTTTCAAATCACGAGCTAAGGAGGCCGGTATGCGGTTATTAGACGGGGCCGTAGACCACCTGACGGGTAACAACCAATCAGGAAGTGGTTTACGACGACGAATCAGAAAGCGAGTCGGGAAGGCAGCCCCACCTGGCCAACCCGTTACGAAGAGAATAAAACCATCAGCTAGACTGTTCCCCCTTCATTCTGCAACCAAGAGGCGAACAAAGCTGTCGGTACCAAAGGATATATTTGATTAATGATGTCTCTCATTCACCCCAAGTCATGTGAATGTCTTCATTCTGGTTTGGATTTATTTAGCGTTCCACCAACTCAGACTGCTGTAGACTCGGGCCAATTTACTGAAATTCGACCTCTTGCCTCGTTAGCGCATGGGGCTCCCATAGAGTTTTTCATTTCTGGAAACACTGAAGAGTATCTAGATCTTTTCAACACGTTTTTACATCTGCGGGCCAGGATCACCCTCCCCAATGGTGAAAGTTTACCGTTGGATGCCGAGGTAGGACCAGTCAACAATTATCTTCACAGTCTATTTTCTCAAGTCGATGTTTCTCTGAATGATACATTGATTACACCATCTGAGAATACCTATCCATTTAGAGCAGTGTTCGAGACTTTACTAAACTATGGGGAGGATGCGAAAACGGGGCACTTGACGGCTGCTCTGTTCTACAAAGATACAGCAGGCCACCACGATGATATGCAGGCTAACGAGGGATTTAAAATACGACGTGCTTTGACTTCGGATAGTAAAGAGGTTGAAATGATGGGTCGTTTGCACTCTGATCTCTTTGTGCAGGACCGTTACATGTTAAACAGAGTAGATGTAAAGATTAAACTCACACCCTCTAAGGACGTGTTCAACATCATGGCTCAGGATAAGTCTGTGGGTTATAAGAGTGTAATCACTTATGCTGCCCTCGTGGTCAGGAAAGCCAAGCTAAACCCAGCAATTTCTCTGGCCCACGAAAAAGCGCTTTTAAGTGGGAATGCACGGTACCCAATCAAGCGGGTTACCCTGAAAACATTTGCCATTGCTCGTGGGATGTATTCCCACAACCAAGACAATTTATTCCTATCTCAAACGCCAACACGTATAGTGATAGGTCTGATTACCGCCGGTGGGTTTAATGGAGTTTATAACATTAACCCATTCAATTTTCAACACTTTGGTTTGACTTATATGAACCTGATGGTTGACGGGAGATGTGTATCCGGAAAACCCCTAGCTATGGATTTTGAACACAATCACTATGCGCGAGCCTTTTTTGGTACAAATTTGGCCATGGGTTTGATTGGTAGAGATGCTGGCAATGGTATTGATTATCATCAGTTCAAGGATGGCTTTTGTCTATTTGGTTTTGACCTCTCACCCAGTCTGCTAGATGGAACCCAGTTTGAGCTAGCCACGAGTGGACCCTTGTCGACAGAGCTCAAATTCGCCGCTCCCACGACAACTCCCCTACAAGTTATTGTCTACGCCGAGTTGGATTCAGTACTGGAAGTGTCCAAGACAAGACAGGTTCTAACAGACTACGCTATTTGAGAAAATGAACACGGGGGATATTTACACTCTCTTGATGTCCGATGTTTTTGTTCGACGTTGCGCCCTTGTTAGTGTCATCCCACGAGACCACTTACCGCCCATCATCGATCAAACCAAGACTGCAGCCTTTGTCGTAAACACCGACCCTGCCCACAAACCTGGTGAACACTGGGTGGCCATCTTTTACAATGGCCTCGGCCAAATAGAGTATTTTGATTCCTACGGTTTACCTCCCAGGCACATTGATATTTTAAACTTTATCGAGAGGAATTCACATGTTCCATTCGTCTACAACTCACGAGTGTTACAAGACTTGTTTAGCAACACGTGTGGTCTATATTGTGTTTATTATATAATTTTAAAGTGTCGTGGTGCGAGCATTAACAGAATTCTCATGCCATTTTCAACGAAACAACATATTAACGACCGTATCATTTATCGGTTGATGACGCCCTGGATCCATCGACTGAGTGGAACAAACTTCCCATGACTCATCAAAGATGGCGGCTCTCTGAACATGTCTCAACATGTCCGATGACGTATTGCATCAGTTACTATAAATAGAACGTATTCCATTGGTTACTATAATTAGGCTGGCCACGCCCCACTTGTTACATGGTATAAAGGTCAGCCGTTCTCAGTTCTACTACATACAGAAAGTCAGAGCCCTGCTACCAAGTCGTGTGATTCAAACATGGAATCGGCTAGCGTTAATATGCCAGCTTCATTTGATGTATGTGATCAACGTATTTTCATGTCTCGTAGAAATGAGAATATAATTCCACTGTCCAAAGATGGTGTTAAGGCAGTCTCAGTTTCTGCTTTTCATAACAGACCATTGATAAACATAAGGTCATATCGTGGTGAGAGTCTTCTTAAGTTTCCTACCAGAACTGGAATAACACTCTCGAGAGATGAATTTATCACGCTAGTTGATATGCGAGATGACATTTTAGCAACTTATGATAACATCAACTATACTACGCCTCTTGTTGAGCAACCGAAAGAACCAAGCGATATGTATGCCTCGAGTGATTCAATTTCCACTCAGTCGCCAATTACCTACGCCGTCTTTGATCAAGGCTTTGTCAAAATGGAGGGTGGCTGTGTTTTGAACTCTAATCAACCTTCGTATTCACCCGTGTTTGATAACCATTTAGCCCAAACAGACAGTTCCAACAAAGCGAGGAAGCCGAGACGAGTAAAATTAATAAATTCTGCAGTGGGACAGTGACATTTTTTATTACTTATACATGACTATGTTGTTATTTGTGTACTTTTTTCAGATGAATTGAATTCATATTTGTACTATTGAAATCATCATTGTTCAATTATAAACATTTGAATGTGTAACATGTGTTGTCCACGTTGATGTATTGAAATAAATTTATGTTTCATTGTGAAAATAAACATTATAAAAAGAGCATATTTGTTTGTTTTTATTTGAGTTGTTTTAATTTATTTAATTTTAAATTATTTTGTTAAATTAAAATAAATGACAGTATAGAATCTATGAAATAAGGTTCTACTTACGATTTGTAAAGTAAATTTACTTGCACAGCCAAGCACACTCTTGCTTGAGTTACAGCCAAGACACTCGTTGAAACTGCTTCAGAGAGTGAGAATAAAATCCTGGCTGCTTGGATCTACTTATATACAGGTCTAACCTCTTTGATCGATCAAGTACTCTCTACTTCAAACATATTAATTTCCCCCTAAACATCCCACATTAAAACAACCACCCACTAAAATTCCCCTGATAAGTGGTATTCTAATCTTCAGATGATAAAAAGTCCGTAGCCCTGGCCAGTCTGACACTCAAACATTCAATCAAAACTTTTCACAGCGAAACACGGGCTTTGAATACGAACCAGCGCAAAGATATTAATTACCCCCAAGCGTCTCACATTAAAACATCGGTATCGTAAAATTCCCCTGTTAAATGATTCTCCTGATGAACACTTACCGGCGACGGATATTTCACAGCGGGAAGTAAGTACTCACCGGTGGCGGCTTCTTTGATCTTGCGGTCCCTCGCGTCTACCGTGAACTCTTTGATCTTGCGGCCGCTTGCGGCCGCTTGCGGCGCGCCTACAGGGAACTCTTTGATCTCTCGCTTAACGTTAAACACAGTGTTTCGCGTTTGGCGTGTAGTGTGTGTAACGGTCTAAGTTGTTACCTTTAATTCTAAAGGAAGTTTTTAAAAACAATAAATAAACTTGTCACTGTTTTTATTGAATGAGAGTATAAAGAAAGAATAGATTTATGAAAGTTACGGAACCATTGAAAGTACAAAGAATATAATAGATTTATGATACCACCACCACCCCTTCACCACCGCCGCGGGAGGTCACCACAACACCACCGCCACGAGAGGTCACCGGGGGGTCACCGGAACCAAAATGGGCGGGTAGACTCTCATATAAGGAAAAACGGTAGACTCTCATATAAGGAAAAACCGCACCAAAAATTGTGCGTTGATCTGCGTGTAGGCTATTTATATAAGGATTTAGGTGCGTTTCGACGCCTTCACAACGAGAGGTCAACCGAGAGGTCAACGAGAGGTCACCGGAACAAAAAATGGGCGGGTAGACTCTCATATAAGAAAAAAATGAAGACTCTCATATAAGGAAAAACCGCACCAAAAAATGTGCGTTGATGTGCGTGTAGAGTATTTATATAAGGATTTATGCGCGTTTGAACGCACTTTTGGGGTCCCTAATTGACATTGTATACTACTGCAGTGGCACTGACCAGAAGACCCTATCTTGATGTCATGTCTGCTAGGGAGCAGTGGCACTGACTAGAAGTCCCTATCTTGATGTCATGTCTGCTAGGGAGCAGTGGCACTGACCAGAAGACCCTATCTTGATGTCATGTCTGCTAGTGAGCGTTGGCACTGACTAGAAGTCCCTATCTTGATGTCATGTCTGCTAGGGAGTGTTGGCACTGACTAGAAGTCCCTATCTTGATGTCATGTCTGCTAGGGAGTGTTGGCACTGACTAGAAGTCCCTATCTTGATGTCATGTCTGCTAGGGAGCGTTGGCACTAACCAGAAGACCCTATCTTGATGTCATGTCTGCTAGGGAGCAGTGGCACTGACCAGAAGACCCTATCTTGATGTCATGTCTGCTAGGGAGCGTTGGCACTGACCAGAAGTCCCTATCTTGATGTCATGTCTGCTAGGGAGCAGTGGCACTGACCAGAAGACCCTATCTTGATGTCATGTCTGCTAGGGAGCGTTGGCACTGACCAGAAGTCCCTATCTTGATGTCATGTCTGCTAGGGAGCATTGGCACTAACCAGAAGTCCCTATCTTGATGTCATGTCTGCTAGGGAGCATTGGCACTAACCAGAAGACCCTATCTTGATGTCATGTCATAGGGAGCATTGGCACTGACCAGAAGTCCCTATCTTGATGTCATGTCTGCTAGTGAGCATTGGCACTAACCAGAAGTCCCTATCTTGATGTCATGTCTGCTAGGGAGCATTGGCACTAACCAGAAGACCCTATCTTGATGTCATGTCATAGGGAGCATTGGCACTGACCAGAAGTCCCTATCTTGATGTCATGTCATAGGGAGTATTGGCACTGACCAGAAGTCCCTATCTTGGTGTCACTGTTGTGGCCAATGCAGAAGTAGACTATGATAACATGGCCTCTCCTGAACAGTTAGTGATAACCATCCTCATTATCCATGTTAAGGGTTGTCTTGTTTCCATTTTGTGTGGTGCTAAGCTGACCAGATGATACTGTTTCTCCTTACTTGCCAAGTCTATCTAGGCCATATTTGATGATGTCATTCATTAATGGTCCATGCCAAGTGGTATCAATACTCCCCCCCCCCCAAACTCTCGATCTTGTGCTCAAAGTAACAGTCCCACTATTGATCTTTTTCTATCACACTGTCACACTCTTTGTTTACCTCTTATTCACACATATCTGGACTGGAATATTTTATAATCTTCAACCGCCTCTTTTAGTGTTTTTTCATTGGATTTTTTGGCTCTCCATGGTACCTTCATCATCATCATCAAGTACCATGCCTGTTGGCGTAGGCGATCATATCTCTCCACAACTTACGATCTCGACAGTTATTTATCATTTCCGTTGTTGACCTTCTGCTAAGCCATTATATTTAGCTGCCTGGTATCTCTTCGTCCCTCGATTTTTCCAGTTGTTACAATATATTCCAGTTGTTCTCTTCTCATTACATGGCCAAAAAATGATGATTGTTTCTTCCTAATATTGGAAATTAGCTCTTTTTTTGCTTTGGCCTCTTTCAGAACATCTTCATTACTCTTCTTAGCTGTCCATGGTATTCTCAACATTCTTCTGTAAAACCACATTTCTACAGACTCCAGTGATTTTCTTGTCTGTTGTCCTATTGTCCATGATTCACATCCATATGTTAAGGATGGCTCTACATAACATTTAAGAACTCTTTTTCTTGTTTCTATTGTCAAAAATGGATTGCATAGTATCTTCCTCATTTTTTGGAAAGCTGCTTTTGCCTGAGCCATTCTGCATCTCACCTCTGTTGTACATCTTCCGTCTGAGGTTAACGAAGTTCCCAAATATTTAAATTCATTTACCTGTTTTAATATTGTTCCACTTGTCTTTATTTTGCACCGAGGTGATGTCTTTTTCTTTGTTGTTACCATTACTTTTGTCTTTTTGCTATTAAGTCTGAGTCCTTCATTTTTGCTTTCTTTCACTATAATGTCTAACATTTCTTGTAACTCATTTTCACTCTTATGGTACCTTAAGCATCCTAAAAAATCACACCTCAGTGTATTCTATCCGGCATGGTATGTCTTTATTGTCCATAATTGGCAATCATAAACCAGAACTGGATGACTATGTAGCACTGTAAAATTCTTTTAACTTCCAATAAGATAATGATTTATTACATATCTTTCATTTTATTAGAAATGTTCTTGGTCTGTGCAGTTTTGCCTAAGTAAGACATCTTTTATCTAATGTTAAAACTGTCCCCAGATATTTAAAATAATCAGCTTGTCTCAGATTAGCATATATATATATATATAGCTTCTTCTTCTTCTACCATCTTAGCTCCCAGTGGAGCATAGGCCTTCAACAAACACTTTCCAAGTTGTTCTATTTTTTGCTATTCTTATAAGAAAATTCCATGTCTTCCCCATCATCTTCATCTCTGCTTCTATCTGTCTTCTCCAAGAATTCCTTGGTCTTCATCTTTGTCTTTTCCCCTGGGGATTCCAAAAAAGGGCCTGTTGTGTAATACTCTGAGTTGGCTTCCGTAGTGTGTGTCCTATCCAGCATCATCGTCTTCGCTGTATCTCTTTATCCACTGGAGTTTGACTGTTACATTTTATATATATATATAGCACTTTGGGGAAATTGTGCCCGAGACTACCATGATTTCTGTTTTATTTTCATTGAAACTGAGTTGCTTTCTTTCACTTACTTCAATAACTGTATCAATTAATGAACGATGTTCATTTTCACTCTTTGACATCAGCTATATCTGCACATGTCAAATTGTTAAAATTCAGCGTGCACCCCTTCTCCTCTCGCTTTCTGATCACAAGGATTCTGGTTCAATTCTCTGAAGTGGCGGAGTTTTTTTTTTTCCCAAACAAAGCCCAGCTTCTAAAAATTGATACTAGAGATGTATCTTGGAGGCAAAAGTGGCCAGGCATGATACTGACATCACCCAAAAAATGTGCAGGTGGTCATGAAAACATATGGCCACTAACACCATATTCTGCATACACCTCGCAAGGCCAGGGGGAGGGAACCTTTACTTTCTTCTTCTTCTACCTTTCAGCTCCCTGTGGAGCATAGGTCTTCAACAAACACAAGTCGTTCTGTTTCTTGCCATTCTTTTAAGATCATTCCATGTCTTCCCACCATCTTCATCTCTGCTTCTGTCTATCTTCTTCAAGAATTCCTTGGTCTTCCTCTTTGTCATTTCCCCTAGGGGTT
Source organism: Megaustenia siamemsis (assembly GCA_032433765.1). Lineage (NCBI taxonomy): Eukaryota > Metazoa > Mollusca > Gastropoda > Stylommatophora > Ariophantidae > Megaustenia > Megaustenia siamemsis. Next base: position 14,417,525 of record JAVIAB010000008.1, read on the forward strand.
CCAAAAAAAGGTCTGTTGTGTAATAGTTGGCTTCCGCAGTGCCATCGTCTTCACTGTATCTCTTTATCCACTGGTATTTGACTACTACATTTTCATAATTATATGTTAGTGATTTTGTCCTGCCATTTCCATCCTTTTATTCTGCGTAAGCATCCATTAATGAAAGTCTGTATCTTCATGATTGTCAATTTTGTTGTTCTCCATGTTTCACAGCCATATAATAGGACTGACTTAACATTGGAGTTGAACATTTTTATTTTTGTATTTAACCTAATTTCTTTGGACTTCCATATGTTTCCCAGTGCAACAAAAGCTCCTCTTGCTTTTGATATCCTTATTTTGGTATCATTTTCTGTTCCTCCCTCTTTATCTATATTACTACCCAGATATATGTAAGATTGTACATCTAGTAGAGGTATTTCTCCTAATTTTATTTGGTTATTGCCAACTGCATTAAATCTCATCATGTTGGTCTTATCTCTATTAATTTTCAGTCCTAGCTGTTGTGATCTCTCATCAAGTATGCTCATTTACTTCATACTTAAAGGTATAAAGCAGCACGGGCGTAATACTGACATTACCCCAAAAATCATGTGCTGAAGGTCTGTAAAATATAGGGTCACTAACACCATATTTCCCTATACGCCACTTGGCGTGACGGGGGTACTTTACTTTTTTTTTTACTTTTTAAAGGTATAAATCTTTCATCATCATCATCATCAAGTACCGGGCCTGCTGGTGTAGGTGATCATGTCTCTCCACAACTTTTGATATCAACACTTATTTATCATTTCTGTTGTTGACCTTCTGCCAAGCCATTCTCTTAAGCTGCCTATTATTTATTATCTTTGCTTCCCTCTATCTCTTTGTCCCTCAATTTTTCCAGTTGTTACAACATATTCCAGTTGTTCTCTTCTCATTACATGGCCAAAAAATGATGATTTTTTCTTCCTAATATTGGAAATTAGCTCTCTTTTTGCTTTGGTCTCTTTCAGAACATTTTCATTACTTTTCTAAGCTGTCCGTGGTATTCTCAACATTCTTCTGTAAAACCTTTACTTTAGTTTAATGTTATTCTAGGCACATGTTCCATGTATCTAATGATATTAACATATGTAGAATAGATGTAGAATGTAATCATTATTGTGGAAGCTAATCATCTCTCTCTCTCTGGTCAAGACTCAATCAGAGTAGGATTCCAGACTCTTTCATGAAGTCAACTGTCTGTTGTAAGTGATTCGATTGCCCCATATAGTTTCTCTTCCAGGGAGGTGGGTGTGGACCACATTACTCTTCTCAGGTCTGTGTACTGGGGGCAATCCTGTAGAACATGTTTTGTAGTCATATTGTCCAGTGTACAGTGGCATAGGCTGGTTGTACCTATTTTGAATTTGGTGAACATGATTCCTCATTCTATTGTGGCCAGTGCGTAGGCGAAGTATGATGACTTGATCCCTTCTTGATAGTATCTGTCCTTCTCGTTATGCTTTGAGTGTTCTCACTTCCATTTTTCATGGAACTGACCTTTGAGGATGGATTTGGCTTCATCATAACTGAGCGGATGGTTCTCTTGTGGTAATCTCCCTCCCTCTTTAGCTAATTTGTCTGCTCTGCGCGAAGTGGTTGATTGGGCGATTTCTCTAATTTGAAGCTAATCATGTTATCAAAACAGAATAAGCAAAAGAACTCCCGAGCAAAACACTGATCATTTATTTACAATTATACAATAGTTGTGTATATGAAATATGAGAACAAACAAAATAGAATTTTATGAAGTATACAAACTTACAACAAAGATGACATCTACCAACTTCTTTTGTTCTAAACAGTAAAGTTCTCTACATTGTGCAGCAAATTGTTGGATGGCTGTGATTTTGGATAACATCACGGTGGCATCAGCATTATCATTTTGTTGCATGTCCTTGGCATTCACCACAGCCCATCTGAAAGTATCTCTGTTTCTAGCCAGATCTCCCACAGAATGACTGCATTCACCACAGCCCATCTGAATGAATCTCTGTCTCTAGCCAGATCTCCCACAGAACACTGCATTCACCACAGCCCATCTGAAAGTATCTCTGTCTCTAGCCAGATCTCCCACAGAACGACTGCATTCACCACAGCCCATCTGAAAGAATCTCTGTCTCTAGCCAGATCTCCCACAGAACGACTGCATTCACCACAGCCCATCTGAAAGAATCTCTGTTTCTAGCCAGATCTCCCACAGAACGACTGCATTCACCACAGCCCATCTGAAAGTATCTCTGTCTCTAGCCAGATCTCCCACAGAACGACTGCATTCACCACAGCCCATATGAAAGAATCTCTGTCTCTAGCCAGATCTCCCACAGAATGACTGCATTCACCACAGCCCATCTGAAAGAATCTCTGTCTCTAGCCAGATCCCCCACAGAACACTGCATTCACCACAGCCCATCTGAAAGAATCTCTGTCTCTAGCCAGATCTCCCACAGAACGACTGCATTCACCACAGCCCATCTGAAAGAATCTCTGTCTCTAGCCAGATCTCCCACAGAACACTGCATTCACCACAGCCCATCTGAAAGAATCTCTGTCTCTAGCCAGATCTCCCACAGAACGACTGCATTCACCACAGCCCATCTGAAAGAATCTCTGTCTCTAGCCAGATCTCCCACAGAACACTGCATTCACCACAGCCCATCTGAAAGAATCTCTGTTTCTAACCAGATCCCCCACAGAGCACTGCATTTGCCACAGCCCATCTGAAAGAATCTCTGCCTCTAGCCAGATCTCCTTCAGAACACTGCATTCACCCCAGCCCATCAGAAAGAATCTCTGTCTCTAGCCAGATCCCCCACAGAACACTGCATTTGCCACAGCCCATCTGAAAGAATCTGTCTCTAGCCAGATCCCCCACAGAGCACTGCATTGGCCACAGCCCATCTGAAAGAATCTCTGTCTCTAGCCAGATCTCCCACAGAACACTGCATTCACGACAGCCCATCTGAAAGAATCTCTGTCTCTAGCCAGATCCCTCACAGAACACTGCATTCACCACAGCCCATCTGAAAGAATCTCTGTCTCTAGCCAGATCTCCCACAGAGCACTGCATTGGCCACAGCCCATCTGAAAGAATCTCTGTCTCTAGCCAGATCTCCCAGAGAACACTGCATTCACGACAGCCCATCTGAAAGAATCTCTGTCTCTAGCCAGATCCCCCACAGAACACTGCATTCACCACAGCCCATCTGAAAGAATCTCTGTCTCTAGCCAGATCTCCCACAGAACGACTGCATTCACCACAGCCCATCTGAAAGAATCTCTGTCTCTAGCCAGATCTCCCACAGAACACTGCATTCACCACAGCCCATCTGAAAGAATCTCTGTCTCTAGCCAGATCTCCCACAGAACGACTGCATTCACCACAGCCCATCTGAAAGAATCTCTGTCTCTAGCCAGATCCCCCACAGAACACTGCATTCACCACAGCCCATCTGAAAGAATCTCTGTTTCTAACCAGATCCCCCACAGAGCACTGCATTTGCCACAGCCCATCTGAAAGAATCTCTGCCTCTAGCCAGATCTCCTTCAGAACACTGCATTCACCACAGCCCATCAGAAAGAATCTCTGTCTCTAGCCAGATCCCCCACAGAACACTGCATTTGCCACAGCCCATCTGAAAGAATCTGTCTCTAGCCAGATCCCCCACAGAGCACTGCATTGGCCACAGCCCATCTGAAAGAATCTCTGTCTCTAGCCAGATCTCCCACAGAACACTGCATTCACGACAGCCCATCTGAAAGAATCTCTGTCTCTAGCCAGATCCCTCACAGAACACTGCATTCACCACAGCCCATCTGAAAGAATCTCTGTCTCTAGCCAGATCTCCCACAGAGCACTGCATTGGCCACAGCCCATCTGAAAGAATCTCTGTCTCTAGCCAGATCTCCCAGAGAACACTGCATTCACGACAGCCCATCTGAAAGAATCTCTGTCTCTAGCCAGATCCCCCACAGAACACTGCATTCACCACAGCCCATCTGAAAGAATCTCTGTCTCTAGCCAGATCTCCCACAGAATGTAGCCATAGTATTTTGATGTTGATAAGCCAGTTCTTTTAAATGTTTAAGTCTAATAATATACCAATAACACCAGATGGAAGATGCACCATAGAAAAAAAAAGTAGAATGGCCCAGGCCAAAATAGCATTTCAAAAAATGAAAAACATCTAGTGCAACAAGACTATGTCAATAGAAGTGAGAAAGAGACTCCAGTGATGCAATACAGAGCCAATTCTATCTGACCCATGGAAGTGAATCATGGACAGTAAACAAACAAATGAAAAGATGATTAGAGGTCATACAGATGGGATTTCTCAGAAGAATGTTGAAAGTTCCCTGACAGCTAAAAAGACCAATCAGGAAATCTCAAAGAAGCCAACACAAAAATGAGTTCCTAAGAAACATCAGAAAGAAAGGATAAACATTTTTGCACAATATGAGAAGAGGAAAGTTGGAATACTTAGTTACAACTGGTAAAGTAGAGGGAAAGAAAGATCATGGACGACAAAGAGAGAAGACACTGAAGAAGCATGGTGTCATGGCATGGAACACAGTCAACAATAGAATTGATAAGATGTTCTGTGGATAGAGAATTGTGGAAAGACATGATTGCCTAAGCAAACCTGTATGGCACATGATGATACCAAATGTCTTCATTGCTCTTTTTCATTATCAAAAGTATCGTAAGGACTTTTTAGTAGCATTTTGTTTTGAATAAATCAATTTTATTCCTTACAGTTTGTGAGATTGATTATGATTCACAGCCGTAAGTTGTTATTGGGAAGTATCTGTGCATACTATGAGCTGTGTGTTTCATCTGTTTTGATCGTGTTTCGATATTCTGATTGTTGACGATGAATGATGATATCGTACGATGGAGAACAGATGGCTGTGTTCACTTTCTGTGTGGTTTCACCTATGTCTTTTGGCGTGTGCTGAGACTGCTATGATGGGGGAACTACAGCTACCTTTCTTTGTTTTGGAGATGAGATAGTAATTCAGATGATTCTACTGGCACGGGCGGTTGAGCAATTATGGATTTTAATTCGTTTGCAGTAATACCAGGGCCTTCCATAACCATGGTTACATCAGACTCTGGTGTCCCTGCTTTGGGTAAACACACAAATGTGTAGCAAAAATTCAAAGAAAATCTTATCTTCCGAGCACCAAATGTTACAATTAAGTGGTAGCAATTTTTACAACGATATGAAAACATGACCCACAGAGAGGTATTATATTCTAGAAATAAATCAATATGTCATAGTGAAGAGTAAACACAACATTGGTTATGACTAAATAGTCCTATTTCGGGGGGGCACCCGTGTGCTGCAGGGGAGTAAAGAATAGTGGCGCTGTCCCCTACCATGCATGTACCCCAAAAGGGGAGTAAAGAATAGTGGCACTGTCCCCTACCATGCATGTACGTAAGAGGCGACTAAGGAGGGTTGAACATGGTACTGGCTATCCCGTACTGTAAAAAAAAAAGCCGAAAAAACTTCACAAACATGGACAAGTCAAAGAAAAGAATAAAAGTGACATGGAATGATCTTAAAAGAATGGCAAGAAACAGAACAGCTTGGAAAGTGTTTGTTGAAGACCTATGCTGCACAGAGAGCTGAAAGGTAGAAGAAAAAGAAGAAGAAATAGTCCTATTCTAGAATGGTAGTTACGTAGTTATGTCCACATATAGAACAGAACACATACAGTTGGATATTGAGGATGAAGAAGGTACTTTTGCTGCAAATTCATTTTTGTATTTTTCCTTTTCACAAAAATTATAAGTCAAAATGTTTATCACTGAGGCTTATCTCATAAAAAACAGGCTGTAACATACAAATTATGCGAAGATTCTTCTCGTACTTTTATCAACTTCAATGGCTCCTTTACATATTGATGTTGAACACTGAACTCACACACTTACTGTTCACCTATGTGAGGACACATCTCTCAGCCTCACCTGCTCTTATATCAGGTATCACTTACAAAAAACTTGATTACTCTAGGCCAGATTCCATTTAAATTCTTAAATGAGTGAGAAATTGACACATTGACCTCAACAGCAACCCTTCCCTTCCTATATACAAAATAAATGAGCCACTTGTGTGTGTTATTTCATTGAGAAACATAACAAAGTAGCTGTCACTTTCGTCTTTAAAACTATTGAGATGTTATTTTTATTTCATTTCTTCATCGATACTCTCCCTGAATGAAAGAGCGGACAGTTTGGCTAGCTGTGCTGTCGTTGAAGACAGTAAACTATAGATAGAGCGGACATCATCAATGCCCTCTGAGATGTTAGAAGGGCACAGGACTTTGACATCCATGAATCCACGTCACTCCTTCGGATGAAAGAGATGAGAGTTAAGATGGGCACAGCCAGAAATGAGAAACTTAGTGTTCGTATAAGAAGACTTATCAACCAACACAGAAATGGAGTCATTAGTCGCTTGACACTGCAGGAATTGCTGAGTAGGGGATCTGAGCACCTATGGACATGTTCGGCGTGCATTGATGATGACCCATAAATAACTCAATAACTCCATTAACACTCCATGAGTGGATTCCTTAGTTCATCCATTAGAAACATTCACCTGTGTAAAACATAACAGCATTCACCTGCATACAACAGAACAACATTCACCTGCATACAACAGAACAATATTCACATGCGTACAACACAACATTCACCTGTGTACAACAAACATTCACCATAGTACAACAGAGGAACATTCACCTGTATACAACAGAACAACATCCACTTGTGTACAATACAGGAACACTCACATGTGTACAACAGAAGAACATTCACCTGTGTACCACAGAAGAACATTCACCTGTGTACCACAGAAGAACATTCACCATAGTCCAACAGAAGAACATTCACCTGTGTACCACAGAAGAACATTCACCATAGTCCAACAGAAGAACATTCACCTGTGTACAACAGAAGAACATTAACCTGTGTACAAGAGAAGAACATTCACCTGTGTACAAGAGAAGAACATTAACCTGTGTACAAGAGAAGAACAAACACAGAACATTTTCTGTAATCATTTAGTGCCATCATTGTCTGAGTTCTCTTCATTTTGTGATCCAGGCTTGTCCTCATCCTCCCCATCAGAGTTATCACTCTCGTTATCAGATGTTGGTTTATCTGAAATAAAATAGAGAAAATTGAGCTTCACATTGAAATGACTTCACATGATATTTTACATGCATCTCTCTGTACAGGTGGTTTCATATACAAATGACTTCACATACATCTCTGTACTAACAGTTTCATATAGAAATGACTTCACATACATCTCTGTACTAACAGTTTCATATACAAATGACTTCACATACATCTCTGTACTAACAGTTTCATATAGAAATGACTTCACATACATCTCTGTACTAACAGTTTCATATACAAATGACTTCACATACATCTCTGTACTAACAGTTTCATATAGAAATGACTTCACATACATCTCTGTACTAACAGTTTCATATAGAAATGACCTCACATACATCTCTGTACTAACAGTTTCATATAGAAATGACTTCACATACATCCCTGTACTAACAGTTTCATATAGAAATGACTTCACATACATCTCTGTACTAACAGTTTCATATAGAAATGACCTCACATACATCTCTGTACTAACAGTTTCATATAGAAATGACCTCATATACATCTCTGTACTAACAGTTTCATATAGAAATGACCTCATATACATCTCTGTACTAACAGTTTCATATAGAAATGACCTCATATACATCTCTGTACTAACAGTTTCATATAGAAATGACCTCATATACATCTCTGTACTAACAGTTTCATATAGAAATGACTTCACATACATCTCTGTACTAACAGTTTCATATAGAAATGGCTTCACATACATCTCTGTACTAACAGTTTCATATAGAAATGACCTCATATACATCTCTGTACTAACAGTTTCATATAGAAATGACTTCACATACATCTCTGTACTAACAGTTTCATATAGAAATGACTTCACATACATCCCTGTACTAACAGTTTCATATAGAAATGACCTCACATACATCTCTGTACTAACAGTTTCATATAGAAATGACTTCACATACATCCCTGTACTAACAGTTTCATATAGAAATGACTTCATATACATCCCTGTACTAACAGTTTCATATAGAAATGACTTCACATACATCCCTGTACTAACAGTTTCATATAGAAATGACTTCATATACATCCCTGTACTAACAGTTTCATATAGAAATGACCTCACATACATCTCTGTACTAACAGTTTCATATAGAAATGATTTCATATACATCCCTGTACCAACAGTTTCATATAGAAATGACCTCACATACATCTCTGTACTAACAGTTTCATATAGAAATGACCTCACATACATCTCTGTACTAACAGTTTCATATAGAAATGACTTCATATACATCTCTGTACTAACAGTTTCATATAGAAATGACTTCACATACATCTCTGTACTAACAGTTTCATATAGAAATGACCTCATATACATCTCTGTACTAACAGTTTCATATAGAAATGACCTCATATACATCTCTGTACTAACAGTTTCATATAGAAATGACTTCACATACATCCCTGTACTAACAGTTTCATATAGAAATGGCTTCACATACATCTCTCTACTAACAGTTTCATATAGAAATGACTTCACATACATCTCTGTACTAACAGTTTCATATAGAAATGGCTTCACATACATCTCTCTACTAACAGTTTCATATAGAAATGACTTCACATACATCTCTGTACTAACAGTTTCATATAGAAATGACTTCACATACATCTCTGTACTAACAGTTTCATATAGAAATGACTTCACATACATCTCTGTACTAACAGTTTCATATAGAAATGACTTCACATACATCTCTGTACTAACAGTTTCATATAGAAATGACTTCACATACATCTCTGTACTAACAGTTTCATATAGAAATGGTTTCACATACATCTCTGTACTAGCAGTTTCATATAGAAATGGCTTCACATACATCTCTCTACTAACAGTTTCTTATAGAAATGACTTCACATACATCTCTGTACTAACAGTTTCATATAGAAATGACTTCACATACATCCCTGTACTAACAGTTTCATATAGAAATGACCTCACATACTTCTCTGTACTAACAGTTTCATATAGAAATGACCTCACATACATCCCTGTACTAACAGTTTCATATAGAAATGACTTCACATACATCTCTGTACTAACAGTTTCATATAGAAATGACCTCATATACATCTCTGTACTAACAGTTTCATATAGAAATGACCTCTTATACATCTCTGTACTAACAGTTTCATATAGAAATGACCTCATATACATCTTTGTACTAACAGTTTCATATAGAAATGACCTCATATACATCTCTGTACTAACAGTTTCATATAGAAATGACTTCATATACATCTCTCTACTAACAGTTTCATATAGAAATGACTTCACATACATCTCTGTACTAACAGTTTCATATAGAAATGACTTCATATACATCTCTCTACTAACAGTTTAATATAGAAATGACTTCACATACATCTCTGTACTAACAGTTTCATATAGAAATGACTTCACATACATCTCTCTACTAACAGTTTCATATATAAATGACTTCACATACATCTCTGTACTAACAGTTTCATATATAAATGACTTCACATACATCTCTGTACTAACAGTTTCATATATAAATGACTTCACATACATCTCTGTACTAACAGTTTCACTTCACATAGAAACTAACAGTTTCATATAGAAATGACTTCACATACACCTCTGTACTAACAGTTTCATGTAGAAATGACTTCTCATACATCTCTGTACGAACAGTTTCATGTAGAAATGACTTCACATACATCTCTGTACGAACAGTTTCATGTAGAAATGACTTCACATACTTCTTTGTACTAACAGTTTCATATAGAAATGACTTCACATACATCTCTGTACTAACAGTTTCATATAGAAATGACTTCACATACATCTCTCTAACAGTTTCATGTAGAAAAGACTTCATATGGTTATGGAAGGCCCCGGTATCACTCCAAACGAATTAAAATCCATAATTGCTCAACCGCCCGTGCCAGTGGAGTCATCCGAATTACTATCTCATCTCCCAAACAAAGGTAGCTGTAGTCCCCATCATAGCAGTCTCAGCATACGCCAAAAGACATATGGCGAAACCACCTGTTCTCCATCATATGATATCATCATTCATCGTAAACAATTGGAATATCGAAGCATAACATCTCTTTAATCCTACAAACAAAAATACATACCAGATTCTGTTTTACTTTTCTTTGCTTTCTTGGCCTTCATTTTTTGTTTCTTCTTTAATCTGGAATTATTTAAAATTAAAAAAAGAAACAATCAAGAAAAAGATACTTAGAAGATGAATGAAAGCATTTTTACAATATCAAGAATTACATATGTGATTCAGACAATGGCTATCATCATCATCATCATTGAGTGCCGTCTCCGCATCGAAGGTTGGCTACCATGGAGCGCCATTCCACTCTGTCTTTTGCTTTGATGGTGCAGATTGTCATAGGTTGACTTGTCCATCTTTTGATGTTACTCGTCTACGTTAGTCTTGGTCTGCCTCTTTTACCTTGTATTTTCCCTTCGAATATTACTTTTATTAGGCTGTTGTGTCTTTTAACATGCCCCAAAAATTTCATTTGTCTTGTTCTAATTGTGTTTAGTAGTTCTCTTTTCATTTTTAGTTGTTTTAAAACTTCATCGTTTGTTTTCTTTTCTTTCCATCCAATTCTACCTATTTTTCTACTGATCCACATTTCAAAGGCTTCAATTATCTGTTCTGTTTTCTTGTCTAATGTCCATGTTTCTGCACCATATAGGAATATTGAGAAGATGTAACATTCTGCTATTCTTAGTTTTAGCCCTGGTGTTATTTGTTTTGATGTTACTATATTTTTCATGGCATTAAAATTACTTTTTGCCATACCTATTCTTTTGTTTATTTCAATTTTCCATTTTCCATCGTTGGTTATAGTATGTCCTATAGTAGGTTATAGTATGTAGTTGTAGCTCTGAACTGACTCCAGACGTATTCCTTCAATGGCTATAATGAAATTAATTTAATGAAATATTTCAGATATAAAGAAGTCCCAATCTCTTAAAATAAATACCAAAGATACCAAAATATCACAGACTGGTAACGTAAGGCAGCATTATATGATATAGGAAAACCAC